>CM076584.1:1186480443-1186725817 GCA_034641835.2 Pinus albicaulis
ACACCCGGAACTTACCTTCCGTGGCTTGGGTGCTTCATTATCCATCCGGTCAGCTGTTAGTATCAAGAGGGGTCTGCCTTGGTCCTGCTTCCAATAACATAGCAGAATACACTGCAGTTGTTTATCTACTCTCGGAGGCAATATCTTTGGGTGTTGATTCATTGGTAGTTTTCTTAGACTCTCAGCTGGTGGTGTCACAGTTGAACAATACTTATCGGGTTCGAGATCCATTTTTACTCCGGTTGTTCTTGAGAGTACGCTTATTACAAAGATCATTTCAATTTTTAACTTTCATTCATATTCCTCGAGCTGACAATTGGCTGGCAGAATCATTAGCTAATCAAGCAATTGATTGGCACATTAATCATTCCATACAATAAAATTTAATCATCAACAACATCATACATTTTGATACATTTGTCACATCACATCAAACATCGTTGTATATATATCATCAGAGTTTTCAAAAAACTATACCAAATTTGGATCCATAATTCATACAAAAAATTGGGCTTATGCCCCCGATCATGTTCAGTCTCAAAAAATATACAGTCATCTGATACATCATATCTATCTACTCCTGAGGTCCCTGCCCAGAAGTTGTGTTCCTATAGAACACGATCGCGGTAGCAACTCGGCGGAATAACCATACCCAGTCGCGAGGTACTCCTACTACCTGCCTCTGGATGGCCTCGGGCAGATCCTCCACTGCAGCCATAGGCACTTGGCGGGTTAACCCCTCCAAGTTCCTCTGTACGGCATGGAGTGTTCTGTCTGAGTCTACTGTATCCGCCTCACCTCTGCGATGCTTATGTTGTGGGTATCCCTCGGGTCGAACTGGTCCAATATCTGTTTCATGATCATTATAAAATTGTAAGACATTTTGAATCCAATAAAAAACATCTTTGTTTTTCATTTTTTCACATATATTGGAAAAATCCAAAAAAATTATATAACTCAAAAATTGCAAACTTACCGACTGTGCCCCATGCCGCGCCTGGTGGAAGGAAAAGATCTTGATCGCCACAAAAGTCCATCCCGGCAGAGGGATAGTCATCCACAACAATGATTTGTTCTCTCCACCATTGGAAGAACTCATCATCCCAAGTGGTCCGGGGAACTTCACTCCCCCCCAATCTCTTCAGCATGTCTGCCCAGCGGGCAATTCTTGGGTCTCTCGGGCTGCTGATGGTAGAGATCACTCTGGGTCTCAGCGCTGGAATCTTCTCGAAGAAGAATGTCATCAAAATTGTACCATATCCAAAATGTTTTGTCTTTTTTTTTTTCGGATAGAAGTCAATTGTTGCTTCATGTTCATCAGTAGATCTATGCACCAATCATATACATGAGTTAAGCATTCCACTGCTATACTCATTTGCGTCTTGGATGCCTGGTGTAGAGAAGCTGATCCTGCTACTCTCCCAATGGTAAAAAGGAGGATTTTGATGTGCAAGTCTCGTAGATCTTTGATATCAATTTGACTTCCAACTTTCTTGGAACCCTCTACGCAGTACACGTGGATGTAATCTTCCACGGTTAGCCCTCCCAAAGGCTTACCGTGCAAGTCTAGTGGCTCCCCCCTCTGGGAGAGTCTAGTAATAAAATATATATCTTCCACTTCGATGTGTATGGGCATCTGATCTATAATGAAACAGTCTTCTTCCGGTTCCCAATATTTCACAAGCATTTTGAGCAACCAGACATTACTCTTCAAATTTGGCATTTTGAAAAACTTGAGCAATCCGAAATTCTGAAGAATATTCAGTGATACTTGGTCCTGCATGACTTCATTGTCTATAGCACTGTGTTCATGCTCTCTCCATGATATGGTCATCCTGCAAAATTTCAATAATTCGTTCATTAGCTACGCATTTTTCATTTTTGGGTTGCGCATATGTGACTTTATTTGTGCACAGTCGCGTGTATACGCGACTTGGTCATTACCAACCCGCGTATGCACAAACCCATGATTTTTCGCAAGAGATTCTACGGTGAAAATTCCTAAATTTTAATTTATGAACGGACAAAATGAATAACAAGGATGGTTGATGAGCTTACTTGACAAATTCAGTGAAGATTGACGGTCGGTTGCTCCTATTTTGACGAAAGAGGCTTTTTTCTCCAGAGCACTTTTTCCCAAATCAGTAATGTAAAAATGAACCAAATATGAGGTAATTTGTCTATTTATGCCCAAAAAGTTGAAAATTTTCGCAAAAATTTGTTATGCTTATTTTTTTCAATCTATCTTAAGCTGCATAACCCGGATGCTTGGAAGTGCCCAGATTGGTATATTTTCAGGTACATTTTGATGAATTTGAGATTTTTCCCGGTTTTTGATCCATGACTGCTGACTCGTCATGGTAGTTATATGATCTTCATTGGCATATAGGTTAGGAAATCCACTTTCTGTTGAATTTTGCATACTAGCCTCCATTCTGATCACTGGCCATAGGGTCGATCCCATTAGGTCATGAGTATTACACCCATTTCACTCACCGATTATTTAATCATGACTTGGTGGTAGAGCCTTCCTTTACATGGGCTTCCTAGTTAGTTCCTCGCTATCACTTGTTGCCCATGCTGCGTTTTATGTAGGCTCTGGAGTCCTCTTTAGTCCTGCCATGCCTTATGTGTTGAAGCTTCATTCTTCTTCTTCTTCACTATCATTTTTCTGGCTATTACCCTAGAGGCTCCCTGGTGTTGTTGAGTTGTATTACTGCATTGCATATTGGCTACTTGTTTATCCTGGCCTTTAGCCGGCTTCATTTGGACTCAATGTTTAAGCCAAATTTTGACCTTGTCTATCTGTACAAGTTAACCGTTGCATGCACTTAGATAACGTGACTTGACACCCTTTTAACCATGGATGGAACATTCCTCTGAGTATCACTTACCAGTTTCTGCCACCTTGCATTGAGCATAGGATTGTTCCAATCCCAGGAACTAGTGCATCTGTTTCTTGATACTCGTTCTATCCATTGTACCATAGCATTCTTTTATTCTTTTTCAGGCTTATTATATGAAAAAGACAAAAAAAATCAAATATAACAAAAAGAGTGGGAACAGGATGTAACCTCATAATTCTAATGGCAGTACAGTGTCAGTTTGTCGCCCTTGAACAAAGCATATACACTTATATATCTTTCCTCCATTTGGGATGGTTTTAGTTTTTACCTAGGTTTAGCCTTTACCTTGTTTCACTTGTCAGTCCTCCCCCGGTTGGTTATCTCTTCCAATCATATGGAGTGTTTGTTCTGCCTCCTGTATAACAGACTTATACAGTGTCACTTTTTACTGCCATGGTCATCATGAGTCATGCTTTTGTTCAAGGGAATTCTAACCAGAGCCGACCATTTTGCAGTGTCTCTTGACTCATTATTCAGTCGGCCTTCCTGGTCTTGTCAGTATCTTGTTCTATCACATCTATGTTTTGGTCCTCTGCTCGTGCTGGTTTGAGAAGGTCTCCATTGACTTATTGCTAGCAGGTTTGTCTCTTATCGACTACGACACATTGCTCTGAGAGCAAACCTAGAGCCGCAACCTGGCCCTATTTACATCATTGATAGGTGACCTTGTGCTCAGCATTTGATCATCATTATGGGTCTTTGACTGAGTGGTTTCCCCTATGTTTGACGTCAACATACATTATCACACTTGGGATTCGTGCAGTACCTTGATTTCCATTTGACCCTATCGGTGGATATCTCACCTCTGTGTCAGGTTTCATTATTGGTTGGTTCAGAGGGTTTCTTCTGTGCACTAGCTTCATCTTGTGCATGTTGGAAACGTACTTCGGTTTGGTTCCGTCACTCTACTTCATCCGATTCCTTCCAAATCTTGGCCTGCAGGTTACACTCGCACTGGACTGATGTGGGATGCCTTAATTCCTTCCTTCCAGCAAATATTTTCCCATAAACTCCGACTCATTGCTCTGGGAATAAGGTCTAGAGTCTTTTTGTCAGTACCTTAGGGTTTGTAGTCATCAGTGGCAGACTCTTCGCTATCGACAGTGGGGATTCATCATTGCCTCCTGATTGGTAGATTCTTTCAAGTGTTCGACTTTAACTCATTCATTCGCACTTGTTAGATTGTACTGGGGCACCTTGACGCTCATTTTCATTATTGGTGGGTTGTCTCGTGTTGGTTAATGGTATACATCATTGACCGATAATCCAACGATTTCTCACATGGTCGACTTCAGCTCATTTATTCCCATTGTGTAGAATTGTGCCATAGTGATCGGTGAAGACCTCAGGTTTCATCAGCATTTCTTGGTTCACTTTTGACAGTCCATTCAGTTTCTGCTAGTGATGCCGTTCACCCTTATATGTTGCAGTGTCCGTACAGCAGCATCCTATATGTTGGCTCCCGAGTTGCGTGATTGTACCGTTTATTCCACCCCTTATGATTTGGTACTTGGAGATTCAGTTACTTATATGATCAGACATCCAGTTTTAGCATCATTGATCAGATTTCTATATGTGATACTTGGACATTGATTCAGACTTATACTTCCGGGCCCTGCTCAAATGATTCATTGTGTACTTTCAGTTCAGCTATACTTGTATAAATTTTGGATCTATTCTGTACTTTCCATATGATGTATTTTTGACTGAGCATGGGTATGCCCGCCTCAGCATGAGTTGACTCTCTGTGTTCTTTCATTGATTTTTGGCAGGCTGAAATCTGGTGAAGTCCTCTCTTGTCCTTGCGAAGTTCTTTCTATGTGCATAATACATTTCGGCCATCATGTACCCCTTCTGACCTCATATATTAGGGGGCATCTGTTATAGCATCATTTTTCACCCTCATGTGATTCATGATTGTCTTTATGGATTTGGGCACCCATTCCTATAGACTTGAACAAAATTCACTAAAAAATAGTGTTAAAATTCCCATACGCGGGTATGCCCAGACTTTTCCGCGTGTATACGCGAGTCCATATGTACTTTTCTGCGTATGCCATTAAAATCATTAAAAAATATATAAAAAATCCCTATTTTCGGGCTGGGTTGATGGTTACTCCAGTAGTTCAACCACCCCAGCAAGTGGCCAACTGTTTCCAACTGATTGAAACTACTTTGAGGGAGTATAAAAGCCCCTCATGTGCATGGCCTAAGGGAGAGAGAAATTTTATAGACATTATACTCTGTTGGAATCCCAATTCAAGTCTGAATTCCTGTGCCTCCTGCACTTTCCCAGATTTATACAAGAAACCCTTGTTTCCTAGAGATGTTCATCCGTTTATATGCCATCTCGAGTGCACAAGTCTTTAAAGTATCTTAGTGAGGCAAGGGCGGGACGGATCCGGACGACGGTCTTCTCTAAGATCGTGGAAGGATTCAAGTGATCTCTCCACTCTTTACTTCTGTACATGCTATTCGTAATAATGAAGAACCATCTTGTTCCTGAACTTCTGTGTTAGCATCTATTTGTATATGTGAAAAGATTGATTATTAAGCATTTATTATCATTTATATCATATTTCACATGGATTACACTAACATTTAGGAGAAACATATGATGTACAACTAGGTTTCCATGCACGTTCTTTCTTGTTTTCCAGGTTGAAGGAGGAAGAAGGGTTGCTGGGGGTTTGGACCCCGCGGGATCTACATCGAACGTAGGACTATGGGTGAGTTCTGCTATCATTGTTATTTAGTTTTTTGCATTCAAGTATGGTTGTGTGTGAGTCCTTCTGAATAGCATGCCCTGATCTGTGGAGGTTTTGACCCAACAAACCTCTAGGGTGATTTTCCCCGAAACAAGTACTAGCACTTCAGTTAGTACTCCTGATACAATTGTTCCTAACCCTGTACATAATGAGAAATCACAAACTGATTTAGCTACTAAAGCAGTAGAGAATAAAATAGAATTAAGCACTCCAAAGACCCAGTCCACTTTCAATTTAGAGAGTGAGATTGCAAAAATCAAAATCTCTATACCATTATCTGAGCTGGCCACTCAGGATGTATATAAAGGCCAAATTTTGAAAGCATTGAATCTGGGGGAAAACAACGACACTGTGAATTTGAGTGATGATCAACCTGCCCTCCTGTTTGGTCCAAATATTGAGGGAAAGTTTTAGGAAGGGGTAGTTCCACATTTTTATATCAGTCTCAACATTCGTGACAAAATACTCCACAATGCCATGCATGATTCCGGAGCATCACACAATTTAATGCCTAAGGTAGTGATGGAAAAGCTTGGCCTAGAGATAACCCAACCTTACAAAGATCTATATTCGTTCAACTCTAGCAGAGTAAAATGCCTGGGCCTAATCAAAGACTTATGTGTGAGCTTGACCCAGATCCCAGCTAAATGTATGGTCGTGGATGTGGTGGTAGCAGATGTGCCACCCAAGTATGGCATGTTGTTGTCAAGATCATGGGGAGCCAAACTGCAAGGAACAATGCAAATGGATGGCTCATATGCCACTATCCCTATATTTTTCCAACTTAGAAGACTGTATAGAGAGTCCCAGATGAAATTCCTAGTCAATAGCCCTGAGAAACCTGAAAATTCACCATTATACTCTGTACACATCGACCTGGATTCTTTCATTCTTTATAACGACCCATCCTTAGGAGAGCCAGTGTCAGGAAATAGAAATACAAACGACGATGTAGAGCCCATAGACTTTAACATAATGGCAACCCTAGAAGAAGATGACGAAGAAGACCATGGGGAGGGTACTGAAAACGGAACTCTGAGAGAACCAGAAACAAAACGTAAACAACAAGATAGCCAACTCTCTGAACCCCACACATGTCATGAAGAAAAAAACAACCCGCAACCTAGTACATACCCTGTAATGCAACACAACGATGAACCTAGTTGTGGGGAGGGAAAGAATGACAAAACGGTAAATGAACCCCTCTGGGAAATGAATTTCAATGGATCTTGTACTAGGAAAGTCGCTAGAGTGGGGGTGTGGGTACATAACGTAGAGAGTGGTTATGCAGAGAGCCACGTTGTCAATCTGCATTTCAAATGCACAAATAATATTGTAGAATATCAGGCTCTCATCCTGGGTCTGAATCTATTGAAAAAATCAGGAGCCCGTAGGATAGCTGTGAGAGGAGACTCAGAGTTAGTTATCAAACAGGTGAATGGTGAATATACAATGAAACATCCCTGACTTAGAGCGTACAGGAATGATGCAGTATATTTATTGAAAACCTTTGTAGAATACCATTTGGTGTTTGTGCCTAGGGGTCAAAACGCTATTGCTAACGGATTAGCTTGCCTGGCTAGTTCATATCCTAAGACTTCGGCCGACACACAAATCATTATTCAAACAAAATTCAGACCTGCAGTGCAAGACAACGAAAAATATTGGCAGGTCTTTGAAGGTGATAAACAGATTGAGGACTTCCTGGCAGGCAAAAATGAGTTTGAATTTTCCAGTTCAGACTCTAAAGACGAAGACAACTGCCTTAGTGAGAAATCCCCTGATGAAGAATCCCCACCCTGTAACATAGAAATAAACACCTTTTCTGAGGAAACTGGAAGTTCAACCATAAGATGTGAAAACACGGAAAATGAGGAAATGGAGGTGTTGCAGGCCAAAGATAAGAACATACCCAGAGGCCTGGCACCCCTAGAGGACCCTTTTGACTTTGATGACGTAGAAAAAAAGCCCACTATATAACATGCAGACTCAGATATAGAATAATGCAACATAGGCACTGAAGATAGACCCAAAATGATAAAAATGACTAAGTATATACCTGCAGACATGAAGAAGAGATACACAGACCTGTTTAAGGAATTCATTGATGTGTTTGCATGGAGCTATGAAGACTTAAAGGCCTATGACACCAACATCATACAACACAAGATACCCCTGAAGGAAAATCAGAAGCCTTTCAGACAAAAACTCTGTTGGATCAATCCAAAACAGTTGCCCGCAGTAGAGAAAGAGATCAAAAAGATGTATGATGCAAGCATAATAGTCCTTGTAAGGTTTTCTGATTAGGTGTCAAACTTAGTGGCTGTGAGAAAGAAAACAGGGGAGATCAGACTATGCATAGACTTCAGAAACCTCAACAGAGCCTCCCTGAAAGACAACTACCCTTTTCCTAGAATGGAACATATCCTACAGAAGGTAGTAGGCTCTAAGATAATCTCCCTACTTGATGGTTTTTCAGGATACAATCAAGTTCTTGTAATCCCAGAAGATCAACTCAAAACATCTTTTACCACTCCATGGGGCACCTTCATGTATGTGAAAATGCCCTTTGGACTGATGAATGTTGGAGCTACCTTCGAGAGAGCGATGGATATAGCTTTCTTAGATGAGATAGGACACTTCATAGTTATCTACTTGGATGACTTGACTATCTTTTCTAAAACTGAAGAAGAACACCTGAAACATCTGAGAAATTTTTTTGAAAAATGTAGAAGGTACGGTCTGTCCTTAAATCCTAAGAAAAATGTGTTTGGGCTGCAAGAAGGAAAACTTCTTGGCCACATTATATCTGAGAAAGGGATCAGGATAGACCCACAGTGAGTTGAGGAAATAATTCAAATAACTCACCCGAGAAACATCAACGAGTTACAGTCCTTCATTGGGAAGATCAATTTCCTTAGGAGATTCATTCCCAATCTTGCTCAGCATCTCAGGAAAATGACTGACATGTTGAAGAAAGGTGCAGGAATTAAGTGGACTGTTGAAGCCAAGAAGTCCTTTGAGTCAGTAAAGCTTGCACTCACTCAAGCCCCTGTCCTCATCAGCCCAGACTTCTCAAATGATTTCTTTATCATTTCATTCGCCTCATAGCATACAGTGGCTGTGGTTTTACTGGAGAGAAATTCAGAAGGAAATGAACAGCCAATTGCCTTTTTCAGTAAGGCCTTAAGGGACGCAACCTTAAAGTACAACATAATGGAAAAGTAGGCCTATGCCCTGGTAAAGGCCTTAAAATACTTTAGGGTGTACATTCTACATTCTCACACCATTGCTTATGTGCCAAATATAGTGGTAAAAGATATCTTGTCCCAAGACCCTGATGGGAAAAGGGGCAAGTGGATCGCTACAATATTAGAGTATGACCTCGAGATAAAGCCCACCAAAATGATCAAAGGTCAAGGTTTGGCCCAATTAATGGCTGAATCCAATCTGCAGACCCTTGACATTAACATGGTAAATGCATTAGACGAGCAGGAAGGATCGCCCCTCCCAACTGTTGAGGAGAAGTTTTAGAACTCTCCTTGGTATTCTGATATCCTTTATGTGCTCACCAATCTCAATTCCCCTCCAGAACTGTCAAAAACTAAGGCCAGATTCATAAAGCTGAAAGCTAGAAACTACTGCATTTTGGATGAAAACCTATATTGGAAAAATCTGAATGGCCTATTGTTGAAATGTTTGTCTGAAACTGAAGCTGAAAGAATCAAACAAGAATTTCATGCCGGGGAGTGTGGAGGCCACCTGAGTTGGAAAGCCACTGCAAATAAAATACTCAGGGCTAGTTACTATTGGCCTACACTCTTCAATGATGTCCATAAAATCATTCTCACCTGCCACAAATGTCAGATTTTCGAAGGCAGAAGAAAGCTCCTCCACATCCCTTTACAACCTATCACCGTATAAGGTCCCTTCATGCAATGGGGCCTAGAATTTATAGGAGAAATTCATCCTGCTTCCTCTGGACAACATAAATGGATCCTAACAGCCACAGACTACTTCACTAAATGGATAGAAGCCATACCCACTAGGAATTCCACTAATTATGTCATCATTAGGTTCCTAGAAGACTTCATCCTATCTCGGTTTGGCTGTCCAAGGAAAACAATCACTGACAATGTTGCTGCTTTCGGATCCAAGAAAATGGTTGATTTTTGTCACAGGTACGGAATAGCACTTGGTCATTCAACTGCCTACTACCCCCAGGGTAATGGCTTAGCTAAATCATCAAATAAAAGCCAGGTTACAATCATCAAGAAGTTGCTGGAAGAGAAAAAAAAGTCATGGCATAAAAATTTGGTACATGCTTTGTGGGATGATAGGCTCACCACGAAGAAATCTATTGGCATGTCACCATTCCAGCTGGTTTATGGAACAGAAGCATTTTTTCCTACTAGCCTTGGAGTTCCAGTGATTAATCTTGTCCAGGAGAATCAGTCAGAGGAAGACAGTATGTTAAGAAGAATTAATGAGACAATCCATCTTCAACAAACAACAGAAGAGGTCCACAACAGAGCAGTGAAAGTTTAGGACAACATAAAGAGGCAGTTTGACAAAAGAGCCAAAGCTTCAAATTTCAAAGTTGGAGACAAATTTCTGAAATGGGATTCAAGAAGAGAGAACAAAGGTAAACATGGAAATTTTGAAAGCTTGTGGCAATTTCCATATATCATTCAGGCCACTGTGGGTCCTAATGCATTTTTCCTACAAGAACTTGATGGTACAGAGCTGTTTGGGGGTCCTGTCAATGGCAGGATGCTCAAACACTACTTCTGCTAATTTTCATTTCCAGTTCCATTTCCATTGTACATACCATTGTAGTTTTACTTTCAAGAAAACAGATAAAAATGTTTCAAAAAAAAGAAGAGAAAGGAGAGGTTCAGACACACCCAAAAACATGAACCTCTGAAGCGTAAAAGATTGGCTCTGATAAGCTCATGAATTTTCCTGAGTAAGGGCCTACTCCAGACCAACTATACGAGCAAGACATGTCCGAAGATCTTGGTCTGGAGTTTGCTCTTGCTCAGAAAGATTCTCAAGATGAGGCTCACAAAGATATCCCACCTCCGGATCAAACCATACAAGAAGTAAAGAAGCCTGGTCCTAACACGCTCAAAACCTGGACCAGCAAAAGGAAAAAGAAGAATCAGCTCTAACATGCCTAAAACCAGAGCTGAGATGAAGAAAGGAAGTGACTCTAATATGCTCAAAACCTGAGTCACAGGAAAAGAAGGATATTTCAAGTCGCAGATTTCCAGCCTTCATAGTTTTGTCTCCAAGTTTTCAACAATTTGATGTCTAGGAACAAAGTTTTATTCCTAGGATTCACAACAAGTCAGACAGTTTAATCCTGTCTTGGGTGTTTTGAATTTCCTGTCTTAGAATGTAGGAGAAGAGACCTATTGGACAGATTAATCCCAATAGGTAGTAGATTAGGTAGAGAAGCATATGAGGCCAACAGTTTAATCTGGCCTCATGGAGAAATAAGGGTAGATTTAGAATAGGTTTGTTTTCTGTTTCAAAAATAAAAAAGGTAAAGGGTCTGCTACCTCAAATGCACCCTAAAGAAAGAAAAAATGCTAGGACTGCAGTTAGGTAGGTATATTGGTTGGGAAAATGTTTCTGCTAATTTGTCTATCTAACATATTGTGGCAGCTGAAAACTGAAGAAAGAAAGGGATGCGCCGAGCAGCAAGCATCTGGCCTACTCCAAACATTATTTCTGGTTTCTTGACTCCTTCAAGAAGAAGCCATCCCCATGTGGGGCCACTGTTAGCCCCCCTATGAAATTCTTGACAAGCAAGTTGGGGGCTAGATTATTATGAAGCCTTCAAGGAATGCCTCTCCCCCTGAAAAGCCATCCTCCTTGAAGTCTCTTTGTGCTGTGCCTAAGATAAATCCTCTCTGCTGATCCATTCCTCAAAAGGCCTACATTACCCCTTGTTCCTTGCCAACTCCACATTTTCCCCCTTTCACTCCCCTTTGTCAAAGTCCCTCTTTTCCCCTTTTAATTCCCCTATTAACCCCTAAATCCCTTCTAAAGATCCATGCACCCTCTGTTTTCCCAAATTCCCCCTCCATCCCCCTATCGTTACCCTTTGGGCCTCAAAATATGTTAAAAATGGCTTGAAAACCCACTTTGAACCTTATTTCAGGCCCAGCCCCTTTCCCGCTTAGCCCCGCGCATTTTTCTCCATGTGATCCCATGCTGAAACCACCCGCAAAGTCCTGAAGGTGCTAATCTCTTATGCCCACAGTCCGTCCCTCTGAACGCGCCATCGCCGTCCGCTTACTCGCCAGATCGACGGCCCGGAATGCACCTGTCTTGTGGCCCCCACCCACGCTCTGTTAAAAAAAAACCTGGTTTATCCCACACCGCTTATGCGTGGTGGGTGGTTTTCCTCGAGCACCTAGTGATTCCATAAAACTGCCGACGCGTGTCCCCTGTACGACGAAAAAACCGCTCTCTCCCTGCGCATTATTTTTCGGCCCAAGTCAAGCAGTGAAATTTATGCAGGCCGTCCGATCCCGAGTGCCTCATCCAACAGTCATCATTCTTCAGAATTTCACACTGTTTAGCCTCGATCATTGTACCCCTGGTCCACCATCTATCACCCACCCACGCTTTCTCCGTCGTTGATCTCCACCGCGATCGACGGTTCAATTTTTTTCCTCCGATGTTCACTGTTCCGCTATCTCCCATCTTGCCACGTCATCTCCACGTGTACCCTCCATACCTTCGCCCATTCTGTTACGTATAATTGGTTCATTTTCATGTTCTTTAATGTTTTTCATTCGTTTTTTTTCTCTGGAGACTGCCACCCTCCACCAGAGAATCCTTGCACCATCTCGCTGTGAGTTTTTCCCTCCATATCATCATCTGCACAAGCATGTTCATTACCCACATCATCTGCCACCCCATCCATTTTTTTCATCACTGTTTTCGTGTTTTGCAGGGTTGTTAATGATAGAATGCCGTCATAATGCGCAGTCTCTGTTACAGTGACAATGAAATCAAGGAAGATCATTTACAGGGGCAGAATTTATGAGCAAGGATTCGGGAAAGTGAAGAAAGGATGATCATTTAAAGAAGCAGAGTTTAAAGCCTTGTGGAAAACCTTCCGGATCCATTAAAGCTCGAGCTAACCTGAAAAAGCAGAGATGAAGCGGAAGAATGTTCCAGTACGAGGCAAAGGAGATTAAGGCACGCTAATCAAGATCCTGAGCCTTAAATCAGTAGTTTAAGAGGCAAAGCACCAGTTTGAAGACCCCGAGGATCGATCAAAGGATCCTGAGCACAAGTAAAACGTAGCATCAGGGTCTATTCGTCAGCAAAATGTTTTTCTTCATCAAGTAAAGGGTGTCCATACAGCTTTTATCATGCACAATGTCCCTAAAGGAATTTCCACCCTAACACCAGTTCAAAACCACCAGAGCATTTATATGACATACTTCTCAATAGTTTATTGTATTTTTGTTCAAAGCATCAGGAGTACTACAGCCGAAAGATGTCAAAATAATATCCAGAAGAAGATCACTCCTGCATAAAGAGGTGATAGAAATTAAATACTCAACAGTCAAACATGATGGGTTTCGGCCCTCCATTCATTTTGTCTAATGTTACATTTAGTGTTCACCTACCACCTCAGTCGACCTTCTGTTCATCCTCTGTTATAAAACAAAGAAGGAAATTATTGTAAGGGTTGTTGATGAGATATGAGTGAAATGCAAGTATTTTCCTCTTGAGACAAGTTCTCTGTGTGATATTGTAAGATAGGATGAGATTTGATGTATTCAGACTGAATGTTCAAGCTGTGGGCTATGATGTACCTGATTGGTGTTGTTTTTAATATGACAAGCACATTTCTTTGGATTCTGATCTAAAGCAGCTGGTGATGTTTTTCTATCTCTATGTGTATTTCCATTTCATTTCATTTCATCTGGCTCGCATCAGAAGTTTGGCATAAGATTTACCCTTGATAGGTACCTTATGTTGCTGCTCTCCCAGCCTTTTTATTTTTTCTGCTATATGTGTATTTGAATATTGGTTTCAATTGATTTAACCAGTGTAGTGGATGTTGTTTCCTGCTCTCTGATGTATGAATTAATGAAGCCTGTGTTTAGATGTTCTTGCTAGGGTTTAGTTGGATGATTTGAGAACACTGGGAGGTCTAGAACCCCACCTCTGCCTCACTAGGATCTTTCCATTCCAATTAAGCCTTGCTAAGATCCCTTGTATTGCCTCTGATTTTTGTCCAAGCAGGTCTGGAGTTAAATGACCTCTGACCTGATCTATAGGCAGGATTGGATGGTTCCCCTTCACTCATTTTCAGTCCTTAATGCCCCATTTCACCAATCATCCTTCAAGACCCAAATGCTCTAGATAAATAGCCCACTGAAAGCTTGCACATTGATTACAAATAAATCCTTTCTTGACTCCATCGCCCAATGGCCTTGATGTTCTCTGAGTTATCTACCTTTTCCTAAATTTCCTCTTTGCTCATCCTTGTGTTATATTGGACCCTTCTTTCCTGATTCCCAACAAACAAACACACACAATCAAATAAACAACCCTGAAGCCTATAACTAGCCTAAAATCATAACTTAGAGCTTCAAAGATATACACTTTGACTCATATAGACAGATCCCTCTTTGGACCTAGCAGGGCTAGATCCTAAGGTCTGAAAGTGGTTCTATGTTGTCTCATCTTTTGGTCTTGTCAACCTGGCCAAAACATGGGAACACCAATAGCTTCATCTTCATAAATTTGCTGCAAATAGAAGTCTAGCTCCTCCACCCAAGCTCTGGATAAACATGTAGGTGAACCATCAAAAGTAGATAGAAGAAATCTATCCATATAATTTTTCTTACTTCTCTTCACCTTGATCTTGAAAAACATTGGAAAAGTGATATGATCTCTAAACTTCTGAGTTTGAGATTGATACTCTTGCAGAAAATCACTAAGAGTTTCCCTCCTAGCCATTCCTTCTTCTTCCATATTTCTCATGGAAAATTTAGGCATGTGACTAGGCTGTGAATCATAATTTTTGGTTGCATTCTCACACTCATCATATTAAAATCTATAGTTTGATTTAGATTCAAACCCTCTTGGAGATTCTATCCACATCTCCCTTCTCATCTTCTTGAGATCTTCATGAATGCTCTGTAAAGTTTTAGACAGAATATTTAGAAGTTTATCCTCCTTTATTCCTCTGAAGAATGGAGCCTTCTTCATGTTCATCCTTTCTTCTTATTTTCTTCTTGATACCATATTGGCTGAGATCCACAGGCTGAGCCAAGATTATGCTTCGATACCACTGTAATATCCCAAATTTTAAAATTAAGCAATATTGACCATAAAAACGTTATTTCCAGAAAATTATGCTATAAAAGGGGGAAATAACACTTGGATCCTTTATAATATGTATTATGTCCCTCAAATACAAAAGGGGGTCAGAAAAAATCCCTTTTTCTAAGTTAAACAGACCTCCCGGGACCAATATGGCCTAAAAACACCCAAAACCCCATGACTTATACCATGCAGAATTTATGAAGCACATGAATACATGATTTAATGAGGGATTCTACAAAAATATGATATAAAACCATAGATCTATAGTTTTATTAGGAAATATGCTGAGAAAACAGAGATCTAGCCTCTTCAATACATTATTGAGATAACCCGACAAGGGTTTCTTGAAAGCATAAGTACAAAGGAGCAGATCTATACAATCCAACTATGAAATAATGAATTTTTACTGTAGCTTTACATACATATAGCTGAATGATACAAGAAATAGATGAGAATCCCCTTTACTAGCTTTCCAGAAGAAGGATTGACCCTTTCCTTAGGAAACTAGCTCAAACCCAAGGGGTTTAACCCTGAATACATGTTGGCTCGAGGGGTCCTGACCTAGGTTCAGAGTTCAAGGTTTTCCAACAAACCCCTATACTACTAGCCCTTTTGGGAATGACCTACTTGCGCAGGTCAAAGTCTCACCCAAAGTAGTATGGGTGGATGCTGGAACCAGGTTTCCGCACCCTCAGAAAGGACAGGTAAGGCAAGCAATGCTGCGTTCGATCCTGAGATACCCATATTGCCTTGTTCTACGCAAGGCCAAGGAGGTCTATATTCGTATCCACATGCACTAGATCTATAATTATATACTTTTATAATAGTAGCACAATATTTCATAAATAGAACATAACAGATCTAGATACAGAAAACACACTTACACAGATCTGTCGCAGCTTAAATATAGAATGCGCACAATGCAGTAATTACCAAGATTCACATAGATAGTACTCACAGATTCAGTTCTCTATCAACCTTTCTTATTCATCAATTCATCAGTTCCTTCTTACAATCCCCTTCCCAGCTCGCGCACACAGCAGTAGGTTTCGCACACAGCTGGACTTTGGATCTCTGCGCACACAGCTAGGAGGAGTCCTTTCCAAAAAAACCCAAACAAAAAACTTAAACCACAATTCGCATCAATAGCTCCTCTTTTTCTACTTTTCAATACAAAATGTTCCTCTATTTATAATAATCTAGCCTAGACTTTCCTATGGTCCACAAACCGTGGTTTTCGGACCCCTGGTTTACCCTTTTACCCATTACAATGCTTTTGGGGCTTTGACCCACCCCAAAACCCCTGAGCTAGACTAAATCTAATCAAAATTATTCAAAATGGACCAGTTTTGCAGCTCGTAGGAGACCCTATTCCAACAGTCCCCCAACACAATATTGTGACTTGTCCTGAGTCACTGTGGTTGTAAAGCTGCTATCTGCGCATGCAAGGTATCGAGGGCACTGATAAGCAGAGGGAGCACTTCCTGACTTTGGGCAGCAGCTCGTTGTGCGATGTTGACAAGCGTCAGGGAGGCAAGGCCTTCTAGAGCCATGGTAACCTGTTCTAACATTTGGTGGAGGTGCGTGATGGCGGTATGAGCATCCTGGGAGATCTGGAGGGAGGTATCGCCCCATGGTTTAAACCGCTTCCTGATGACATGCTTGGCACGAAGGAGACTCGCAATCGTGTCTATGAAGGCTAGACGTTGTGCTGAGACGTGGGAGGGCAAGGGAGCTTCGATCTGATCAAAATAATCTTCCTTCTGCCACAAGTATTCTTAGATACAATGACGCATGGGGTGGAATCGGACCGCTGTCCAGAGCTGTGTAGCTGTCTCGACCAACTGAGTGCCCTGAGTAAGTTTCTCCCTAATGATATTTGTTTCTTATGTGATCAATGCAACCCTTTGTGCCCAAACTTTAGAGGTTATCACAGGGTGCTGCCATGCAGTCCGTCCACGATGACGGATCTCTTGTGACACAACGGTGTATAATCCTTGTAATGACTCTTAGGATAGCTGCGCCAAATCAATTTTTAGGTCTGTAGCTATTGGGTTGTGGTCGCTAACTATAAAAGAGCGAGGGAGCGAACAAATATGGCTTTCGCTGGTCGGTAATCTGGGACTGCGAAGAAGTCGCAACAGATTCCTATATCTCTTTGTTCCCTCCTTGCGCAGGATGAACTATCACTTGACTGCTGTTAGTATGAATTCTTTGTCGAAGTGTACGAAAAAGACCCACTTTAGCTACGCATAACTAATAGCCCTAACAACAATAATGGCTGCAAAACATCTTCAGATCTGCAATTAGTAGTTAAAGTGCTGCAACGAACAGATCTATAAATGGAAAGATATTAAGCAGTAAAGTAAAGATTTTGCTCCATGCATCCAACAGACAAGACAAGAACACGATTTTTTGAATGAATTTTTATATTACAGGGCACCTGGGAGGAAACAAGAAGGTGTATCCATATCTCCTCAATGGGATGGGTTCTTTGTAGTCCTCAGCACTTCAGATCTAAGCTTTCTCTCTCTTGTAGATGTGGAAAACCCAATGTAGAAGGTAGAGCTCAATGGGAGCAAAATGGTAGAAATGAGACCAAGTGTATAGATCCAGAGTGATCTTCTATGCAACAAAAGGTGAAGAATGAAGGGGAAAACCCTCCTATTTATAACAAAATATTGGGTCATTCTAGATCTTGGTGCATGATTAAAATAATGTTAACTAAATCTAGATCCACCTCTATGGAATATTTTATTATTATTTGTTGGAGGGAAAGGGACTTTGACTTGGGTCAAAATCCCTTGATTAGTGAAGAATAAATAAATAAATGATTTATTTATCCTTTTAAGGAAGTGGTTGAGATATAATCAAATAAATAATGATTTATTTAATTAATAGTGGTTGATTTTGTCATATTTAACAAGGAATATTTTTAAATAATTATTCCTAGAAAATAATAAGATAACTATGGGTGTATCTCATTAATTTCTTTGTTTTTGGGTTAAACATGACTGGGAATAATAATTAAATTGTGGTTTAATTAATTATTCCTTTTTGGGGTTTCTTTAATTAACATAGTGAAAGCAGTTTTACTTGGGGTAAAACTGGTCTTACATGGTGTACTTGGGTCCATCTAATGATAAAAGGTGAGATGACCAAAAAATGGTGTAACAACTGCGACAACATGGGTGGCGAACCATGGCAATTGCATACCCTCATTCGTAGTATTATCCGAGGCCATCCAGCTGGGTCCTACGATCGTTCCCAGGTTGTGAAGGTCGGGAACTCTCGTCGTGCAACTGTGGTGCCTCTCTGTGCGAGGTTAAAAATCCATTCCCCCTGTAGGGGGCCAGCAACCAATCATTCGATCAATATTGGCATCCCCAGACCTTCTCAATATGATGTTTGCAAGTGCTAAACTGGTAGGTGCCGGAGTGTTCGGAAGGTCAGGGACTGCCATAGCAACCAAAGGACAGGCTTCCCAAAAAACATCAACAATCCCAAGAATCCAGTAGGAGGAGAATTGAGGCAGGGTGCAGAGACAATATGGAGCCTGTTGTGAAGCAATTCTATCGACCTTATACTATCTGGAGCTATCTAATGGTAGAGTAACCCTTACTTGAAACTTACCATCAGCCGTCTGGAACAAACTTACCATAAATTTCCGCATTGATGGCTAGCTGCCAATTGTGCGTAATGGTAGGGTTCCTTTCCTACCAAAATGCAGTGTTTTGATGGTTGTTAGTCATACCTGAGGCCTTTCCCATGGATCTTGAGACTTCGTATGATGTCTGCGTATTGTTCACGTACCCCGAGTTAAAGTTGACGCCAGGTGTTTTGTAACACAGTTCAGGTACCATTCTAGCAACTTGGCCACCATATTTCTTGATAGGTGCGCTTTTCCCTTGGTCAGGGTATCCATGTGTGGCAAGGCTGCATAAAGCATCCCTGTGCCATCTGTCATCAGAGATGTTCGTAGAGACTTATCTCACAAATTCTCCCAATTGCATGTGGGCTGGTGCAGCTCCACATCTAAATACCACACAGTCGAACGCACGCCTAGGTCATCGGTAACCAGGTGATCTTGTTTGGTCGGGGTCTTGTCGCACCCTTTTGCTTCCCAGGCCAGTAAAAATCTATGTGGGACCCGTCTTCCAGCAAGGGCCCCAAGTCGCAGTATCATCTCATCCCGGCTCTCCTCCCAAGTGCGGTATACTAGTCCTTGCGTATCCCACCCATGCACAAGCAGCCTGTGCAGGGATAGTGGAAGTGCCTCTAGCCTGCGTTCCTTGGGAGATTTGGCTTCAAAAAACTCCTTAATATTACCTGTGTCATCAAGGTAGGGCAGGTCTCTTACCTTGGGAGAGATGCGGCGGAAGTTCCTGGTGACCCGAAGACATCGTAGCGCTGAAACCTCATGCAACATCCTTGCCAATTTTCTCATTCCTCATCAAAGTCGGAAAAAAATTCACTATAATTTTCCTAGCAGAGTACTCCTTCTGTCATGGGGTTAACCCAGTCTTTGTCTCGCGCAGTCAATTTTTAAATGTGATCTATTTCCTCCTCTTCGCATGCTAGCTCTGTATATCGCACACCTTCTGCAGGGTCTAGTGGTACTATTATGTGCATACCGTTATTCTCAAACACCATACTATTTTTTTTGATATTTATGACACTCCCCATGTCTATAGCCTAGTCCAGACCTAGGAGCACAGGGTAGGGATCCACATCTTCCACAATTTCTATTACTTCAAATTCAGCTAGGACTTTTACCCCTGCGATATCCACCATGACTTTCGGCAGTCTTCCCAGAGGGATGATATTTTGTTGATTTTCCATTCACAGTTGAATGGTGGACCATTCCAATTTAGGCTCTCCCATTCGTTGCCATTTCTGATTTGATAATACGTTCGCATCTGATCCAAGATTTAAGATAACTTGCCATCTCGTAGTCACTAATTTGAGCAGTCAACCACATTTCTCTTCTAGTGCATTTTTTATAGCTGTATAGTTTGTGTACATCCTTGGTCCTAAGAATCATATTGGGCCAAGCTGCGCAGCTATTCATTAATACTTGAAGGTTCTCTACAGCCTGTGGGTTACATAGCAGCTACAAACATGCCTACAGAAAGGGTTCAACCCCCTCCTCTATCTTGAGGTCTGTTGGTAGCTGTGCAGGGGCTGCTAGTGTGTCTTGTCCTTTGATGTTCAATGCTTCCTTTGCTCCCTGGGTGATCATCCCACTGCGTGTCATGCCTTTCACACTTGGGTCTACATTCCTGAGCTCAGTTTTAACTCTTTGCATATTTTGCATAGGGGTGGGCTATTTTTCCTGCATCTTGGCTATTAAGATTGGGAAATCCTCAACCACATGATCCAACTATCTACAATATTTGCACGATGGGCTGCTGGGATTTTGGCATTCTCTAGCAAATTTTCCTACCTCTCCGTAGTCATAACAGATTAGCTGTCCACGTCCTCACCCTGCTCTTCCTCCTCGACCTCTTCTGCCCCTGGCTGGAGAGCCTCCGAAGTTCGTGAAATTTCTTGGCGATGCAGGGTCTGATTGCACCCTATAAAATTTCCCATGATCTATCATCAAGTCATAAGTGGGCGGAAACATGAAGCTAAGTTACACTTTTGTGAGAATCGAGGGCCGAAATTTTTTTTCGGCAATATTTTGGCCGAACATTTTCTAAATTTCGGCCGAACTCTGTAATAGTTCGGCCGAAATTTCTTAGAAATTTTGGCCGAACTCGTGATTCCATTTAGATTGAAAGCACACTAATGGCGCGGGCAAACAGAATTTTTGTCGGAGATTGGAAAACCGGCAACAAAATTTCGACCAAACTTTGAACAAAAGTTTGGCCGAACTATGAGTTCGGCTGAACTTTTACTTTTAAAATAGTTCGGCCGCGAAGCTATTTCATTTACTGGTTTCATTATTCCCCGCTGTTGTTCGCACATTTTCGCTGTTGGTGCCTGCTTGTCCCCGCTGCTGTTCACGTGTTTTCGATGTTGCTGCCTGCTTTCATCGGGTATGAATGTATAGAGCTTTGATATGCTTGTTATTACTTACAATCTCATGAAGCTAACTAATCATGAGAAGCTTGTAATGTTCGTATATCTAATGATAAGGCAAGTATTTCACATACGATAAGCACTATGATTTCCGTTACTTCACCTTTCTCAAGCTCATATGGGATTGTAAGTTACGTATAAGTTCCAAGTTAGAGCTAGAGACCCGTATTTATTAAAGCTAAGGTAATGATGCAACTATGATATCACTCATACCAGCTTGTTGTGTTTTCCATATCTATGCTTAATGGCATTGGTTCTCATGGTAACCTTATATGTCACAATGGTAATCAAAGTAAGCTCACTCGGCATGACCTATGACAGTTTCAAGCTATAACCACTTATAAGCTATTAGGTCAAATACGTAAGCATTTATATCCATAATAGAACAGTATTTATATTGTAATAAATATAATTATATCAGTAACAGTTGAGCTATATGCCCTTCCATATGTGTGCCCTCTGCATTTCCCTCTATTCCATGTCCATATCATATGTGAAATACAAGACCCAATATCAGAAAGTAGGCAATCAATGAAGCTAAGTAGTACTGTAATCACCTAATCAATCATAACCTATAACCTTATGCTTACACCTTGTTAGCTCTATATCATAGGTCATATTAGATATAGCTATACTGTGAAGTGTTCCAATAACTCATACCACTAATAGCTTATACTTCATGATTATGGGAATACTAGTAATAAAGCTTACCTTGTTATGGCTTATATACACTATTCCAGTCATATCTAGTAATCGATAGAGCTCGTAATCTAAGGATGCTTACTTATACATGATCTCTCTACAATGGCTTCAACACAATGATTCATAGGATGGATAGAACCAATACCATTGACTACTACTAATGTGATATCAACTACAACGGTCCATGTGTTCTACATAATGAGTATTAATAAGCTTACCAAGTGCTTATCTCACCAGAGTAATGGTTGTAATCGATTATGTATTAGTATGCATGTATTTACAACACATAATGAATAGGTAACATACCAGTATTGAATCGCAAGCTATCTTAGTAATATGGGCTTATTAAGATATGGTAATTTTACTCATTAGGTACAAGTAATCAGTATTCATTACTACTTACTAGCCATTGTACTATCCTAATCAAACGAATAGGGTATAGTGTCACACATATCACATAAGTACAAGTTTGGTACTCATTAAGCTACATAATCATCTAAATAATGGTAAGAAAACCATGCTTTGGAATAGAGTCATTACATTAAACCAATCATGTTATATGTGTAATCTATATAAGGTATGTGATAGTAAGCTTATGGTGATAAAGCCTATTCTATAAACATAGGTAATCACTTACATAAGGATAAACAAGAGCTGTAATACTTATAGTAATAACATGAGCTTTACACTTATACTGTAATCTCTCTAAGCTCTTATCTCATTACATAGGTGTGACGTATTCTCCCTAATAATAATATTGTATATATATACAACCATATATATTACTCTACTTCATAGTATAGTGAGTAATCACTACTTATGGAGATGCTTATATAACGGACTCTTCAATTACCTATGTTTCCAGCTTATTAATAATATAAAACACTATCCCTTATAGAGATCTATCAACCTAATGAACACACTACTTCATACATACTTAACACTAATAGTTGAGTCCATAACATGTTGCTTACTCTATCTATTGCCTTTGAGGGTTACCATCTATCGATTCCCCTTGTATAAAAGGGTGTCAACTACAGCTAACAGAAAAACAAAAACCCACCATAAATTCTTATGATATCTCACAAAAACACTGTGAATGGTGCAATAATAGAAAATTAGTGACAAACAACTCACATATGTCCCTTTTACAACACCATATATAGCCAAAAGAAATGGAAATAACCTAGGGAAATAAGCCCAAAACCACCATAGACATGCACAATACACATAGGTGTAGTGCCCAATAACAAAGCGGGCCATATCCATCACATAAAAAATATAGATGTGACCAACCTATGCCTCCATATTTTGTAGACCAAAAGGATGACAAGTACCCTGCATAAAACAAAACTATAATTTCCAGGAAATCACCATACTACACCACCTACCATACATGCTCATTGGTCATTTTTCGAAGGTGATATATTTTCTAGAACCCTCGCACTGGAGCGAGGATGATCCATTAAGTCCCCACCATCTAAATCACAAGAAATATGGCTCTCCACATGCTCCAGATACAATTCAATCCTCTCCATGAAGAACCTTTGGTTCTTGAGCATTCTCTTGACTTCCTCAAGTGAAGCAAAAATATTATATCTCTCCACGTGCTTATCCAGAATCATACTTCCTGACAAAAAAATGAATCTGTTTGAAATTTTGATTACTTTTTAAATCCCTTACCATATCACAATCACCATGTGGGTTTTTTCTGCAATTTCTTTTCAAGAATTATTTTCTTGATTTTGTTTCCCACCCCATGTGTGTACTGTGAATAATTTCATGTGGATGCTAGCAATGGCAGGACACTGGTGATTTTCAACGCTATCCATGTTCCCAGTACTTCCTATGGTTGACCAAGCATTTTTTCCGTCGTATCTACAAGCTATTTTTACTAATTGTCTGCTATTTTTTCTGCTTATATTTCTTCCTGAACTCTTACATGTTTTTTCATGTCTAACTGGCTGATGTTTTTCATTTTTCTATGACATTTCTGTTGTTCGTGTTATCTACAGGGATGTTTTGAATTCTGATCATGATGGGATGTGGTATCAACCCCCCAAATTATGTTTCCCATTGTTATCGGTGCCCCTCTTTCTTAGATTGGCACTGTATACTGCTGGTGGATATGTATTTTCTTCTCTCGTTGCACAACTGAGAGTATGTAATTACCATATGAACTGATTAATACATCAGTGTTTTTTTTTTGTCTGAAAAAAAAAAGCAATGGCGGGACACAGGCTGAATTTTGTAAAGCGTATGCAAAAGTTCTAAAATTTATTCCTGTACCTAATAGATTCAGTAAATGCTTTCTGGATCCTCCTTTCAAAAAATTGATCAACTGTTACATTAATTGCTATGATAAATTTATGTTGTTTGCTGTGTTAAATTGTATTAGTTATTTTACCTTCATTTTCACAATCTTCAACTTGGTATCTGCAATTTTTTTTCTCCAACCTTTCTAGACTCTCAGATTTTCACCACATAACAAACAAAGACAAAATGAAATAATATAGCCCAAAAAATACCATTTCAAAATAGAGAAAATTTGTTATCCTTGCCCCTGAAGAGCCCAAAAAGTGACAATAGAAGGATCTATGGAACAATTCATACAAAAAGGGACAACAAAGTTTTTACTGTCAAAGTAACAACACATATTAAACCTGAAATCTGAAAACACGGCCTCCCTGAACCCCACTGTACTTAAATGATGGGGACTAAACCTTCAGCCTGAAGACCCTGCATGTTATATAGCTGGTAATTAATCTTTCCAAAAAAAGCCTTCAGCCCTTGCTTTGACAATTCATCTGCAACTATATTCTTTTCATGATAGATATGTTGATAAGTAATACCTGCAAAAACAGTTTTTAAATTCTCAATTCTGCAAAGCCAATGTGAAACCTCCTTATTTCAACCTCCTTATTTGCACATTCATATTCAACAATTTTTTAAGAACAAATGACACCAATTCTGTTGTGAATAATTCTGTCAAATTTAATGTATGCATTGTATGTTCTGAAGACTCCAATGTAATGGATGCATTGTATGTATTTTTTGCTTGTATATTTTTATGCTGTTTGTCATAGTAATGTCATATAGTGTATGAAGTTATAAATTGTTTTTAAATTATTTTTACTATGTGTTGTATGTTATTTTGATTGAAAATGTTTCTTTTTTATTTATTAATTAAAAAAAATTATTAGAAAAAATATTTCTTTAAGCCTTAGAATTTACAATCAAAATTAGAAAATGTATTTTTATCTAAACTATTTATGAAAAGTTTAATATTGTTTGATCTTCTCTACCATGTCCTTTTTACATATATCTAGAATAATATTATTTGTACAATTTCTGGGTTTTTTTAACATTTTACTACCATAGTCAAAATCTATAGAAATAATAATCTAACATTATAAAATCGTGAAATGGAGCTATCCAACTCAAATATAGTATTGCAAATCCCTAGCAAAGTTAGATGAGGAGGCTATGTATTACATATGGTCTTGAATGAGCATTTGGACTCTTTAGATATATATCTAAAAAGTCCAAAAGCTCATTCAAGACAATATGTAATACATAGCCTCCTCATCTAATATATAAAACTTTAATCCATGTGCTTAACCTTAACATTGACACAAATGGAATTTACAATTTTTCTCACTGCTTCATGATAGAAAAATATGTGGATGAATATTTCCCACATATCCAAATTCAAAAGGGATAGATTAAAAAGGGATGCGCTCCGGTCATCTATAAAATATAAATTAAAGAAGCATGACATATTAGTAATGCAAATTGGATATGCGTACCAATTATGTTCATATAACACAACAAATAGATGATTCAATACAAATGCCACATAGAAGTCATATTTATCTCATGGGCCTTCAACTTAAATTATATATCTAGCATTACATTAAGCTATAGGAGATAAATCAAAGAAGCATTTGAATGTAAATTAAACATGTGTAATAATTATGTCCTTTAGTTTAATAAATAGATAATAATTTGCAAATGCCATATCTAAGCTATATTTCATCTAAGTAGCTTTCAATTTAAAATTATATCTAATGTTAAATTATATAAAAGAATAATAGAAATCCAAACTTCAAAAAAAATTTAGAACTTTAGTATAAAATGTGACATATAATTTTCCTGTGTGGAAAAACATAGTTATCGAGAGTTCAAAACTCATGCATTTGAATAGAAAGTGGGTATACAAATGAGCAAGTAGATTTTTTCTAGAAATGAGGAAGTGAAGGTTGATAGAGAGCCACACAAAATTGCAAATTCATACCTTAACAAAATTGTTAGATCCTTTTAAAGAAAACTTGTCATATAATCAAATTTCATCGAAATATATGATAAAATCAACCCAATTTTATGAAAAATAGTATACCATTTTTTACATTTCACATAATACAAATAGATAAATATTACTTAAGTATTGTTATAAAGATTTAACTACCCATAGAGAGATGGCCAAGTGATTGAGACAAGGCATCATCACAATAAAAAACCAAGTACAAATTGTAGTAATCCTAGAATCATGCTTTACATAAGGTAATTTATTGGCGAACTCATGACTTGTACTATAGATAAAAAACATTTACCCTTACCAAAAAATATATGATAAAAATTGACAAACTACATAAGTTTAAGCTTAAGGGGATATAATCCTTCTTGCCTTCCATATAGATAATGAAAATTATTGTTCCAAGTCTCATGTTGCTTGTCATGTTACTTTATAAACCTTGATTGGAAAGAAAAATAGGAGGGCAGAAATGTAAGAAATATAAAACATAATGAAACACAATGTAAGAAATAGAGAACATAATGAAACACACACATACATATCTCTAGACAATCAACACAATTATTTTCCTAGGAAATCCTTGTGGGAGACAAGCAACCCTAAAAAGTAATGATGCTCTAGACTCGTTTTCCCTAGGAAATCCTTATGGGAGAAAAACAACACTAAAATTTAAACATGCTCTACTCTCTCTTTTCTGGTATGGAAAATATATTTAAGGTAATCTCTCTAGAGTTAGCTAAGACTTTTGGCGTGTAAGGTTGCTATAAAAACTTAACTTCATACATTTTTCTCTCTAACTTCACAGTCCTAGTTGTATTTTCAACTATGGAACAAAATACAATAACACAAAATGGAACTCTTATTCCTCCTAGTGGTGGAGTATTTAACATAGCGTGATAGCCAACTAGGTGTAATATTTGACTCCGTCAACCATTAACGAGGTTTGTGATTTTAGACCTTTTAGAGTCTTGTTAAAATTCCACATGTAGCTAGCATGCTATGCATGAGTAATGGGGCTAAAATGTCATTCTCTCGTACCATGGTGGTCAACATGATATAGGTCAACTTACTAAAGGCATAAATTTTGAATGAACTTCATTTGATGTTTTTCTTGCACCATTGGATATATTTCTTTAAGTGTAGAATAATGGTCAAGATTTCGGCACAAGGAATAATCATTTGACCCCCAAAAATGTCAAATTTAAAACCTCAAAATGACTCCAAAAGGTTTTGGATCCCAATTCTCCACCCACCATTAAAATGACCCTACAAGTTGATTCTTTCAGTTTTTTCACTCTATAAGCATCAAAATGTATGA
Organism: Pinus albicaulis; assembly: GCA_034641835.2. NCBI lineage: Eukaryota > Viridiplantae > Streptophyta > Pinopsida > Pinales > Pinaceae > Pinus > Pinus albicaulis. The sequence goes on from CM076584.1 coordinate 1,186,507,906, forward strand.
CAAATAATATAATTATCCAATCTAGATCATTATTTAATAATTTTTTAAAATTATGAGTAAGATATACATCATGGAATTTAAATAAATAGCGTTAATTCATTGAACACCCTTGTACATTCCTTGTTGATACTTTGAAAGTAATATGATTTGAAAAATAATTTGTTTATGGATTCTATTTTCCACATTCTCTCAACCATATCAAAAACCTTCTTATAATATTTGAAACCTAAGGTCTTTCCCATACCAAAGTATGTTCTTTTAAAACATGCTTTCTTGGTGATATGGGTGATTTAGAAATGATTGGGAGAGAGAAATTCCTCATTAAATATGTACAATATGTTTGGTTCATGCCACTAAGCCAAGAATTTTAAATTCAACTGACTTTTAATATAACCAACTAAATCCTGCAAAAAAATAATAAAACAATTTATGTTAGGGTTGTGGATTCAGGCATTGAAACAACACACCATGATATTTCAAATTTAAAAATAATGGTTTGTGTCCTAGGTAGCTTAGAATCCTATTTGTTTTCAAAATAAGGATGCACTCCCATTTTATTCTCATGATTAGGTTGTAATCATGAGGCTCTCGCTCAAGAGTGGACCTTCAAAAAATCTTGTGACATCTTGTCACAAACAAAACCATAAAACTGAAAAACACATCATGCAAGAAACATAGCTCGCTGACATATCATTTTTCTCCTTCAAAGAAAAAAAAAATTCACATCATGTGAATATCTCCATGTAATCTTACATATTGGTGCACAAAACCATCAACCAAACACAAGTCGACGAAACATGCCTCTTCAAACAACTGACTCTCAAGTCAAATAATATCTCATGTACAAATTTCCATATTTGTTGCATTTAAGTGTGTCAACATAACTCTACTTTCAACATCTTGCTTCATGCAACATGCACCATACTTTGAATTTGCAAAGAAATTCATGAAACATCAAAATACATTCAAGGCCTTAATTGGATAAGAAATCTAACCATCTGTTAGCAAACCATTTCAATGGTGCTTCTTTTAGTTGCACTTCATCATCATGTGAATCATCCTGATCGTCATCGATTATGGAATCCCCTTTTCCATTATTGTCATTATCTCTTTCCACCTTATTCAAATGTTGTGGATGATTTGTGGATACAAAGTCCAACACTTGTCTACAAGGTGACCTTTCTTATGGCAATGAGTAATAAACAATTGCATCTTATTTTCAACATCATTTTCCTTGTCCAATGGGCCTTTGATTTTTTGCCTCATTTATTTAGAAAGTTTCAATGTGCATGGATATCTTCTTCCAACATCTATAAACATTATGGTTATTCAAACCACAAAAGGAACATTTGCAAGTTCTTTTCTATATCTTATGTGAATATTTACCATGTTTATCATAATCGAAAGCAATTTGATTAAAGGAAAATTTATACCTTGAACATTCACCGTTTTCACCTTCTTGAGGAGGTGAATTTGATGAGGTAGTGGCTCTCCTCTGAATACTAGCAATGAATTCAATGACTAGATAGAGCTTTCAACATCCTCTTCTTTTACATTCTCATTAGCTGCATGTTTATTAACATCTTCTTGCAAAGTGGGTGTCAAACTGTTCCATTCATCATGAACACAAACTTCACAAGCTTGAGGTATTGAACACAAAATAAAATTCCTTCTTGGAACAACTTCATGTGCCTCCTTGGCTTTGCAGCATTCTCCATCATGTTTTCCATAACCAAGACCCAAATAATTAGGCCCTTCCTCAACAACATTTGGCTCAACTATGCCTTGTACATGTTTGCCTTTAACCCTTTACTTTCATAACACATTTTCATCAAAAATTTGGCCCTTATTCCTCTAGTGTGTCTCTCAAAAGCACGTACACATTCATTTTGAGAGGAAATTGAAGACAGAAACCAATAGCTAATTCTTCTAACTAACCTTGACTAAAATGAGATAAATTGTACTTTGATACCAACTTGATTTGAATATGGACAAACTAGTTTTATTGGGCTATCTCCCTCATTAGTTAAATAAAAATGTGTTTAGGATCGTCTAAAGTTAGCCAATTGGGAAGGGGTTTATGTGTCAAGCTTTAAGTGTATTTTGTGAGAAATTTATGAGTTAATTAGCTTTTAAAAACTCATGTGTACAACAAATAAAATGCAAAATTTTTATTTAGGAATTTTTTTTCCCTCAATCCAGATTTCGATCATTAGAATGTATGTAAGAGGAAGAAAGAGGGAATTCACTTTTCAAATTCTAGACCTTGTCTAAACCAAAATAAACTAGATGTTTGGTTTTCAAATACATTCACTTATTTTGAAAAGTTCTAGCTACCAAAAGTCCATATGCCAATCTACCTCCCAAGAAATCCATTTATTACACCACTGGTTAGTTTTTTGTCTTCCTATATTCTTTATCAACCTCTTCTAGTGATTCTTGAAAGGTGGATACTTAAATCCTTCCTAAAAAATTGAGTTCTAAAATGAGAAGACATACAAGGTCATTTTAATTCATTCTTCTATCCAATTATAAAAACCAAGTGAATATTTCTACATATTGATTTCTGTCCCATAAACTGTACAATATATGTGGAGTTGCCTCACCCTAAGCGATATGGTTAACAAACATAATAATAGAGAAACAATTAGTGACGTCACCAAAATATGTAGCCTCTTCAAGGTATCATATCCTCTCATCAAGGTCAAGAATCTATTCACCAAAAATGTCCTATGGAAATGATGGTTTAAGAAACAAAACTAGACAAAAATATTCAGTGAGAAAAACAAAATCTAAAACCTCTTCAAGGTCTTCAATCTGCTCGTAAAGTTAAATTACATGTCTTGATCAAGTCCAACAACAAATAAACATTCAGTGACAACACCAAAATCTACAACTTCTTCAACATCTTCTAAACCATCTTCAAAGTCAATATTGTGTGCATCAAATTCCTTAGCAAGGTCATCAATGGAGTCATCAAAACTACTATTTCAAGCTTCAATGCCAAAAATAAGTCGAAAGAATTCAATTTCTCCTCCAAAAACTTCTTCTCTAAGCAAAGCTAGCATGGTGTCTTCGAGAAATTCAGTAATTCCACGAGGAAATTCTATCAAAGTTAAAAAAAATCCTTTTCATCCATATTTAATGCCTACTTTTTCAGGTGGAACACCTCCAAATTTAAGGACCACAATGACATAAAATATGTAACTTTACCTAATAGGTGTAGACCTAGAACCCCCAACTTTGCGTGACATGTACAATTGAAGATCTTATATGGTAAGTAGTGTGAGAAGGGAGTCATGGTCACTGAGTTGAGCAAGAGAAATAGTTTGGTATGACAACCTTACTTGTGATAGGTCTAGTTAGCAGACTACCAAATTACATGGTAATGGCATTCAAAATGTGAAAATTCCCATTTCACTTGGAAATAATATGGTAGAGAAAGGTATAGATGAAAGGAGATATCCATCTATGGTAAAGAAATAAAATATTTCTATCAATTCCACCTTGCAAATCTAAGAGACATTGAATTAAATTTCATCTCAAGACAGGGCTTTGAAAGGACACTCTCAAAGCCAACTTTCGGTATGGCTTTGAAACACATGGTAAGTATCAAGACTTAGCAACCTTATTTGCATAATTTTTTCTAGCATGGACCTTAATGTCATAGCCTTCTTTTGCCTAAAATGAATGCAAATTTCCTTGAAATTTGGCTTGCGACATTCATAATTCATGCTCATGGAACATGATTGTGTTGCAATTGTGATAACATCTGCTGTATGCAGAAGCTAATAGAAAATGATCGAAAATGACATTTTTGTTCTGTTTTTTTGAAGAATTAAGGAAAACTACACCAAGTAGCTTCCAACCTCATATGACCATCATGTCAAACTATCTCAGGATATTGTCCAAGTAAGAACCACTTAAGCAAGCAATCTAGTATACATGACTCCAATTTCAATTAGCAGCAATGACAGTTCTAAGTATGGTGCAAACATTGCTCCAAATCCTCAATGGGGCATGTTTTATGACAATAATTTTGGGAGTAAGAGAGGGAGATGGTAGGAGAAAAAATTCAAGGAATCCACGGGAAATTGAAAAATATATAACTAATAAGGTGGAAGACATTTTTAACCTAAGAGAGAAACCTGTTAGGGAATGGGTGAAGTTGGTATTACACACCCAATTGGACAACCTCGAGGAGAAAATATTTCTGCCACTTTATTTGTCGGCATAACCTAGTAAGTGTTATTCACTAGCATGTATTTTGTAAAGTCCTTGACCTAGTTCCCATTCAACTCCATCCACCAGGTTGTAGAGGATTCCAAGCCTAATTTCATGAAAATTAAGTTGGGGATGATCACATTGACCTGCTTGATGAGGTGTCTATGAAGATTAACTACCTTGAACTATTTTTTTGCATAGGGAAAGAGACACATTCCCATGTCTGAGCATGAAAACGTTATTTGATATTATTAATGCCTCTAGTGTTTACTTCTACAAGTTCTATAGGCAGAGTCTGTAAAGGGCCAGGTAGCCTCTGGATCTCATCTTTTATGAAAGGCGACATATCTAGTAAATGCCCTTACAGTCAATCTCTAGAATGGATCTAAATATAAGTTCTTCATTTTAATATCCTTAAAACAAAACAAATTTAAGGTAAACTATGTACATGTGTCATTTCTCCCACAAACTAAAGTGTATTAATGGTAAATTTTATACCAAGTGTGCTCCCACCATGTAAAATGCAATTTGGTGAACTTATCATTTTTATAATTTATTTTTCGATTAAATTTAGTTTCACACATGATCAATTATTGCTTTGAAAGTTGTGTTCTACATAATTTGTGTACACTAAATTAAAAATTTATTTTTTCAAATCTATTTTGTGTAAATGTCGACCAATAGATATATATCATGGAGGATGAACGACGAAGATCAGTCGAATCCCATATGGAGGTTCAGGGATCAGGGGATGTTCACGGTATTTAAATATAATCTTAAATCTCCATACATGTGTGTACATATGGAATTGATTTTTTATTAATCCATACATGTGTGTACATATGGAATTGATTTTTTATTAACTTTCTAAGTTAAATTAGTTTTTAATAAGTTTCATATTTTAATTTTTAGGAGGTAAGAGGAGAAGGGTTTCTACTCCATCCATGGAGTGTGGCCAAGTTTCAACCGGTCGAGGTATGAATGGTAGCAAGTTGCGGGAAGGGGGTGATATTTATTCCCCCGAAGGCCAATCAACGGCTGTTGGTTCTCAACAGGGTCATTGTGGGTCTTGTTCTTAGCAACGTCATTCTGGGTCTGGTTCTCAGCAAGGTCATGTTGGAGAAGATGTTAACCAACAACATCAAGGTTTCCATCAATTTCAATATTTTTTCATTAAATTTTTACAACTTTTTTTACACGTGTTTTTTCTAATATACAAAATTTTATATATATTGATGCAGAGGCCAAAAATGTTCAAGCTAGTGGTCAAAATAGATGCATGGCAGCCCGTTACATTCAAGAAGAAGGTTGTCAACCCAGCACAACTTATCCGGCCGAGATTACTGATATACCAAGGGAAACCAACATGGCGGAATGCACCTTACAAAGGTGTGAAAGCCTTCATGAAAAATTGCAAAGAGATCTCGTGGCTTTGTCTCTACCTACTGAGAGTCGACAAAGCCTTGAAATAGTTACACATTCATTGGGTGAAATAGTAAATGTGTACAGAAATCTTGGGCCAACAACTGATTCATTTGTAGAACTGATGAGAAAGAGAAAAGAAACAGTGATGGGTCCCGATAAATGGGAGGACGTAAAACAAAAAGTTATAAGAGAAGTGGCCAAGTCAATGATTAATTATAAGGAAGGGCCAAAAAGAAAAATGTTGAAGATGCAATATTTCAAGAACCCAGACAAAGCTCGCTATTTGTATGATTGACATCTTGCGGCCTTTGGAAGGCTTCCATGGAACGATGAGGTTCCTATTTATTTTGCACAAATTTTTTATGAAGAATTTTTTTTGGGTATGAAACCCAACTACAATGACCTTCCTTCAGAATTTTTTGGCTCGGGGAAAGGTCAATTATATGACCGTAAGGGCGCTAAGCGAGATGTGGAGTTTCCTCGCCCTGAGCCGCCATTAGTGAGTCGACCGTTTCGAGTCGAAACTCTGCGATCAGAGATGGATGCGAATTCTCAAATAAGTCGAGAAGCAAGGGTTGTTATGATCGACAATGTTCATAGCGGATTGAGTGGAGTCGATATTTGTTTAAATCGACAAAGAGCACGTGAAAATGCACGTGCCAATTTTGTTTATTGTACAGATGAGGAGATTTACAACATGAATGTTGAAGATCTCCGAACATATGCAATAAATTGTCGCAATGGTTTGCAAGACCTAATTTTTCATGAGGAAGAGGGCACTGGAACGGTATGTGTTAGTGACCGTAGGGTTTGAAATTATTTTTACATATACATGTGTACAATTTGTAATAAATACATGTGTATGTACATGTATATATTTATTTGTATGTGTACATTAATCTAACAAAAATGTATGATTATATGTTAAAACACCATTTGCAGTTCTTAGGCATGATGCGTGACGAAAATGTTAATATCACGTTCGGGACCTCTGGTTCAAACGATGCAGATGGGTCTGACCATCATGATATGTTGGCAAATGTTAGTGTTTTTTAAGTGACTCTAAAATAAATAATTGTTGCCACACATGTACATGTATGTATATATATAATTTGATAAAATGTTTTAACAGGTATCGATTCTGTCTGATGTTTTTGGGATGGCGGTACCTTCTTCTTCCTTAGGAGATGTACCTTCTACTTCCTTGGGAGATGAACCACAAGTATGGACAATTTTTCACAAGTTTAAAATTTATGTTTAAAAGTTATATATATATATATATATATATATATATATATATATTTTGAGTTATTTAAAATTTTTTGAATTTAGGATCCTATAGAAGATTTCTTTAATCCGCAGACTCTAGCGACGGAGATAGGAACATTCACAACATTTGAACAAGTTGTCTTTAGTTCCTTTTTTTAATATTATTGAAAATAAGTTTATATATGTACACGTGCATTTTCATTTGAAAGTTTTTAATATATATATATATATATATATATATATATATATTTAACTGTACATGTATATTGTACAGTTTACCACTGCAGATGTTCCTATGGGAGAACCTGTTCATCAAATGGAGAGGGAACCTTATGAGGTATTGCATGATTTTTTTGTTATATTTTGTTTTTTACATGAAGTTCTAGATATATATATTCTCATTCATTTTTAAAACATCAAATTTTAATGTTCAAGTACATGTGCATTGTGTATGTAGGTTTCCCATTCATAGGATAGGGCGCGAACTGAGACCCTAGTAGCGAAGACTCTAGATCCGTCTCCATTTGATGGACATGATTTACAGTAGATTTGATTTCAAAATTTAGATGGTTTTAAAATTTGTTAAACTTGATACAGTTTGATACTTGTGAGATTTACAATTTTTGGACATATTTTATTACATCGTTATTATATAATTTGTTTTATTTAATTTTTGGATGGTTTTAGTACTTTTGGCATGTGAATGTGAAGTAATGTTGTCATCTATAAATTAATGTTGTCATCTAAACTACATTTGGCATGTGATATTTAATGTTAAATGTTTTTGTTGGATAGTTGAATTATAATTGGCATGGCATGTGAAGTTTTTAAAACTCAAGTTTTGGATGGTTTCAATCTACATTTTGCATGTGATATTTAATGAACTTTAAATGTTTAATGTTTTAATGTTGCACAATATATAATCAAAAGGTTTTAAAACTTAAATTTTTGGATGGTTTCAATCTACATTTGCACATGTGGTATATAATGTTAAATGTTTCTATTGGATCTAGTTGAACTATAATTGGCATGGCATGTGAAGTAACAATCTGTATATAATTTAAAGTTTTTTAAACTCGAGTTTTGAACAGTTTCAATCTACATTTCGCATGTGATGTTTAATGTTTTAATGTTGCACAATATATTATCAAAAGTTTTTAAAATTTTAAAGTTTTGGATGGTTTCAATCTACATTTGGCACATGTGGTATATAATGTTAAATGTTTCTATTGGATATTTGTTCACTATAATTGGCATGGCATGTAAAGTAATGTTGCACAAATCCCTTTTGGATGATCGAAGTACATTTGGAATTTTAAGATTGCTTTTGATCTCCCCATGTAGTTTTGTTTGAGTGAAAAAATTTCCAATAGGAAGAACATAGATTTTCAATGCAACTAACCATGTATCAATTGAGCTCTAATTGAAAAAAGAGTTTAAAGAAGTAGATATATGTACAAATTATCCATTTAATTTTGATTGGAAATATAATTCTAGTACATATATATGTTTGTTGAATTTGGGTCAATGTCATTAATGCACTCAAATAGGTAGCCTTGTTGATTTATTTACATTGTTGAAACTTTTTACCAAAAAATCCAACTAGTTTTTCATCAATGCACATAGAAAAACTACTTGGAACAATTAATTGTGCATTCCAGAACATATCTATCCAAGACAAGTAACATTTTTCATCTATGCACATTGAACATATCCAACAATTGGACAAGCAGATTTTGTACTAGATTTTCAATCAGGCTTAGAGATGTGGGTCAAATCCCACCAAAAGTCGGAGAAGTGCTCCGAGTCTCTTGTCTGAAAGGAATTTTCGTACAAAACTATACTGCAGATGATTTATTTACATTGTGTCCATATTTTTTACCAGAAAATCCAACTAGTTTTTCATTAATGCACATAGAAAAACTAGTTCCAGTTAATTGCATTCTAGAACATATATATTGAGTACGTAAATAATTTTTCATCAATGCACATAGTAAAACTAGAACAATTAATTTCATTCTATAACATATATATATATATATATAACATTTCTCATCAATGCACATGTATGTATGTAAAACTACTTTCAGGTGATACTAGAGCACGTGCTTGTACCCAAACAATTTGTACATGTGCAAACACTTGCACAAATAACATAAGCAACTCAATTTTTAGTTGAGTACTGGAAGTTCTAAAACATATTTAATCCAAAGATAATAAATTGTTGGACAATTCACTCAAAAAAATTCTAATGGAATTCCATCCTCAATAATCCATTCATGATCGGATTTTGACATTTTCCATCTCTTAATTTTTGATTTTTTCTTTTATTGAACTTCTATCAACTTTATGCGTGCTGCACACACCAAGTGACTATATTGACAACTTATGGAATCAAGTTCATAGTCTTCAAAGTAAACAAAGTCTCCACTTTGATGAGTTTGTCTGAAAAAATAACCTTTCAGTATAATAGACCCTCTGTCATACTGAAATCCGTGATCTTTATAGTTTTGTAATAATTTCATTTTTCATTCAGTGCAATACATCAAATAATACTTCAAATTTTCATTGTTGTCAATAGGTGCAATTACAGCAAAAACATCTCCTGCACAATAAAATAAATTTAACAAAATTATGCATATTTAAATTTATTTCTAGATTTTTAAATCATTAGAAAGTAATTCAAATGTTACCTTCTCTAACAAGATCAGAAACTCGATCACCATCGGATGATATTGTAGTTTCCTCTGATTGCATTTCTTCAAACATTGCAACAAAAATTTTTCCCTTTGTATTTAGCTCTGTATGTTTCCAATCGTTCACATACATTTTGTTTTCACAAACGTCATTGGATTTTGTGTTGTCTATCCAAACATCACAAAAACAAGAATATTTTCTTTTATCCAATGCAAACACATTTATGGACAACTTTGTTTGAATTGAATGCAATTTTCGAGTCCCTTTTATTGTTTTAACGTCATTTCCAATTGATCTATCTATGTCTTCGATTCCAATATGCCAGAAAAACCTTTATATGGAAAATTAGAAGAAGAATTTGTAAATATGATATCAAAATACAATCAAGGATAAGCATTGCATGATAAATGTACAATGTTTAAAATTAGATTTCCAATATAAATTAAATTGAATGTACCTTCACACTTCTCTTGATGGGTTTCTCTCATGGCTTAGAGTAGCGATGCACCATTGAACAACTTCTTCAGCATTCACAAGTCGGCTTGCAGAGTGGTTCATTTGATATCTTCGAAGTACTCGTTTTATGCATGCTCCTGCACCGTCATGTTCTCCTTTTCCATGGTCAGTCTCAAAGAAATTCCAACAATGTTTAATGCATGTTTTCTTATGAAGACAACACAACTAAAAGAATGATCGTGCATATTTGAATTTACCTACGCATTTGTCTGACCATATCCAATGTTCATTGAATGTTATTCCATGATTTTTCAATGAATCATAAATTTTTCCAAAACAATGTTGTACAAAACATGTATCATGTGTACGATTGTCACTAATATAAAAGTGATATTATTTAATGATATGTCGATTTTCACTCGTGCTTTTTATATGATCAACATTTTGTTCAGCATGTCTATATAGAATATGGACGAGCATGGAGACTTGGTCAAAATGATAGTATTCACTCTGAATTTCTTTTTGTGGAACAAATGTGTAGTTTTCTGCAAAATCAATCACTGACAAAATGGTCCCTGGTGGAAAAACTTAACGATATTTTTTGAATTTTAAGTCTTGCCATCGAGCTCTATGGGAATGCTTGGTGTACTTTTAAATTTCTGCCTCAAACTTTCTCAAAAAGTCTATCAGAAAAATTTCGTCTTCCAGTAATTCAATTCTTTTAACACTATTTGCACCTTGAATCGATGTATCGATATATTCATATCTCTTCCATTTCACTTTCATGTTGGAAAATGATTCATCATTTATATCAATATGATATTTGTTTTGAAATTTAGTTAAATTTCCACAATCATCGCATTTTTTACCACCAACACATTTCTTTTTGTAAAATAGTTCATCGATTTCTCTTGTTGGGAAAAATACTGAGAGGGGGGGGGGGGTGAATCAGTATTTAGTGCAGACTGAAATTTTTTTAATTTTTATTACTCTAAAACCCATATGCTATGTTAGGTCTCTGTAACAAGCAAGATTGGCAAAGTCCGATCACAGAGTTAACATCATTTCAACCAACTTTGGGATTCTAGGATCTAGCCCTCCTGAATCCGGAGAGGGATCTCTCCAATATGTACAAAGATGGATATTGTCTTTGAAGTTTAGGGTGATGGTATTAGGCTAGTTATGAAGGCCAAGGGTTTTTTTTGGTTTTCTCAGATGGTTGAACATAGTTGCTGTCTGAGACGGAAAGATCTATATGCAAATAGGTTCAAAGGTGAGAAGTTGCAAGTGAACACAATAAGCTTTGATTCTAAAGAAAGATGATGGCAAGTTTTAAATCCATTGGGCTATGGAGTCATAAGAGAATTTAATTGAAGCATCCAGGTTCAAGAGTAATCTATGGGGCAAGTCATCTAGGCCTAAGGATCTCTTTGAAGTTTGATTTATGGAATGGGGTGATTACAAAAAGAAAGGGAATTAACAGATGCAGAACAAAGAGCAGCCCAGGATCTGGTAAGTACTTTGAAACTAGCCAGCCTTTGACCAGGCACTTAAGAAAACATAGAAGCAAACTAGGATCTGGTAAGTACTTTGAAACTATCCAGCCTTTGATACACTTCTAATAGAACACAGATAAAAAACAAAGGGAAACTTGAAGGCAACCTTTGGAGCAGAAACTAGCGGGCAGGGCTCACCTTTCTCCTCATCTTAGTTCTTCTTTACTTAGTTACTTTCAAGACAATCACCAAGATAACACAGAATGGCCCAAGATCTGATAAGTACTTTGAAACTAGTCAGCTTTTGACACATCCTAAGGGAAACAGACAAATAGTTGAGCAAGCAAGAAAGGGACTCAGGGCTAACCTTTGACTTCCTCAATTCATTCCTCACACAACATATATGAAAGTAACATTTAAAAATAACATTCAGCAGTGACGAAAAGATGAGGGAACGCCAGCATCTCTGTGCTTAGACTGAATTAAATCATTTCTAAATAACACAATAAGAAGAAAACATTGGGATAAAGATTTTTCAGCCAGAGAAGGTCACTGGTATACACCAAACTCTAACACTGTTTAAACTGTTATTTATAGTGGAAAATGAAACAAATTGAAAACAGAAATAAAATGACAAGTTACAGTGAGAATAACATCACCATCAGCATAGACCAGGATCCCATAAATCAGCTTGTATTGATTGCTTCAAACCGGTTACAATCTTCAAATCCAATGTTTTAATCCATCTCTTTTCACAACCTAACCTATCTGTTACAAGCAGAGCTCCAAGAGCCTATGAAACCACTATTTATAGTCAAGAGTTTTCCACTCAGAAACAGCTACAACACTTCAGCAATTACATTGACAACCAACTAATCCAACCCCTCACTCATCTTCTTCTGGAGTATTTATAGAAGGATGAGGAGGTGAGATCTGATAAAAAGATCTCAAATACAATCAATGCAGAATTAATGTCTTCCTGACCCCGTGAGGTTCGATGAAGAAATTCTACAGGTGTTACATTGCATTAATGTGTTTACACTGATGAAGTAAGCTCGAAGGGAGCTTGTGTTGACCTTTGAGGCTCTGCGTACTGTTAGGGTTACTCTGCAAACATTCTGTCATTAAATCTGGTGCAGTAATAACTCCTTTGGTTGTTCCGAGGCATAATATCTGATCTTGCTCAATAAATTCATCCTCTGATTGAGCTTTTTGAGGCAATAGGTGGCACTGTGGTGGTTGAGGAATCAATTTGCCTCAAATTATGGCGGTGGAGGCAATTGTCTGATGAACACTTTTATGTTTTGCTTTAATTCGTGTTCTGAGCAGGGGATTAGGCTTTTGATAATCGTCTTAGCCGTAATCCCCGCCAATCTACCCATAAAACTACTGCTCTGGTTCACTCTGTCTTCAATCCGATACTCTCTCTCTGCTCTGATACTGACGACATTCTTCAAGCTTTACAGGGATGTGCGGCAACCAAAGCTCATGAAACTTTGTAGATATCATTGTTCTTCTCCGTATGATCGATTCCCTGGATAAATCGGAAGGACTGGAGTCGTCACCCTCATCCTTTAGATTTTCATAAAATACGAAGAAAAACCTTAACAACCTGCAAAATACGAGAAAAACGAGGAAATCCTGCGTTATATGGATAGATTGCATCGGAAGTCGTGCGGGAAAGTGGAGAGATCGGAACCGTTGATCGTATCGCGATCAACGGTTGGGAGCAAATTGAACAGTCAACGGGGAAAAAGGTGGACTGTACAACGGAATCGGGAGAACAAATGAGAGCCGTCGATCCGCGGAGATCGACGGTGGGGATCGGCTCTTGAATGCGCCGGGGAAGACTTAACGGGCGGGCGAGTTCGTTAAAGGGTGAGCGAAAAAAGGCGATCAAGGACCGTCGGATGGGAGGGCCCAGATCCGACGGCGGGGATGAATCCCGCTGCGGGGCCATAGGACGAGGTTTAACGCGTGGGCAATAGACATAGCACGACGGTTTTTGGGGTGAGGTGGAGAACACGTGTCGGCCAGCGGGTGGAATCGCTGGCCGACAGGAGAAAACCGTTTAACGCGGAAAGCGGTGCGGGCACAAAACTGGTGGAAATGAAAAACAACGCGGCGAAGGGGGGTCCACCAGATGAGGGGTACACTCCGCACCGTTGATCCGTGGGACAGATCGACGGCTGAGTTTTAATATGATTTTCTTTGGTGGAAAAATAAAATAAACCCGTCTTCGCGTTTTACAAAGGTTTTCAATGTTTTCGGGTAATAAATTATTTCTGAGGGTTAAGCGCCTGGCGATCTTAGCACACGGTTCTGGCGGGGGGACATATGGATGGAGAGAAAGCAGGGGCTTAGCCTGAGGGGCTAAAGCCTAACGCATAGAAACGTATGTTTTTCTATGGTTTTTTAATGATTTTTGCAAGAGGAGAAAGGCTCCGATAGGTCAAAAAGTGGGTTTTTAACCTTAGGAAGTGAGATTGATGGAGGAATAAGGGAGATAAAAGGGTTTGATGGGTTTTTTATGGATGAAATGAGACTTGAAGAAACGAAGGAAAGGTGGAAGAAGGGGAGAGGAAAAAGGAGGAGGATGCAGCCATACTTGATTAGGATTTTCATGGAACATCAGAGGCAGAGAGGAGGAAGAGTATGTAGAACCAATCAGTAGTTTAGACTCTTACCAACAGACTTCAAGTATCAACAATTTTAGGCCTGAATTTTTTTCTTGAAGGCTGCCAAGAATATTTAGCCACCAGCTGATATAATTGAAAAATATAGGTGGCTAACAGTGGCTCCACTTGGGGATGGTGCCTTCTTGAAGGCATCAAGAATTCAGACTTGATTTCTCTGGGATGTTGACTGGTGTCTGCCTCATCACTTGCTCTTGCTTTACTTCTGGACAAAATAATGTCAATCATGAAAGAGAGATGAATTTCATCAATACAAATTCTACCTACCCCAATCCTACTGATCTAACATTTTTTCTTCATCAGAGTGCACTTGGATTGGCAAACTCTTTACACAACATTTTATTCTTTTGAAAACAAGAAATCTAATCTACTTCTGCTCCTTATTTCTCCCTGAACCCAGATTAAACAGTTGAGCTCAGATATTCCTCTACCTATTCTATTGTTTGTTGGGATTAAACTGTCCAACAAACTTTCATTCTCTAAATTCTGCAACAGAAATTTAAAAATAGTCAAGCCAAGATTGGACTGTTTGACTTGCTATGATCTATGACATAAGAACAATTTGCACATAGATTATTATTTGCAGCAAATTTTAAATCAAAACAGAAGGTTTAAGATCTGAAAATTCCTCATTATGGCCTTCTCTTATATTCACAGCTTTTTTTTTCCTTTTCAGTGAGCTACCTTTGCTTCTTTTCTGGTTCAAGTTTTAAGTGAATTAGAACCAGGTCTTTTTCTCTCTGACTCAGAAATTGGAGTGGTTTCGAGTCAATTCTTTGGAAACTTTGGTTCAGATTTTGAGTTAGTTTGAACCTTCATTTCTACCCTAATCTAACTACTGATAAGCCAAGATTAAACAGTTTGGCAAATCAAATTTGCTACCCTATCAGCAGAAAATTGAAAGCTAATTAGTCAAGATTAAACAGTTTGACCAATTAGAAGTGTGTTTCAAGGAGTGGCATTTAAGCTTGCACACTTTCAGATTCATTTCTCTTTTTTGGCATGGGGCTTTTCCTTTCTTGTTTTCATTCCTGCCCTCTTTTCATTTTTTCTTTGTTTTTGTATTTTCTAATTTTTATAACTTTAAATACAAATCATGGATGGAGTATTTACAGTGAAAAAAGGTAAAAAGGCTTCAAAACATAGAATAGCTTAAGAAAGGAAATGTTTAAGCATCCTGCCATTGACAGGACCCCCAAAAAATTCTGCTCCATCCAGCTCTCGTAAGAAAAATGCATTGTTTCCAGCAACTGAATGAATAGAGTAAGGGCCAAGCCATAGATTATCAAATTTACCATGCTTTCCCTTGTCCTCCCTCTTTGAGTCCCACTTTAAAACTTTGTCCCCAATTTTAAAATTGCTGGCCTTCGTTCTTCTGTCAAATATCTTCTTGATATTGTCTTGTTTCTGTAATGCTTTAGTGTACACTTCCTCTCTGGTTTGCTGAAGATGAATGGTCTGATTTATTCTTCTGATTATGTCATTCTCCTCAGTCTGCAACTCTTGAATTAACTTCATCACTGGTACACCAAGGCTGTTAGGAAAAATTGCATCTGTACCATATACAAGCTGGAAGGGTGACATACCAATGGATTTCTTCAATGTTAATCTGTCAGCCCAAAGTGCATGATTCAGCTTTATGTACCAAGACTTCTTGTTGTCCTCCAACAGTTTCTTTATTATGTTCACTAAGCTTTTGTTGGAAGATTCTCCGAGTCCATTACCTTGAGGGTAATAGGCTGTGGAGTGTCCCAATGTTATTTGGTATTTATGACAGAATTCCACCATTCTCTTTGATCCAAATGCTGCTGCATTATCTGTAATGATCTTGGTAGGACAGCCAAATCTGGAGAGGATGTTGGTTTCTATGAATTTGATGATAACTGAATCATTGGCCTGTCTACATGGAATGGCTTCTATCCGCTTAGTGAAGTAGTCTGTGGTAGTAAGGATCCACCTATGTTGGGCAGAGGATGGTGGGTGGATTTCTCCTATGAAGTCAAGTCCCCACTGTTGAAAAGGGGCTTCAACAGTAATTGGATGCAGAGGAAGGGGTAGCAATTTTCTCTTGCCCTCGAACAATTGGCATTTATGGAAAATGGTGGTCATTTTATGTATATCAGGAAAAAGAGTAGGCCAATAGAAACCAGCCCTCAAAATCTTGTTGGCTGTTGAATTCCAGTACAAATGACCTCCACACTCTCCTTCATGGAATTCCTGCTTAATCTTTTCTGCATCAAACTCAGGCAAACATTTAAGCAATATACCACTAGCATTTTTCCAATAAAGACATTTATCAATAATGCAATAGTTTACAGCTTTTAAATTTAGGAATCTTGCCTTTGTTTTGGGTAAACCAGGAGGTTTGTTTAAATTAAGCAAAACATAAAAAATATCAGTATACCAAGGAGAATTCGCAAAATAATCTTCAACAATGGGAGTTGAGAATTCTTCTTGGTCATCCAGAGCATTAATCATATTAATATCAAGAACTTCACAATTTGATTCAGCCATTAGCCTAGCTAGACCCTGACCTTTGATAAGCTTAGTGGGTTTAATCTCCAAATCATATTCAAGAATAACAGCAATCCACTTACCTCTCTTACCATCTGGATCCTGGGTTAGAATGTCTTTTACAACCGAATTTGGGACAAAGGCAATGATGTGTGAGTGAAGGATGTATACCCGGAAGTCCTTTAAAGCTTTTACCAAAGCAAAAGCCTATTTTTCCATAATGTTATACCTCAAAGGGGCATCCCTTAATTCCTTGCTAAAGAATGCAAAGGGCTGCTCTTGTCCTTGTGGGTTTTTCTGTAAAAGGACAGCAGCTATAGTATGTTCTGATGCAAATGAGAAGATGTCAAAATCTTTTGAGAAATCAGGACTTATGAGAACCGGTGTTTTGGTTAACGCTTGTTTCACCAGTTCAAAGGATGTCTTTGCTTCTGCGGTCCATTTTACCCCTTGCTCCTTCTTCAACATGTTTGTGATATTTCGAAGGAGCTCAGCCAAGTTGGGGATGAACCTTCTCAAAAAGTTAATCTTCCCTATGAAAGACTGCAACTCTTTGATATTTCGAGGATGAGAGATTTGCAATATGGCTTCAATCCTCATGGGATCTATCTTTATACCCTCTTCCGAAATGATATGTCCAAGAAGCTTACCTTCTTGGAGACCAAATAAAGTTTTCTTAGGGTTCAAAGATATCCCAAACCTTCTGCACTTCTCGAAAACTTTCCTCAAATGTTCTAAGTGTTCTTCATCTGTTTTTGAAAACACAGTTACATCATCAAGATAGATAATGATGAAGAAGCCCAATTCTTCCGAGAATTCTATGTCCATGGCTCTCTGAAAGGTTGCTCCAGCATTCATTAAACCAAAAGGCATTTTCACATACATGAAAGTGCCCCAAGGCGTAGTAAAAGCTGTCTTTAATTGATCATCAGGGTGGACTAGGACTTGATTATACCCTGAATAGCCATCCAGCAAAGAAATTCTTTTAGACCCTACCACCCTTTGCAAAATATGATCCATCTTGGGCAAAGGGTAGTTATCCTTTAATGAAGCTTTGTTTAAATTCCTGAAGTCTATACAAAGCCTGATTTCTCTAGTCTTTTTCCTAACTGACACCAGATTAGATACCCACTCAGAATATCTAATAGGGACAATAATGCCAGCATCATGCATCTTCATAATTTCCTTCTTAACCAATGGCAGCTGGACAGGGTTGATTCTGCGCAGTTTTTGTTTGAATGGTTTTTGGTTTTCTTTAAGAGGGATTTTGTGCTGTATTATTTCAGTGTCATAGGATTTGAGATCTTCATAACTCCACGCAAAAACATCAGAAAATTCTTTAAACAGCTCTAAGTATTTGAGTTTAATGTGAGCTGGCAAGGTTTTAGACAGCTTGATCAATCTCGGTTTTTCCTCACTGCCTATATTGCATTCCTCCACTTCAGTTTCTACAGGTTCCAGTTTCGGTTTGTTGGCCACATCATCAAAATCAAATAGTTCTTCTAGAGGGGCCAAACCCTTGGGCAGACTATCATCTTTAGAATGCAGAGTTTCCATTTCTTCTGTTTCAGATTTTGCACTTAGTTCTATTTGATGTGTAGATGTGATAGTCTGAGGGTTTATATCCACCAGCTGTGGAGATGGTTCTTCTTCACCAAGAAAATTTTCTTCACTGCAGTCTGTATCATAATCTAAATCTGAACTATGGGGTTCAAACTCATTTCTGAATTGCATGAAGTCTTCTATTTTTTTATCTCCATCAAATACCTACCAATATTTCTTGTTATCTGGGATAGCTGGTCTGAATTTTATTTGAGAGGTGTCATCATACAGCATTGGGCAGGTTCTAGCAGCAAAGGCTAAATTGTGGGCTGCAATGTTTCTTTTTCTTGGGACAAAAGATAAGGTGTACTTCTCAAATGTTTTCAAAGGGTCAATGACATCATTCCTGTAGGCCCTAAGTCTGGGGTGATTTGCATTATACTCCCCATTGACTTGCTTAATGATTAATTCAGAATCCCCATAAACATCGATTCTCTTGGCACCTAATTTTTTCAAAAGATGCAAGCCTAAGAGAAGGGATTCGTATTCTGCTATGTTGTTGGAACACTGAAAGTTTAATTTGCATGGGATGCATTCTGTATGATTGTTTTCAGTGTTAGTGATCCAGACACCTGCACCAACATTTGTTTTGGTGCATGACCCATCAAAATACATAGTCCAGAGAAGCGGATTTTCAGTTTGATGAATGGGATTTGTATCATTTGATTCCTCAAGTTTTTCATCGGGTTGAGGACTATTTTTCTGACTTTCAAGTTTTAAGTTCAACGGGTTGATGACTTGCAGTTCAAGATCTGTGTTTAGGTCGCTATGATCTTTAGGCAGAATAGACCGTTTTGGCAATTCAGCATCATCCTCCTCCTCTGTTTTAGCCTTTAATTCTGTTGACATGACTTGTTCTGTGAGTGTTTCATCATTAAACATGATAAAAGAATCGAGGCTCGTGTTTATAGCATAGAGAGGAGAGTTTTGAGGTCGATCTTGACTTGTTACCGTGTACTGCATGTGGGATTCCCTATAAAGCTTCCTAGTCTGGTTAAAAACAGGGATAGTTGCGTAGGTCATGTCCATTTGCATGGTCCCCTGTAACTTAGCCCCCCAAGATCGTGATAAAAGCATTCCATACTTTGGGGGGACATCAGCCACAACAACATCCATGACTAAACATTTAGCTGGAATTTGGGCTAGATTAACACAGAGATCTTTAATCAATCCTAGAAACTTAACTCTGCTTGAGTCAAAGGAGTACAGGTCTTTGTAAGGTCTGGTAATTTCAAGACCCAGGCTTTCCATTACAGCTTTTGGCATCAAGTTATGGGAAGCACCTGAGTCATGCATAACATTATGCAGAATTTTGTCATGAATGTTTAAGCTTACATAAAAGGGAGGGACAGGACCTTCCTGGAACTTTCCTTCAATCTTTGGACCAAAAATAAGCTCTGGTTGGTCATCATTAAGATTGAGAGTGTCTTCGTTATCTTCTAAGTTTAAAGCCTTCAAAATTTTGGACCTATACACGTGTTGGGCAGCTAACTCAGTCAACGGAACATAGATTTTGATCTTTGAAATTTCCTGTTCTAGGCTGAAAAGGTTTTGATTCTTTAAAGCATTGACTTCAGCTCTGTTTACTGCCACTTTATCAGCAATAACAACTTGCTGTTTTGGTTTATCTACAATTGGAACCGTTGTTCTACCAGGAGTACTAACTGAGGTGTTAGTACTACTAATGTTTGCACTCTGTTTTTCGATGTTTTGAGCGTCTTTCTCTTTATCATTACCAGAATCAACAGCCACCATTTTGTCCTTTTGTTTGTTTGTTTTAGACTTGGTTGCAGTGCTGTTTTGAGAAGGTTTATCAGAGGTTTTATTGTTGGGGGTTTGTTGATTAGATCTACTTCTGAGTTCATATTCCTTTGAAGGCTCTATGACAGTGTTTTCCATATTCTGATAGCTATTCTCATTATCATTTCTTCTGTCATCATAAGGCATATACAGACCTTGTTTATTATCATAATGAACCTCAAAGTCATCATCATCTACCCCAAATAAGTTTATATCATCTTCCTCTATTATTTGATTTGTTTGTTCAACCTCACTTAAAAAGTTCTGATGAAAGGGAGGAATGACCTGTTGATCATCTTCCCTGGGTCTATTTGGAGGCTGATTTCTTCTAAGATTCTGATTCTGGTTTTGGTTTCTGTTTTGAGGAGCGTTTTGATTTAGACTTTCTTGTGCTCTCTCTAGAATGCTCATTTTCTTCATCATTTCTTCCATCATTCTTTCCATCTTCGAGCTCGAAGTAGAAGGGGTGGATTCCTCTCTAAAAGATACTCTCTTTTCAGCTTTCATCCTTGCTCTCTTCTCCATGAGTTTTACCTCCACAGAAAGATCACCTCTTTGCATATCTTCAAGGGTGGCAAAGACTCTTTCTCTAAGTGAATAAGTCATGTATGGATCAAACCCTTCAGGGAATTTGTTTAAGGCTGATCCCTGAGGAGGTTTCAGTTCAGGGGAAAGTGCATTATACACACTGTTAAATCTGGTACAATAAGCTTGTACACTTTCCCCAGGGTTCCTATGGAGATTGTTGTAGTCGGCAAGGACTTGGAGAGGGTTTTTCATTACTTCCCATTTGTTTAAGAATGTTTGATGGAAGGCTTGGAGATCGTTAATACTGTGGGGGGTTAAACCTTTAAACCATTTTCTCACTTCTCCCCCCAAACTTTGAGCAAACAATCTGATTTTGACAGATTCATTATCAATTTCATTTCTGTCAAAGTAGTCATTCATCTTATCCACATGCTGAGATGCTGTTATGGTATTGTTAGCATCATATAATGGAATTTTGGACTGATAGTCCTGTGGAAGATTTACTAATGGTACAGGAAGGACTAAGGGAGCATACCATGCTGCCATGATATGTGGTGGGGGTGTATTTACAATAGGAGGTGTGGGTTGAAGTGGAG
This sequence comes from Pinus albicaulis, assembly GCA_034641835.2. Classification (NCBI taxonomy): domain Eukaryota; kingdom Viridiplantae; phylum Streptophyta; class Pinopsida; order Pinales; family Pinaceae; genus Pinus; species Pinus albicaulis. The sequence goes on from CM076584.1 coordinate 1,186,529,209, forward strand.
TGGTTTGAACAGTGGATGAAATATGAACAGAAGTGGATGGAACAGCAGTAGGTCTTTGAGCTGATCTTGGATGAGAGACACCTAGATTATGTAAGAAATGTACATCAGGAGGCGTTGATTCTCTATTCCCAAGAGTCTCACTGGTTTCGGGAGCTGAAAGTGTAGGCTCAGAATCTAACTGATCTAAATAACCAAATGACCTAGTTCTGAATGGGTTTAATAAGTCAATTTGTGATTCATGAAGAGCTGAAAGGTTTTCAGGGACTGAATTAGCTCTTAGGGGTGGTCTGAAGATAGTCGAAGATTGTATCCTAGAAGACTTCCTGAGAATTCTTTCTGGGTTATCAACTATTTCAGGAGGATCTGGGTCAGGATGGGCTCTAGTGTTAATATTTTTAGGAGCCACAATTTTTATGTGTTCAGACCCAACTAGACAAGGAAGGTCCAACCAGATATGACAATCTTTAGATGGTTAACCAACCTGTTTTCTCAATTCGAATCCGACAGCCTTCTAACTGAGTTTGAATAATTTTATACTGATAAGGGTTCTTCCCAGTGGAGTCTTAAGGTCTGTTCAGGATGGTGGAGTCGCCAGGTGGGAGGTTCAGAGTGTTTTCAAAAGGGTACACTGTCCACCACAGTGTTTGTGAAACCTTCCTTCTCAAGGATATCTCAAAACACAACAAACTCTAACCAGAGGTTGACTGGGGGGGAATTCACCAGATATGTCACCCCCAAAGAGGATGAGAACCGGAGGCTACCTGGCCCTTTCCAGACTCTGTCTAAGAGTAAAAGGTAAAACACATCAAAGACGTAGACAAGATATCAAAACTAGTGTTTTACTACCAATCTGAAATGTTTTTGGTATTTTCTGAATTGTCTATATTTGTGGTTTAAAAGAATGTCCTAACTTTGCCTCAAAACTTAGCTACGGTTGTGAAACAAAGACAGTCTATCCTTATGGCTGAGCTAGCTGATTTTCCAAGGTTAGATAAAAACTTAACAGAATCCTAGGATTGACCTAGTTTGTCATTGATTCAATTGATCTTCATCTTAATTACCATTTTCTTGGTAGTGCTTGAAAAGGCTGCTTTTTACTCTCAAGATGTTATATGAGGATTCTGGGTGAGGAAGACCCCAACAGAGTCGCCAGAAATGTTAGGTTCTGGTGGCTCAGCTGCAGAATAGAATAATTGTCATGGAACCAGAGATTCTGGGTTCGATCCCCAGTGGAGTCGCCAGAAATGTTAGGTCTCTGTAACAAGCAATATTGGCAAAGTCCGATCACAGAGTTAACATCATTTCAACCAACTTTGGGATTATAGGATCTAGCCCTCCTGAATCCGGAGAGGGATCTCTCCAATATGTACAAAGATGGATATTGTCTTTGAATTTTAGGGTGATGGTATTAGGCTAGTTATGAAGGCCAAGGGTTTTGTTTGGTTTTCTCAGATGGTTGAACATAGTTTCTATCTGAGACTGAAAGATCTATATGCAAATAGGTTCAAAGGTGAGAAGTTGCAAGTGAACAAAATAAGCTTTGATTCTAAAGAAAGATGATGGCAAGTTTTCAATCCATTGGGCTATGGAGTCATAAGAGAATTTAATTGAAGCATCCAGGTTCAAGAGTAATCTATGGGGCAAGTCATCTAGGCCTAAGGATCTCTTTGAAGTTTGATTTATGGAATGGGGTGATTTACAAAAATAAAGGGAATTAACAGATGCAGAACAAAGAGCAGCCCAGGATCTGGTAAGTACTTTGAAACTAGCCAGCCTTTGACCAGGCACTTAAGAAAAACATAGAAGCAAACTAGGATCTGGTAAGTGCTTTGAAACTATCCAGCCTTTGATACACTTCTAATAGAACACAGATAAAAAACAAAGGGAAACTTGAAGGCAACCTTTGGAGCAGAAACTAGCGGGCAGGGCTCACCTTTCTCCTCATCTTAGTTCTTCTTTACTTAGTTACTTTCAAGATAATCACCAAGATAACACAGGATGGCCCAAGATCTGATAAGTACTTTGAAAATAGTCAGCTTTTGACACATCCTAAGGGAAACAGACAAATAGTTGAGCAAGCAAGAAAGGGACTCAGGGCTAACCTTTGATTTCCTCAATTCATTCCTCACACAACATATATGAAAGTAACATTTAAAAATAACATTCAGCAGTGACGAAAATATGAGGGAACGCCAACATCTCTGTGCTTAGACTGAATTAAATCATTTCTAAATAACACAATAAGAAGAAAACATTGGGATAAATATTTTTCAGCCAGAGAAGGTCACTGGTATACAGCAAACTCTAACACTGTTTAAACTGTTCTTTATAGTGGAAAATGAAACAAATTGAAAACAGAAATAAAATGACAAGTTACAGTGAGAATAACATCACCATCAGCATAGACCAGGATCCCATAAATCAGCTTGTATTGATTGCTTCAAACCAGTTACAATCTTCAAATCCAATGTTTTAATCCATCTCTCTTCACAATCTAACCTATCTGTTACAAGCAGAGCTCCAAGAGCCTATGAAACCACTATTTACAGTCAAGAGTTTCCACTCAGAAACAGCTATAATACTTCAGCAATTACATTGACAACCAACTAATCCAACCCCTCACTCATCTTCTTCTGGAGTATTTATAGAAGGATGAGGAGGTGAGATCTGATAAATAGATCTCAAACACAATCAATGCAGAATTAATGTCTTCCTGACCCCGTGAGGTTCGATGAAGAAATTCTATAGGTGTTACATTGCATTAATGTGTTTATTCTTAAGAAATAAGCTCGAAGGGAGCTTTTGTTGACCTTTGAGGCTCCGCGTACTGTTAGGGTTACTCTGCAAACATTCTGTCATTTAATCAGGTGCAGTAATAACTTCTTTGGTTGTTCCGAGGCATAATATCTGATCTTGCTCAATAAATTCATCCTCCGATTGAGCTTTCTGAGGCAATAGGTGGCACTGTGGTCGTTGAGGAATCAATTTGCCTCAAAGTATGGCGGTGGAGGCAATTGTCTGATGAACACTTTTAGGTTTTGCTTTAATCCGTGTTCTGAGCCGGGGATTAGGCTTTTGATAACCGTCTTAGCCGTAATCCCCGCCAATCTTCCCACAAAACTACTGCTCTGGTTCACTCTGTCTTCAAAATATGATACTCTTTCTCTGCTCTGATAATGATGGCATTCTTCAAGCTTTACAGAGACGTGCGGCAACCAAATCTCATGAAACTTTGTTGATATCATTGTTCTTCTCCGTATGATCGATTCCCTGGATAAATCGGAAGGACTGGAGTCGTCACCCTCATCCTTTAGATTTTCATAGAATACGAAGAAAAACCTTAAAAACCTACAAAATACAAGAAAAATGAGGAAATCCTGCGTTATATGGATAGATTGCATTGGAAGTTGTGCGGGAAAATGGAGAGATCGGAACCGTTGATCTTATCGCGATCAACGGTTGGAAGCGAATTGAACAGTCAACGGGGAGAAGGTGGACTGTACAACGGAATCGGGAGAATAGATGAGAGCCGTCGATCCGCGGAGATCGACGGTGGGGATCGGCTCTTGAATGCGCCGGGGAAGATTTAACGGGCGTGCGAGTTCGTTAAAGGGTGAGCGGAAACGGTGATCAGGGACCGTCAGATGGGAGGGCCCAGATCCGACGGTGGGGATGAATCCCGCTGCGGGGCCATAGGACGAGGTTTAACGCACGGGAAATAGACATGGCACGACGGTTTTCGGAGTGAGGTGGATAACACGTGTCGGCCAGCGTGTGGAATCGCTAGCCGACGGTATAAAACCGCTCCCGGACGAAAGGTGGTGCGGGCACAAAACCGGTGGAAATGGAAAACAGCGCGGCGAAGGGGGGGGGGTCCACCAGATGAGGGGTACACTCCGCGCCGTTGATCCACGGAACAGATTGACGGCGGAGTTTTAACATGATTTTCTTTGGTGGAAAAATAAAATAAACCCGACTTTGCATTTTACAAAGGTTTTCAATGTTTTCGGGTGATAAATTATTTCTGAGGGTTAAGCGCCTGGTGGTCTTAGCACATGGTTCTGGCAGGGGGACATATGGATGGAGAGAAAGCAGGGGCTTAGCCGGAGGGGCTAAAGCCTAACGCATAGAAAACGTGTGTTTTCCTATGGTTTTTAATGATTTTTGCAAGAGGGGAAAGGCTCCGATAGGTCAAAAAGTGGGTTTCTAACCTTAGGAAATGAGATTGATGGAGGAATAAGGGAGATAAAAGGGTTTTATGGGGTTTTTTATGGATGAAATGAGACTTGAAGAAACGAAGGAAAGGTGGAAGAAGGGGAGAGGAAAAAGGAGCAGGATGCAACAATATTTGATTAGGATTTTCATGGAATATCAGAGACAGAGAGGATGAAGAGTATGTAGAACCAATCAGTAGCTTGGACTCTTACCAACAGACTTCAAGTATCAACAGTTTTAGGCCTAAATCTGTTTCTTGAAGGCTGCCAAGAATATTTAGCCACCAGCTGATATAATTGAAAAATATAGGTGGCTAACATGCTACTTTACTGAACCCAAGTCGCGTATACACGCAGATATCCTTAATAAAACATGCGTATGACCAGAGATCTTATTATGCATTTAATTCTTTACTTAGATCTTTGCATCATTCATTCATTAGATGTTTAGTTAGTAGCAAGCATGTGCAGTAATAATAGAATAAACCATCACACATAAGAAAAACACATGAACACCAGGATTTAAGGTGGAAACCCAATTCGGGAGAAAACCACCGCTGCCATCGTATTTGTCTTCAATATTTATTATAAAGAAAGCTTCTTACAACCATGTACTGGCGCAGACTAATACTAGCACACAGGGACCCACATGCAGAAGGCTACAACCTTCTCTCATTTACCAGCCTCTCTTGGAAGGGAGCTACAACCCCCTACTCTCGTTTACCAGCCTCTCCTGGAAGGGAGCTACTACCCCTTGCTCTCGTTTACCAGCCTCTCCTGGAAGGGAGCTACTACCCCCTGCTCTCGTTTACCAGCTACAACTGGAAGGGAGATACAACCCCCTCACTGAAGGCTTCGACCCTCAGCACCACCATGGACCACGTTTCATCAATTTTCATACTGGATCCAACAACTTCCATACAACACATTTTTTAGGCCACTTTTCATCAGATTTTCAGACTGGACCCACTTCACACATTTAAGCTCAACATATATCAAACTGAAACTTCTAACCCCATCAATTCATTCATTGAATTATCAATCAATCAATCAACAACTTGATCTTTGATCAACATAATCAGCAGCATAATCAACATTCAAACAACCCAGATCTGTGTGAATACATCATTGATAGATAGCAGTAAAACAACAAAACAGATCAGAAATTTCATTCCGCTTACTTCAGAAAAACCCTAGATTCCATACGCGCTTTTACTTCACTGAACCTGCGTATACACACTCTTTCATACAGACAAACTTGCGTATACTTCTACACATATTCTAGAACCAACCTCACATTCCATACGCGCTTTTGCTGAAGCCAACCTGCGTATGCATGTGCTTTTTATGAAGCGAACCTGCGTATATATCTTCAAAATTTGTAGGGCTCTGCAAATATTTAGAACAGATAAATAGCTCAAATCTTACCCTTCACTTCAGAAAAAATTCACCTCATCTAAAATCCAAACATTCCATAAATATATCTAGTAAATACATAGTCATTTCCGATCTAGAGATCCCTCTTCATCATTTTCTTCATAGGTGCATTATTAATTCAGATCAATCAATACACGGTTACCCATTCCATGCAGATATACTTCATAGTGAAGTATTCATTCAATACCCAGACTTATGCACACCCTTGCACTATGATCTTCTTCTCCTTATATAGATTTAGCCTTTGTCAATATCATGAGTCAAAACCACTCAACCGCTGATGGTATTCCTGGATGGGATCAAATAGATAATCAAGCGCTCAATACAATGGGCCAATACCATGGTAAGTTCCCTTGGTTTTATAAATTTAGAGCGCAAATAGGCATACACTACTTTGCACGTACTTTTCTGCGTACATACGCGACTTCTCCTTTACAAACCCGTGCATGCATTATGACATACCATTTTAATCATTGCTCTGACACTTACTGGAATTCCTTTCTTCTGTTACTTCTGAGCTGATCATCCTTCCTTATTTAACACAAGATACATCATCCTTACATATTTAACACATAGGTTGCTTATCATAGGCAACTCATCAAGCAAGTTTCCATCAAGAACAACTTCATCAAGTAGGTTGCCATCCAAAGACAACTCATCAAGTCAGTTTCCATCAAGGACAACTTCATCTAGTAGGTTTCCATCAAAGACAACACATTCCATCATATTGCCAACAATCTCATTTCGTCAAGTAGGTTTCCATCAAGGACAACACATGCCAACAATCTCCCCCTTTGGACTTGATGGAAACCATGATGGTGTTTGATCACCACAATAGATAGATACATTGAATATAACCATTATTCAACCACCATGATACTCTCCCCCTATTCAAACACCATGTTACTCTCCCCCTATTCAAACACCATGATACTCTCCCCCTTTGACATCAAGGGAAAAGGGTGGATCAAGACCAAAACAAGGTTTTTCTTCTCATGTAGAAAGAAGAGCTCTGTAGATTTGATGTGCACTGAAGTTACCATGCTCCCCCTGAGTTCATGCTGAATCTTCAAACATATTTTTCAATGACTTTATGACCTTTCCTATCACCAAGAACTCATACTTATATCAAAGATCCAACCAAGTGGATTTACATATATGACTCAAGTACCCAACCAAGTGGGTTTACACATTCTGACTCAACTACCCAACCAAGTGCGTTTACACATTTGATCAAGTCCTTACATGACTGAATATTACAAATTTACATCATAGGTCTCAACATGACCTTTTCATCAAATTACAACTATGAACTTTTGTAACAAATACCAAAAGGACGTCAAGAGAGAGATCATATTTCAGAATCATCATAATGCCAACAATGCATTACTTTCCATATGACCAATGCTCCCCCTTAGCTTGTGCATCCTAAACACTTTCAACAACAAATCATCAATGCATCTTCATCAGATATCAGAGAATGAAACAGAAATATGGGAGCTGAAACATCACCAGATATACCCAACAGCACCATAGCTGTGCTGGAGAATGCTGACCCAAAAAATTTGTCAGCACACACCCATACGCAGTTTTCTGTGTATAAACTAGCGTATATACGTGACTGTCATTCATAAAATCCACATATCCAATTTAATCTTCTGATTTTAAGAAGATATGATCTTCTGTATGGCAGATACTACTCCCAGCTTCTGTCTGAGATATTCAAATGCTTCCCGGGAATATATGATAGAATATAGATAGGAAATTGTAGCTATGTTTTCAAGAGTCATCCAACATTAGTAACCAAATCTTCAGGCTCTTTGCAGCATCAACATACTCTTCAAGAGGAATTATCATACCAGAACAATCTTCTTCAATAGACAATATGTATCAAGCAATCATGCAAGTGATCTGTTATCACCAAGGTATTCATGATTTATATTTATTTCATAATCATGATGTAACATGTGTAGGAATTATGTATAAAAGGTCTCAATTGTGAAAAAAAGTCATCAGCAACAAACTCTGCATGACCTATCCTTATCTCTGCATCATAAAACTTTCATCTCATCCATGTGTGAAAACAAAAGATACTCTTCAGCAAAAAGCAATCAAGGCTCATCCATAATCGCATGTATCATGTCATCATCATTTGAGCATGAGTATTACGAGAACTAAGGAATAAGCAGATACAATGCCAACAATGCAATCATTAGTAGTTAGACAGATGCTCCCCCTGAACCTGTGCTCCTGATCTTTAGCTGAATCACTGTTTTTTTCTTATCAGAAAAGCATCCACTTCTGTCTCCAAAGGAACTCGCTTGATGAAGTTCCATAAAGACCAAGTTTAATAGAAGGATACCTTTCACTACTAAGAATATTGTCTAGAATATTAGTACTATCTTGAAACCTCAAGAGTTTATCTTTTTCTTCTAATTTACCTTTCAAAATATTTACCTCAACCGCCAATCTTTGGCATTGCTTCTTCATGCTTTCTTCGACCCTTCTTCCTTCTACTTGATCATTCATTTTTAAAACTCTTCTTTCAACCCATTTTATTTTTCTTGAAATGTTTGTAGAAGTTCTTCATTCTTATTATTTGATGCTTCAAGATCTGCTTTCAGAGAGATGATTTCTGCTTCAAGTCTTCTATTTTGATAGGTTGCTTTAACCTGCAGTCTTTGATGTATTTCTATCTATTCCTTTATTGTTTCTATCTGTCCATTCATTCTAGAGATCATCTCTTTGTAGATAGATTATCTCTCATTAAATGATATTTGTTGATCTTCAATTTTAATCTTGAGAGCTTCTTCTAGATCCATAACATTACTTTCACTATCTTCACCATTGCTTGCACAAGAAAGTGAATGACAAGAACAACATTCAATACCTGTTTTATCTTCTTCATTTTCTGCTGCACATGTTTTCTGAGATATCTTCTTTTGGGTAGCCTTCTTATTTTTCTCCCTTCCCATTGTGACGGATCTCCTTCAAGCGATCAAGCTTCTGCAGAAGGACCGGCTCTGATACCAATTGTTGGGAAAAATACTGAGAGGGGGGGGGGGGTTGAATTACTATTTAGTGCAGAATGAAATTTTTTTAATTTTTCTTTCTCTTAAACCCGTACGCTACTTTACTGAACCCAAGTCGCGTATACACGTGGATATCCTTAATAAAACATGCGTATGACTAGAGATCTTATTATGCATTTAATTCTTTACTTAGATCTTTGCATCATTCATTCATCAGATGTTTAGTTATTAGTAAGCATGTGCAGTAATAACAGAATAAACCATCACACATAAGAAACACAAATGAACACAAGGATTTAAGGTGGAAACTCAATTCGGGAGAAAACCACCGCTGCCGTCATATCTGTCTTCAATATTTATTATAAAGAAAACTTCTTACAACCATGTACTGGCGCAGACTCATACCAGCACGCAGGCACCCACCTGCAGAAGGCTACAACCTTCTCTCGTTTACCAGCTCTCTCCTGGAAGGGAGCCACACCCCCTCGTCGTTTACCCACCTCTCCCGGAAGGGAGCTACCAACCCCCGCTCTCTTTACCAACCTCTCCCGGGAAGGGAGCGTCACTCCCCTCGCTCACACAGCCTACCACTGGAAGGGAGCTACAACCCCCTCACTGAAGGCTTCGACCCTCAGCACCACCATGGACCACGTTTCATCAATTTTCATACTGGATCCAACAAATTCCATACAACACATCTTGTAGGCCACTTTTCATCAAATGTTCAGACTGGACCCACTTCACACATTTAAGCTCAACATATATCAAACTGAAAATTCTAACCCCATCAATTCATTCATTGAATTATCAATAAATCAATCAACAACTTTATCTTTGATCAACATAATCAGCAACATAATCAACATTCAAACAACCCAGATCTGTGTGAATACATGATTGACAGATAGTAATAAAACAACAAAACAGATCAGACATTTCATTCCACTTACTTCAGAAAAACCCTAGATTCCATAGGCACCTTTACTTCACTGAACCTCAATATACACGCTCTTTCATACAGAAAAACCTGCGTATACTTTTGCTCATATTCCAGAACCAACCTCACATTCCATATGCGCTTTTGCTAAAGCCAACCTGTGTATGCACACACTTTTTATGAAGCGAACCTGTGTATATATCTTAAAACTTTGTAGGGCTATGCAAATCTTCAGAACAGATAAATATCTTAGATCTTACCCTTCACTTCAGAAAACATTCGCCTCATCTCAAATCTAAACATTGCATAAACAGATTTAGAAAATACATAGTCATTTCAGATCTAGAGATCCCTCTTCATCATTTTCTTCATAGGTGCATTATTAAATCAGATCAATCAATACACTGTTACCCATTCCATGCAGATATACTTCATAGTGAAGTATTCATTCAATACCCAGACTTATGCACACCCTTGCACTATGATCTTCTTCTCCTTATATAGATTTAGCCTTTGTCAATATCATGAGTCAAAACCACTCAACCGCTGATGGTATTCCTGGATGGGATCAAATAGATAATCAAGTGCTCAATACAATGGGCCAATACCATGGTAAGTTCCCCTGGTTTTATAAATTTAGAGCACAAATAGGCATACACTACTTTTCACATACTTTTTCACGTACATACGCGATTTCTCCTTTACAAACCCGTGTATGCTTTGCGACATACGATTTTAATCATTGCTCTGGAACTTACTGGAATTCCTTTCTTCTGTTACTTCTGAGTTGATCATCCTTCCTTATTTAACACAAGATACATCATCCTTACATATTTAACACATAGGTTGCTTATCATAGGCAACTCATCAAGCAGGTTTCCATTGAGAACAACTTCATCAAGTAGGTTGCCATCCAAAGACAACTCATCAAGTTAGTTTCCATCAAGGACAACTTCATCTAGTAGGTTTCCATCAAAGACAACACATTGCATCATATTTCCAACAATCTCATTTCATCAAGTAGGTTGCCATCAAGGACAACACATGCCAACAATCTCCCCCTTTGGACTTGATGGCAACCATGATGGTGTTTGATCACCACAATAGATAGATACATTGAATATAACCATTATTAAACCACCATGATACTCTCCCCCTATTCAAACACCATTTTACTCTCCCCCTATTCAAACACCATGATACTCTCCCCCTTTGACATCAAGGGAAAAGGGCGGATTAAGACCAAAACAAGGTTTTTCTTCTCATGTAGAAATAAGAGCTCTATAGATTTGATGTGCACAGAAGTTACCATGCTCCCCATGAGTTCATGCTGAATCTTCAAACATATTTCTCAATGACTTTATGACCTTTCCTATCACCAAGGACTCATACTTATATCAAATATCCAACCAAGTGGATTTACATATATGACTCAAGTACCCAATCAAGTGGGTTTACACATTTTGACTCAACTACCCAACCAAGTGGGTTTACACATTTGATCAAGTCCTTACATGACTGAATATTACAAATTTACATCATAGGTCTCAACATGACCTTTTCATCAAATTGCAACTATGACCTTTTGTAACAAATACCAAAAGGACCTCAAGAGAGAGATCATATTTTAGAATCATCATAATGCCAAAAACGCATTACTTTCCATATGACCAATGTTGCCCCTTGGCTTGTGCGTTTTGAACACTTTCAACAGAAAATCATCAATGCATCTTCATCATATATCAAAGAATGAAACATAAATATGAGAGCTGAAACATCACCAGAGATACCCAACAGCACCACAACTGTGTTGAAGAATGCTGACCCCAAAAATTTGTCAGCACACACCCATACATGGTTTTATGTGTATAAACTAGCGTATATACGTGACTGTCCTTCATGAAATACGCATATCCAATTTAATCTTCTGATTTTAAGCAGATCTGATCTTCTGTATGGAAGATACTACTCCCAGCTTCTATCTAAGATATTCAAATGCTTCCCTAGAATATATGATAGAAGATAGATAGGAAATTGTAGATATGTTTTCAAGAGTCATCCAACATTAGTAACCAAATCTTCAAGCTCTTTGCAGCATCAACATATTCTTCAAGAGGAATTATCATACCAGAACAATCTTCTTCAATAGACACTATGTATCAAGCAATCATGCAGGTGATCTGTTATCACCAAGGTATTCATGATTTATATTTATTTCATAATCATGATGTAACATGTGTAGGAATTATGTATAAAAGGTCTCAATTGTGACAAAAAGTCATCAGAAACAAACTCTGCATGATCTATCCTTATCTCTGCATCATAAAACTTTCATCTCATCCATGTGTGAAAACAAAAGATACTCTTAAGCAAAAATCAATCAGGGCTCATCCGTAATCCCATGTATCATGTCATCATCATTTGAGCATGAGTATTACGAGAACTAAGGAATAAGAAGATACAATGCCAACAATGCAATCATTAGTAGTTAGACAGATGCTCCCCCTGAACCTGTGCTCCTGATCTTTAGCTGAATCACTATTTTTTTCTTATCAGAAAAGCATACACTTCTGTCTCCAAAGGAACTCGCTTGATGAAGTTCCATCAAGACCAAATTTTACAGAAGGAGACCTTTCACTACTAAGAATATTGTCTAGAATCTTAGTACTATCTTGAAACCTCAAGAGTTTATCTTTTTCTTCTAATTTACCTTTCAAAATATTTACCTCAACCGCCAATCTTTGGCATTGCTTCTTCATGCTTTCTTCGACCCTTCTTCCTTCTTCTACTTGATCATTCATTTTTAAAATCTCTTCTTTAAACCCATTTTATTTTTCTTCAAATGTTTGTAGAAGTTCTTCATTCTTCTTATTTGATGCTTCGAGATCTGTGTTCAGAGAGATGATTTCTACTTCAAGTCTTCTATTTTGATAGGTTGCTTTAACCTGCAGTCTTTGATGTATTTCTATCTATTCCTTCATTGTTTCTATCTGTCCATTCATTCTAGAGATCATCTCTTTGTAGATAGATTCTCTCTCATTAAATGATCTTTGTTGATATTCAATTTTAATCTTGAGAGCTTCTTCTAGATCCATAACATTACTTTCACTATCTTCACCATTGCTTGCACAAGAAAGTGAATCACAAGAACAACATTCAATACTTGTTTTATCTTCTTCATTTTCTATTGCACATGTTTTCTGAGATATCTTCTTTTGGGTAGCCTTCTTCTTTTGCTTCCTTCCCATTGTGATGGATCTCCTTCAAGTGATCAATCTTTTGCAGAAGAACCAGCTCTGATACCAATTGTTGGGAAAAATACTGAGAGGGGTGGGGGGGGGGGGGTGAATCAGTATTTAGTGCACACTGAAATTTTTTTACTTTTTATTTTTCTAAAACCCATATGCTACTTTACTGAACCCAAGTCGCGTATACACACAGATATCCTTAATAAAACATGTGTATGACCAGAGATCTTATTATGAATTTAATTCTTTACTTAGATCTTTGCATCATTCATTCATCAGATGTTTAGTTATCAGTAAGCATGTGAAATAATAACAGAATAAACCATCACACATAAGAAACACACATGAACACCAGGATTTAAGGTGGAAACCCAATTCGGGAGAAAACCATCGCTGTCGTCATATCTGTCTTCAATATTTATTATAAAGAAAACTTCTTACAACCATGTACTGGCGCAGACTCATACCAGCACGCAGGCACCCACCTGCAGAAGGCTACAACCTTCTCTTGTTTACCAGCCTCTCCTAGAAGGGAGCTACAACCCCCTACTCTCATTTACCAGCCTCTCCTGGAAGGGAGCTACTACCCCGTGCTCTCATTTACCAACCTCTCCTGGAAGGGAGCTACTACCCCCTGCTCTCATTTACCAGCTACAACCCCCTCACTGAAGGCTTCGATCCTCAGCACCACCATGGACCACGTTTCATCAATTTTCATACTGGATCCAACAACTTCCATACAACACATCTTCTAGGCCACTTTTCATCAGATTTTCAGACTGGACCCACTTCACACATTTAATATCAACATATATCAAATTGAAACTTCTAACCCCATAAATTCAGTCATTGAATTATCAATCAATCAATCAACAACTTGATCTTTGATCAACATAATCAGCAGCATAATCAACATTCAAACAACCCATATCTGTGTGAATACATCATTGACAGATAGCAGTAAAACAACAAAACAGATCAGACATTTCATTCCACTTACTTCAGAAAAACCCTAGATTCCATATGCGCTTTTACTTCACTGAACTTGCGTATACACACTCTTTCATATAGACAAACCTTCGTATACTTCTGCACATATTCCAGAACCAACCTCACATTCCATACGTGCTTTTGCTGAGGCCAACCTGTGTATGCACGCGCTTTTTATGAAGCGAACCTGCGTATAGATCTTCAAACTTTGTAGGGCTGTGAAAATCTTCAGAACAGATAAATAGCTTAGATCTTACCCTTCACTTCAGAAAACATTCGCCTCATCTCAGATCTAAACATTCCATAAACAGATCTAGAAAATACATAGTTATTTCAGATCTAGAGATCCCTCTTCATCATTTTCTTCACAGGTGCATTATTAATTCAGATCAATCAATACGATGTTACCCATTCCATGCAGATATACTTCAGAGTGAAGTATTCATTCAATACCCAGACTTATGCACACCCTTGCACTATGATCTTCTTCTCCTTATATAGATTTAGCCTTTGTCAATACCATGAGTCAAAACCACTCAACCGCTGATGGTATTCCTGGATGGGATCAAATAGATAATCAAGTGATCAATACAATGGGCCAATACCATGGTAAGTTCCCCTGGTTTTATAAATTTAGAGCAGGAATAGGCATATGCTACTTTTCACGTACTTTTTCTCATACATACATGACTTCTCCTTTACAAACCCGCATATGCTTTGTGACATACCATTTTAATCATTGCTCTGCCACTTACTAGAATTCCTTTCTTCTGTTACTTCTGAGCTGATCATCCTTCCTTATTTAACACAAGATACATCATCCTTACATATTTAACACATAGGTTTCTTATCATAGGCAACTCATCAAGCAGGTTTCCATGAAGAACAACTTCATCAAGTAGGTTGCCATCCAAAGAAAACTCATCAAGTCAGTTTCCATCAAGGACAACTTCATCTAGTAGGTTTCCATCAAAGACAACACATTGCATCATATTGCCAACAATCTCATTTCATCAAGTAGGTTGCCATCAAGGACAACACATGCCAACAATCTACCCCTTTGGACTTGATGGCAACCATGATGGTGTTTGATCACCACAATAGATAGATACATTGAATATAACCATTATTCAACCACCATGATACTCTCCCCCTATTCAAACACCACGTTACTCTCCCCCTATTCAAACACCATGATACTCTCCCCCTTTGACATCAAGGGCAAAGGGCGGATCAAGACCAAAACAAGGTTTTTCTTCTCATGTAGAAAGAAGAGCTCTGTAGATCTAATGTGCACTGAAGTTACCATGCTCCCCCTGAGTTCATGCTGAATCTTCAAACATATTTTTCAATGACTTTATGACATTTACTATCACCAAGGACTCATACTTATATCAAAGATCCAACCAAGTGGATTTACATATATGACTCAAGTACCCAACGAAGTGGGTTTACACATTTTGACTCAACTACCCAACCAAGTGGGTTTACACATTTGATCAAGTCCTTACATGACTGAATATTACAAATTTACATCATAGGTCTCAACATGACCTTTTCATAAAATTACAACTATGACCTTTTGTAACAAATACCAAAAGGACCTCAAGAGAGAGATCATATTTCAAAATCATCATAATGCCAACAATGCATTATTTTATATATGACCAATGCTCCCCCTTAGCTTGTGCATCCTGAACACTTCAACAGCAAATCATCAATGCATCTTCATCAGATATCAGAGAATGAAATAGAAATATGAGAACTGAAACATCACCAGAGATACCCAACAGCACCACAGCTTTGCTGAAGAATGCTGACCCCAAAAAATTGTCAGCACACATCCATACGTGGTTTCTGTGTATAAACTAGCTTATATACGTGACTGTCCTTCATGAAATCCACATATCAAATTTAATCTTTTGATTTTAAGCAAATCTGATCTTCTGTATGGCAGAGACTACTCCCAGCTTCTATCTGAGATATTCAAATGCTTCCCTAGAATATATGATAGAAGATAGATAGGAAATTGTAGCTATGTTTTCAAGAGTCATCCAACATTAGTAACCAAATGTTCAGGCTCTTTGCAGCATCAACATATTCTTCAAGAGGAATTATCATACCAAAATAATCTTCTTCAATAGACACTATGTATCAAGCAATCATGCAGGTGATCTGTTATCACCAAGGTATTCATGATTTATATTTATTTCATAATCATGTAACATGTGTAGGAATTATGTATAAAAGGTATCAATTGTGACAAAAATTCATCAGCAAAAAATTCTACATGATCTATCCTTATCTCTGCATCTTAAAACTTTCATCTCATCCATGTGTGAAAACAAAAGATACTCTTCAGCAAAAAGAAATCAGGGCTCATCCATAATCCCATGTATCATGTCATCATCATTTGAGCATGAGTATTACGAGAAATAAGGAATAAGCAGATACAATGCCAAAAATGCAATCATTAGTAGTTAGACAGATGCTCCCCCTGAACCTGTGCTCCTGATCTTTAGCTGAATCACTGTTTTTTACTTATCAGAAAAGCTACGCTTTTGTCTACAAAGGAAATCGCTTGATGAAGTTCCATCAAGACCAAATTTAATAGAAGGAGACCTTTAACTACTAAGAATATTTTCCAGAATCTTAGTACTATCTTGAAACCTCAAGATTTTATCTTTTTCTTCTAATTTACCTTTCAAAATATTTACCTCAACCTCCAATATTTGGCATTGCTTCTTCATGCTTTCTTTGACCCTTCTTCCTTCTTCTACTTGATCATTCATTTTTAAAATCTCTTCTTTCAACCCATTTTCTTTTTCTTCAAATGTTTGTAGAAGTTCTTCATTCTTCTTATTTGATGCTTCAAGATCTGCTTTCAGAGAGATGATTTCTGCCTCAAGTCTTCTATTTTGATAGGTTGCTTTAACCTGCAGTCTTTGATGTATTTCTATCTGTTCCTTCATTGTTCCTATCTGTACATTCATTTTAGAGATAATCTCTTTGTAGATAGATTCTCTCTCATTAAATGATCTTTGTTGATCTTCAATTTTAATCTTGAGAGCTTCTTCTAGATCCATAACATTACTTTCACTATCTTCACCATTGCTTGCACAAGAAAGTGAATGACAAGAACAACATTCAATACCTGTTTTATCTTCTTCATTTTCTGCTGCACATGTTTTCTGAGATATCTTCTTTTGGGTAGCCTTCTTCTTTTGCTTCCTTCCCATTATGACGGATCTCCTTCAAGCAATCAAGCCTCTGCAGAAGGACCGGCTCTGATACAAATTGTTGGGAAAAATATTGAGAGGGGGGGGGTGAATAAGTATTTAGTGCAGACTGAAAACTTTTTACTTTTTCTTTGTCTAAAACCCATACACTACTTTACTGAACCCAAGTCGCATATACACATGGATATCCTTAATAAAACATGCGTATGACCAGAGATCTTATTATGCATTTAATCCTTTACTTAGATCTTTGCATCATTCATTCATCAGATGTTTAGTTATCAGTAAGCATGTGCAGTAATAACAGAATAAGCCATCACACATAAGCAACACACATGAACACCAGGATTTAAGGTGGAAACCCAATTCGGGAGAAAACCACCGCTGCCGTCGTATCTGTCTTCAATATTTATTATAAAGAAAACTTATTACAACCATGTACTGGTGCAGACTCATACCAGCACGCAGTCACCCACCTGCAGAAGGCTACAACATTCTCTCGTTTACTAGCCTCTCTTAGAAGGGAGCTACAACCCCCTGCTCTCGTTTACCAGCCTCTCCTGGAAGGGAGCTACTACCCCCTGCTCTCGTTTACCAGCCTCTCCTGGAAGGGAGCTACTACCCCCTACACTCGTTTACCAGCTACCACTGGGAGGGAGCTACAACCCCCTCACTGAAGGCTTCGACCCTCAGCACCACCATGGACCACGTTTCATCAATTTTCATATTGGATCCAACAACTTCCATACAACACATCTTGTAGGCCACTTTTCATCAGATTTTCAGACTGGACCCACTTCACACATTTAAGCTCAACATATATCAAACTGAAAATTCTAACCCCATCAATTCATTCATTGAATTATCAATCAATCAATCAACAACTTGATCTTTGATCAACATAATCAATAGCATAATCAACATTCAAACAACCCAGATCTGTGTGAATATATCATTGACAGATAGCAGTAAAACAACAAAACAGATCAGACATTTCATTCCACTTACTTCAAAAAAACCCTAGATTCCATACGTGCTTTTACTTCACTGAACCTACGTATACATGCTCTTTCATACAAAAAAACCTGCGTATACTTCTGCACATATTCCAGAACCAACCTCACATTCCATATGCGCTTTTGCTGAGGCCAACCTGCGTATGCACGCGCTTTTTATGAAGTGAACCTGCGTATAGATCTTCAAACTTTGTAGGGTTGTGCAAATCTTCAGAACAGATAAATAGCTCAGATCTTACCCTTCACTTCAGAAAACATTCGCCTCATCTCAGATCTAAACATTCCATAAACAGATCTAGAAAATACATAGTCATTTTAGATCTAGAGATCCCTCCTCATCATTTTCTGCATAGGTGCATTATTAATTCAGATCAATCAATACACTGTTACCCATTCCATGCAGATATACTTCATATTGAAGTATTCATTCAATACCCAGACTTATGCGCACCCTTGCACTATGATCTTCTTCTCCTTATATAGATTTAGCCTTTGTCAATACCATGAGTCAAAACCACTCAACCACTGATGGTATTCCTGGATGGGATCAAATAGATAATCAAGTGCTCAATACAATGGGCCAATACCATGGTAAGTTCCCCTGGTTTTATAAATTTAGAGCGCAAATAGGTATACGCTACTTTGCACGTACTTTTTCACGTACATACGCGACTTCTCCTTTACAAACCCGCGTATGCTTTGTGACATACCATTTTAATCATTGCTCTGGCACTTACTAGAATTCCTTTCTTCTGTTACTTCTGATCTGATCATCCTTCCTTATTTAACACAAGATACATCATCCTTACATATTTAACACATAGGTTGCTTATCATAGGCAACTCATCAAGCAGGTTTCCATCAAGAACAACTTTATCAAATAGGTTGCCATCCAAAGACAACTCATCAAGTCAGTTTCCATCAAGGACAACTTCATCTAGTAGGTTGCCATCAAAGACAACACATTGCATCATATTGCCAACAATCTCATTTCATCAAGTAGGTTTCCATCAAGGACAGCACATGCCAACAATCTCCCCCTTTGGACTTGATGGCAACCATGATGGTGTTTGATCACCACAATAGATAGATACATTGAATATAACCATTATTCAATCACCATGATACTCTCCCCCTATTCAAACACCATGTTACTCTCCCCCTATTCAAACACCATGATACTCTCCCCCTTTGACATCAAGGGCAAAGGGTGGATCAAGACCAAAACAAGGTTTTTCTTCTCATGTAGAAAGAAGAGCTCTGTATATTTGATGTGCACTGAAGTTACCATGCTCCCCCTGAGTTCATGCTGAATCTTCAAACATATTTTCAATGACTTTATGACCTTTCCTATCACCAAGGACTCATACTTATATCAAAGATCCAACCAAGTGGATTTACATATATGACTAAAGTACCCAACCAAGTTGGTTTACACATTTTGACTCAACTACCCAACCAAGTGGGTTTACACATTTGATCAAGTCCTTACATGACTGAATATTACAAATTTACATCATAGGTCTCAACATGACCTTTTCATCAAATTACAACTATGACATTTTGTAACAAATACCAAAAGGACCTCAATCTAGAGATCATATTTCAGAATCATCATAATGCCAACAATGCATTACTTTCCATATGACCAATGCTCCCCGTTAGCTTGTGCATCCTGAACACTTTCAACAGCAAATCATCAATGCATCTTCATCAGATATCAGAGAATGAAACAGAAATATGAGAGCTGAAACATCACCAGAGATACCCAACAGCACCATAGCTATGCTAAAGAATGCTGACCCGAAAAATTTGTCAGCACACACCCATACGCGGTTTTCTATGTATAAACTAGCGTATATACGCAACTGTCCTTCATGAAATCTGCATATCCAATTTAATCTTCTGATTTTAAGCAGATCTGATCTTCTGTATGGCAGAGACTACTCCCAGCTTTTCTCTGAGATATTCAAATGCTTCCCTAGAATATATGATAGAAGCTAGATAGGAAATTGTAGCTATGTTTTGAAGAGTCATCCAACATCATTAACCAAATTTTCAGGCTCTTTGCAGCATCAACATATTCTTCAAGAGGAATTATCATACCAGAACAATCTTCTTCAATAGACACTATGTATCAAGCAATCATGCAGGTGATCTGTTATCACCAAGGTATTCATGATTTATATTTATTTCATAATCATGATGTAACATGTGTAGGAATTATGTATAAAAGGTCTCAATTGTGACAAAAAGTCATCAGAAACAAACTCTGCATGATCTATCCTTATCTCTGCATCATAAAACTTTCATCTCATCCATGTGTGAAAACAAAAGATACTCTTCAGCAAAAAGAAATAAGGGCTCATCCATAATACCATGTATCATGTCATCATCATTTGAGCATTAGTGTTATGAGAACTAAGGAATAAGCAGATACAATGCCAACAATGCAATCATTAGTAGTTAGACAGATGCTCCCCCTAAACCTATACTCCTGATCTTTAGCTGAATCACTATTTTTTTCTTATCAGAAAAGCATACACTTCTGTCTCCAAAGGAACTTGCTTGATGAAGTTCCATCAAGACCAAATTTAACAGAAGGAGACCTTTGACTACTAAGAATATTGTCTAGAATATTAGTACTATCTTGAAACCTCAAGAGTTTCTCTTTTTCTTCTAATTTTCCTTTCAAAATATTTACCTCAACCGCCAATCTTTGGCATTGCTTCTTCATGCTTTCTTCGACCCTTCTTCCTTCTTCTACTTGATCATTCATTTTGAAAATCTCTTCTTTCAACCAATTTTCTTGTTCTTCAAATGTTTGTAGAAGTTCTTCAGTCTTCTTATTTGATGCTTCGAGATCTGCTTTCAGAGAGATGATTTCTGCTTCAAGTCTTCTATTTTGATAGGTTTCTTTAACCTGCAGTCTTTGATGTATTTCTATCTGTTCCTTCATTGTTTTTATCTGTCCATTCATTCTAGAGATCATCTCTTTGTAGATAGATTCTCTCTCATTAAATGATCTTTTTTGACTTCAATTTTAATCTTGAGAGCTTCTTCTAGATCCATAACATTACTTTCACTATCTTCACCATTGCTTGCACAAGAAAGTGAATCAAAAGAACAACAGTCAATACCTATTTTATCTTCTTCATTTTCTGTTGCACATGTTTTCTGAGATATCTTCTTTTGGGTAGCTTTCTTCTTTTTCTTCCTTCCCATTGTGACGGATCTCCTTCAAGCGATCAAGCTTCTGCAAAAGGACCGGCTCTGATACCAATTGTTGGGAAAATGCGAAAGGCAGGGTGAATGGAGTATTTAGTGCAGACTGAAATTTTTTTACTTTTTCTTTCTCTAAAACCCATACGCTACTTTACTGAACCCAAGTCGCGTATACACGCGAATATCCTTAATAAAACATGCGTATGTATAGAGATCTTATTATGCATTTAATTATTTACTTATATCTTTGCATCATTCATTCATCAGATGTTTAGTTAGTAGTAAGCACGTGCAGTAATAACAGAATAAACCATCACACATCAGCAACACACATGAAAACCAGGATTTAAGGTGGAAACCCAATTCAGGAGAAAACCACCGCTACCGTCGTATCTGTCTTCAATATTTATTATAAAGAAAACTTCTTACAACCATGTACTGGCGTAGACTCATACCAGCACGCAGGCACCCACCTGCAGAAGGCTACAACCTTCTCTCATTTACCAGCCTCTCCTGGAAGGGAGCTACAAGCCCCTGCTCTTGTTTACCAGCCTCTCCTGGAAGGGAGCTACTACCCGCTGCTCTCATTTACCAGCCTCTCCTGGAAGGGAGCTACTACACCCTGCTCTCATTTACCAGCTACCACTGGAAGGGAGCTAGAACCCCCTCACTGAAGGCTTTGACCCTGTTACACAGTAATTTGTCACCGTCCATGCAATCCCCATCTCGCCCATTGGAGGGTCATTTCTGTGACCAATAAGTAGTGTCATGCCTTGCAAATACCATCATTGCATCCCTTTCCATGAGGACAACATTACTTCTGTTGATCATTTCCTGAGAAGACCCCTAAAAACACCTGTTTTTGGCTTGGCGCGTGTAGCCCGTTATGTACTCGTGCCAATGAGGAAAATTAACACTGAGCCCACGCCAATTGGCGCTCTATCCCAGTTAAGCACCTGCACCAATCTTCTTTTGGAATTTTTTTTTAAAAAGAGGCAAAGTTTTGATTACAACAACTTCGTGGATGAGTCATCAGGAGTGGTTTTGACTGAATAACCACGGCCTTCCTCCTTTGGCCTCTTGTTTCCACCTTATGGGGAACCTCCCAAGGGATAAGGCCTCCCTTACACTATTGTAGGGATCCCAACCTCCTCCTCTCCTCTATAAATATAACCTTCATCCATTGATGAAGGGGCTGAAGGGCTGAAGGGTTGAATGGCTGAATGGCTGAATAGCTAGTCTTCAAGTTCCCAAATTCCTAAGAGCCTTATGCTACAAGAGCCTCGATTATTCCCCTAAGGAAAAATTCAAGCAAGGATACTATTTTCAAGATTCGAAGAGAGAGGTTTGTCCCATCCTTGACAGGATTTTCGAGACGTGTTCTGCTGGCGACCCTCTGAAGGAGAATTCAGCGTCAGAACTTGGTTGTAATTTTCCTTTGATTGATTAATAATAAATGACTATTGGTTATGGTTCCACTCTTGTTGGTGTTTATGATGATGAGTTATGTCCTTTCTAACTGACATATAGTTGCATCTACTAGATTTTACGCTTACGTTTGTTTTGTTTCTCGCATGTGCAGGTGTCCATCACGGAGATCGTGGGGATCGTGATCTGACAGGGCTAAGGAACAGGAGTGCTACCTCTTCTACAAGCAATAGCGTTGGATTCCAGGTAAGCCTTCACCGCTAGTTGGTTTATTGTAATTAGGAACCTGCACCATAGCGTGAACGGTTTTTGCTAGACCCGGTCTAGGCTAGTAGGGATAGCCTCTATCCGCAGAGGGGATTTACCTCCACAAAAAATTGGCGACTCTACTGGGGATCGTCTAGCTTGTTGTTGTTCTACTTTGTAAGCTACAGACAGAGCCTGAAGTTAGCCAGATAGCCTTCGAAATTCTATTGCTCTGCATTAGCGAAGTAGATCAAAGCTGCTTCAGTCAATCTCCAGTTTAGTTTATGAACTGAACGCTTGGAGTATTGTCTTGTCTTTTTGGTTGTTTCTCGATTCTGCTTGCTTGATTGGCTCTTTTGGCTGGATATTTTTGTGTTTGGCTTTTGGTTCAACCCCATAGGATCATATCTGACCTCTGCTTTTCCGAATTTTCACCTTTTCATAGTTGGCTTGAGTGGCGCGAGTTTAGCCCTGACAGTCGCGCCAATTGGTGCGGGTTGCCAGTTCATCACTCGCGCCATCCCCTGTCTGGCATGGATTACAGTGCGACAGTCATGCCATCTCCTGTAGGTGCTAGGGTTTACCCTTGTTCGGAAGCTTCTTTTGGTCAGTACTTTGCTTCTGGGTTTGTTTTAGATTCTACTTGAAGTGGTAAGTCTGGTCTTGGTTGGGAGAAATTCTTTGTTTTTTCATTTTCAGGCATTGGCGCTTGTTGTCAGTTAGCAACCCGTGGCAATTGGGCATTGGCACTAGTTGTCAATGACAAAGTCGGGCCAATTTCAGGGTGTGTGAAAATTGAGACTTTTTCCCTGAATCCTTCACCAGTGTGTCTTTCCCTTCTGGCCTTTCCTCTATATGAGCATAGATTACATTGCTCATTGTTTGGAATGTCTTATTTCCATGATTGTTTGATGTAAAAGGGAATGAATGCCTTGTTTTGATCTCATGCTTTGGAAGTCCTCTTTGTGTTTTTTCACCTTTTGAGGAATTTCATTATGAAGTGTTTGAAACAACGATTGCATTCTTAGTGTTTGTTTACATCTCTTTTGCATTCATCCTTCATTAAGGAGATTTGCGTTCTTTTAGTTTTTGTCTCATAGTTCTATTTTCGTTAAAATGCATTAGATTACATTGCATTGAAAAGTATTTTTTGAGATTCATCATTTAACTTAGATCACATTGTTTAATGATTGAAAACTGGAAATTGCTTTGAGTGCATTCTTATCATTTGAAAAGGAAAAGGGAAATTGTGCATAGATTACAATTGCATATTTTTTGAAAAAGAGGATTTTGCATAGATTACATTGCATTGTTTGCATCGTTGAATGTTTGGAATTACTTTTGGATAGTGAAAGTCATCTAGTTTGGAAAAGATTTCGTTTGCAGTGTTGTTTTATGTCGCATCATTGTTTGAAGCTCTTCCCTTAACTAGATATCATTCATCGAATTGAAAGTTTTCTTTTCTCATATAGCTGCATACAGGGGATTGTCATATGACATGCAGTAGGGCCTTGAAACCAAGACATAATTGAAGATCAACCATAAAATTTACTCAATTTACCTAAGGAAGCATTGAAACATTAATGAAACATTTAGAGGTCTAGGTTAGAGACGTGTTCCGGTGTCATTAAACCTAGTAGCCGTCGTTCGCCTCTTGGCTTTAGACAGCGCTAGTATGGACTTGTGCTTCCCGTACCATCGCGTATATAAAGGGAGACCCCACTAGGTTTCTATCCTTTATCCATAGGAAGCTGAGTCTGCCACCTTATACCCATGATACACTAGACACAGCATTCAGGGAGATTGCCTGCACGTACGTTAAGTCCTTGGTTGATTTCTCTTTCATTTTGAAACCAAGGTGTATATTGCAGTTCACGGTTATTTGGTACACCCTTTGCCTAGAATTCCTGAGTAGTCATTTCGATCTTTTCTGACTCTTTAAATTTTAAAAGGTCATCAAGCGCTTGTCCTTTCACACTTGTTTCCAATCTGAAAGTGATAGAGTCACCTTTTTCCTGTTTCTCGACTCTTAAAAGATGAAACGGTAGAGTTTTGTTTCAATGTTTTAAAAATTAACTGCCCACGAAATATTCCTGGTTAAAGTTAGTTTCCTTAGGGTGTTGTTCTCAAGATATTTTCTGATGGAAACTTTTCTAGAGTTCACCAACCAAGGAATCCCCTCCGATGGGAATCTGAGTCCTTTTCCTCCTTTTGGAAATGTTGGTGCTCCTTATATGGAAACGTTGTCCCTTCCTGGGTTAACTGTTGGGTTGCCTGTTTGGTTGTTTTCAACCTCTATGGTCCCAAATGTCCCGCCTACTGCTCAATCAGTTCCTCCGCCTGAACAACATCATTTTGATTCTAAGGTGGACCTCTCCCCTTCTTCGCCTATTTCTGCGTCGTCCTCTTCTACTTCACCTGGTGAAAGTCTGGATTTGAGTAACCAGGTGGCTAAGAAGAAGAAGAAGAAGACAAAGAAGAAGAAATCTTATAAGAGAGAGGCTAAGGTTGCAGCTACTACTTCTAGTGCATCTCTTCTCAATAAACCTTCCAACCCTCCACGGAAAGTCAAGTTCCCTTGCATGTTGTGCACAGGAGACCATCTTCTTCGAGACTGCCCTGGTATTCCCAAGGTGCTCGAAGTATGGTCCAACGGTCACCCGTCGTTGCCTTTGGCTTCCGGGAGTCAGGCTGGGGGCACGTCTTCAGCTGCTGGTGGTAAGGCCCCTAAGAAGCAGGGTAAGATTACCAATCCCTGTAAGTTGTGTGAAGGGCACCATGACATTCACCTTTGTCCATATATGGATGAAGCCAAGCGAGTTTTGGACAACGCAACCATTTCTACACCTAGCCTTCCGGCTGGTTATAAACGAATTTCTTTGAATCTTCCACCAGATGATCCTATGATTGGTCAAGATTCATCCTTGGTCGATCCCACTCCCTCGGAAATTCAAATTCAAGAATCCATCCCTGACCAACCATTGGTCGTGGGATCGGTTGAGCTGGCCCCGTCTACGATGCACCAGGTCTTTTCCGTTGAGAGTGGACCTCACATCCCTTAGGTTCTTCTTGTTTATTTAGATTCCTCAGACTTGGAGAAAGATTCTCCTATCCCTATACCTCAAGAAGTTGCTCCTCCGCCTCCCGTGATGGAGGTCCCGGAGGATATTCTTCTTGACTCCATGATGGAGGTCATGGAGGATGCTTCTTCTTCTTCCGTAACACCAGGGGAAGACCATATAAGTTCGATGGTAGCTCCTCCGAGTATTTTGTTCGCTTCCTTTGATTGGAATCACTTTGCAGGATACCACCTTTCGTCTTATGTGCCTTTTGAGATCACAGTACAGGATTTTGGTCTGGTTGTACCCAACACCATTATAGACGAAGGCACGTCTGTTAGTGTTCTATCCTCAACTACTTGGCAAGCTTTTGGTTCGCCGCCGCTTGTGCCTGTTACGCAGAATCTTTTGGCATTTAACAGAAGAACGAGTCAACTGTTGGGGATCCTTCCAAGGTTACCTGTTATTTTGGGAGGTAAAACCATCCATATGGACGTGATGGTTGTTCCAGGCCCCTTGGATTTTAATCTTCTCTTGGGGCGCGATTACACCTATGCCATGGGAGCAATTGTCTCCTCCCTTTTTCATGTGGTCTGTTTTCAACATGAAGGACGGATAGCGACCATTGATCAGCTTTCGTTCTTTGGTCCTGATGTGGTAACTGGCCTGCCATCATCCCTTCCTGGTTTTTATCCACCTGTTTTATCTGCCCCACCGCAAGTCAACTATGGGGCTACCTACCCCGTGCCTGTACCCAGTGATAGTGCCATTGTGCATCAAGTGCTGGGGGCATTGGGTCTTGACTTCCAGGATGTTTTCCTTCCATCAGGAGTGGAACTATTGGAAGCGATGACTTCTTGTTCATTATGATGAGGTCTGTTGGAGCAGAGTTCCTTGTATTGTGTCAAGCTCCTTAAAAAATGAAACAAGGTTGTCGGAGCAGAGTTCCTTGTCTTGTGTCAAGCTCCTTAAAAAATGAAACAAGGTTTTCAGAGCAGAGTTCCTTGTCTTGTGTCAAGCTCCTTAAAAAATGAAACAAGGTTGTCGGAGCAGAGTTCCTTGTCTTGTGTCAAGCTCCTTAAAAAATGAAACAAGGTTGTCGGAGCAGATTTCCTTATCTTGTGTCAAGCTCCTTAAAAAATGAAACAAGGTTGTCGGAGAAAAGTTCCTCGTCTTGTGTCAAGCTCCTTAAACCATGAAACAAGGTGTCCTGAGGATAGTTCTTTTAATGTGTCAACCTCGTTAAAATAATGAAACACGTTTTTGTTCAATTCGAGTCTTTGATCCGATCTTGTAAAATCCTAGTCGAGTCTTTCTTAGATCTTGTAACTTGAACCTTCACTCCCTCCATCTGTTTACTCAGGTGTATGGATTGAAGCTTGGGGCGCATGTACCTCGAATTGAGTCACCATGCTGGGGGCATGCTTAAATTTTTCAAGCATAGTTTATCTTTGTTTCAAGCTTGTGTAAAAATGAAACCGGTTTCAAGCATAGTTTATCTTTGTTTCAAGCTTGTGTAAAAATGAAACCAACTTCAAGCAGAGTTTCCTGATTTCAAGCTTGTGTAAAAATGAAACCATTCCCTTTACCTCTTGTGATTTCCATTTTATCAGCCTGTTTTTGCCAGATGAGCCTTGGTTTTCTCACTCCATTGTCACTATCTACTTGGCCGATCATATGCCTTCACTTGGTTGTTTTACCCATTCCTAAGGAACCGCTGTGATGAGTGGTCTTGTTAGCCAGCCTCTTGACCTTTATCTTGTTCTGCAGTTCCACCATCACCAGAACTAGTAGCTACCTTGTATACCACTCGTTCCTCTAGGAGGAGTCATATTTCAGCTCTTTTTCTGACTCTCTAAACATGAAAAGATTGCCAAGTTACTTGTCATTTTGATCTCGTTAAAGTGGTTAAGAAATGACATCTACCCAGTATACGTTTACCCCTTTTTCAGGCTGGGATAGATTATTTACGAAAAAGGAATACCCTAGCCTATTGCGACTAGGAGGTTTTCTCAGACATAGTTTTCTACCTTTTCGGATCTGAGGAACTGTTTACGAAAAGGGACCGTTGGAGTTTACTTTTCCGTTGTCTTTTCAAACTCTCTAAATATGAAAATACACCGAGTTCTTCCTCTGTCAGACTCGTTAAACCCTGATGACATTGGATTCAGTCGTAATGACGTTATTCGAGTTTATCCTTCCTAGGGCTCGTTAAATGTACTAGGATGGATTCGTCCGAAGGACGGATTTATATGACAAGCATATGGTATCCTCTTCAAGATTGTGTAAAAATAAAGAGGTACTCACTGAAATGGTGGGGAAAAATGGAACCAACATCAATGTCGTGTCAGTAGTATGTCGCGCTTGAACATGGAACTTGTTTGCATTCGTGTCGGGTTGGGGACATCTCATCTCGTTTTCACTTGCCTCCATGGGTTTGGGTCATCCTTTTTGACCTCTCATCTTCTCTTTGCCTCGCCACCTTGACCTCTTATATTTTGATGTCAAATACTGCCAAATCCACTGTCGTGCCGCCAATATGTTCAAGAGAAGTTGACCTCTGTAAGTATCAACCTTCCTCTGATTCTCATCTGATCCTGATTCACAAAGACATTATGTTCCTCTGTCTCGTGTCGATGATGTGGGAAACATTATGGCCCAGATTCGATCAAGGTTACTTCCTGTCGACTTCAGCTCATTATCCAGGAAGCTGATATAGAGACTCCCTTCTGGTACCTTGGAGCCTGCATGCCTCAATGGCAGGTTCTTCACATTTGACGTGAGGTTTTCATCATTGGCCTCCGTTCGAGTGATTCTGCGGGTGTTCGACGTCAGCTCATTTTTCACATGCCGTAGATTGTACCTATAGTACCTTGAGGACCATTGACATTAATGGTGGTACCTCTCGTGTTTGTTAACAACTTTCATCATTGGCTGGTAATCAGACGATGTTCTTGCATGCTCGACTTCAGCTCAATTATTCACATGCTTGAACTTGTACTTTGTTCGGGTCGAGATGGAGCACAAGACCCTGGATTCCTTTCTATCATAATCTAGGCTGCGATTTTGTGGATTATCATGATTAGTTACATGACTCATTGATTGGATGGCTGCAACCATACCTGAGTCTATTTATCGATCCTCACTGGATGGTTGCGTCCATACCTTGGATCTGGATTATTACATACTCTGTTATGGATGGCTACGCCCATACCACATATATATCATGTATATGAGATATTAGTTGTACTTCTCTACGTAGGTTTTCCGATGGCAGTGTTTTCAGTTGGACACGTTCTCATAAAGCATTTCACCCCTCTCTCTCTCTCTCTCGGGCCTCATGCTTTAGGGGGCATCTGTTACACAGTAATTTGTCACCGTCCCTGCAATCCCCATCTCACCCATTGGAGGGTAATTTCTATGACCAATAAGCAGTGTCATGCCTTGAAAATACCATCATTGCATCCCTTTCCATGAGGAAAACATTCCTTCTGTTGATCATTTCCTAAGCAGACCCCTAAAAACACCTGTTTTTTCCTTGGCGCGGGTAGCCCGTTATGTACTCACGCCAATGAGGAAAATTAACACTGAGGCCGCGCCAATTGGCGCTCTTTCCCAGTTAAGCACCCACGCAAATCTGCTTTTGGAAAGTTTTTTAAAAAAGAGGCGAAGTTTCGATTACAACAACTTCGCGGATGAGTCATAAGGAGTGGTTTTGACTGAATAACCACGACCTTCCTCATTTGGCCTCTTGTTTCCACCTTATGGGGAACCTCCCAAGGGATAAGGCCTCCCTTCCACTATTGTAGGGATCCCAACCTCCTCCTCTCCTCTATAAATATAACCTTCATCCATTGATGAAGGGACTGAAGGGCAGAAGGGCTGAATGGCTAAATGGCTGAATGGCTGAATGGCTGAATAGCTAGTCTTCAAGTTCCCAAATTCCTAAGAGCCTTATGTTGCAAGAGCCTCGATTATTCCCCTAAGGCCAAATTCAAGCAAGGAGAATATTGTCAAGATCCGAACAAAGAGAGGTTTGTCCCATCCTTGATTTTGAAAATGCAATAAGATGATGGAGCTTAGTGAAATGAAGTCGCCTTCACTAAGTGGGCCCGCAGGCTATTTTTGGCGCAAAGTCTATTTTTAGACTATATCTATTTTTAGACATATGGAGCATGGTCTAGGAGTTGCAGTATGATATTATTGGATTATTGGTCGAGTTGGTAAAAATAGATGGACCTCTATTTTTATACATACAGGTCGAAGTTTATTTTTAGACTGCCTGTCTAAAAATAGGTCAGTCAAATATTATTAGCCCTTAATAATATTTGGACTCTAAACTTCAGTTTATTCTCTTACAGCACTTCAGTTGGAGCTACAGATGTGGCCCATGCATCTGATAGAAGGAATTACGCTATTCCTTGGGTTTTGGTAAGCTCATGCATGGTTGACTTCAGTTAGGAATTCAGTGGCAGAGTTTGGTGGAGTTGATGAGACAGTTGGCGGAGTTGTGTTCGGTTTAACTTAGTTGAACTAGTTGTGATTAGTTTAACTAGCTAATCAAATAGTAATGAGTGGAGTGAATTAAATATTATTTAATTCACTAATTATTAACTCATTATTAAACTCAAGAACACATCAGTTCACTACAGTGCATGGACAGTTCAGTGGAGACCAGTGGAAGAGGTAGATGAAAGGGTGAGTTTGCTGTTAGTTGCGACAACAGTTGTGCATGAGTTTTGCACAAGCATTGGAGGAGATTTAAAATGATGATTGCGCAGTTGGAGCCAGTGAGATTCAAACTTGGATCTCTCATTAGACCAGCCTTGATTGCGCAATAGAGGCAGACAATTAGTGGATGAGTTTTGAACCTGTGACTTGTTCAAAACCAAGCTAGTTTGTGTGTAACTTTTGGAGACAGTACTGAGTACTTGTGAGGAGTATTGTACTGAGATTGTTACATGTTCTCTTCTATTATAATATACAAAATAGCTGGGGGTTTTCAGCTATAATATTTCCCCATTACATATTGTGTTTATGTGCGCATGCGACTATTTCTATTTCCGCAAATTGATGATCAATTGTAGAAGAGGTTATGTGTTATGCATGAATTCGAATTAGTGTGTGACCAGGATAATCTCAGTGGATAAATCTTCATTATTCAGCAAATTTCTACATGGTATCGGAGCGAATTGATCATCGGGATCTATTGCAGTGATTACAATATTATTTCGGTAGACAGAGTCTGTATCGGGCCAGGTAGCCTCTGGATCCATCCTTTCTCTGAAAGGTGATATATCCAATAAATGCCCATACAGTCGATATCTGTTCTAGAAATAATTTGTTCTCACAGATCCAGAAGCAGTTGAGTTTTTGAGTTTGGAATTCGAATTTTGCAGCGGTTTGTTTTCTTGGTGCCGGAGTTGAAAATGTCTTTCAACGGTTTGCGACTCGAATATGCTCTTGAAGGCAGTTCGAATTATGTTGCATGGAAGGATCGCATGGAGGCAATATTAGAAGATAATGGACTGAAGGAGTTCGTAGATACGGATGTCCAAAAGCCCACTGATCCTGCTGAAGTCGAGGCTTGGCAAAAGAAGATGGCGAAATGTCGAAGGATTCTGTTGGAGGGCGTAAAGGATCACATTGTATCCAACCTGCATGGAAAAGCTTCTCCATATTTGATGTGGAAAGCATTGACAGATCTATTCCAGAGTAAGAGCGACCAAAGGAAGTTGGCGCTCAAGGATAAGCTCAGAAACATTAAGATGGAGAAAGGCGACAGTATCGCCAAATACCTCACGAAGTTCACTCAATGCAGAGATGAGCTGGGAAGTGTGGGGGTGACTGTCGAAGAAGAGGACATGGTAGACTTGGCTCTCCTTGGTCTTCCGAAGGCTTGGCATTCATATCAAGATAGTGTCAATGGTCGGGAGAAGTTGCCGGGATGGGAGCGCCTTTGGGCGGATCTCATGCAGGAGGAGATAAGGAGGACTACTAGGGACGAATCTTCATCAAAGGTATCTAATGAAGAAAATTGCGCTTTGGCTGCCAAAGCAAAGAAGGGGAAGAGCAAGAAGGCTTCTCAGTCTGGTGCGAAAGGCAAGAAGCAAGACATGTCCAAGGTGAAGTGTTTTCACTGTCACCAGCACGGACACTATGCCACAAATTGTCCGCAGAAGAAGAAAAATAAGAAGGTTGCTGGATCTGCAGTGGGAGAGGCATTGGCTTCTCAATTCGAACTGGATTTTTCACTAATTGCATGCTTGGTTTAAAGTGTGATGGGATCAGTATGTTTCTTGGACAGTGGTGCGTCATTTCACATGACCGGAGATCGAGATCTGTTTTCAGATCTGGAGGGAAAAGATCTTGGAGTGCACATCGAGATGGGCGATGATGGTAGATACAGTGCGACCGGTATCGGTACCATTTCCTTTGAGAGGGAGTCTGGTAAACCCTTCGTATTGAAGGAAGTATTGCATGTTCTAGGATTGATGAAGAATCTGATCTCTGTGGCGATGTTGGAAGACAAGGGGTATGATGTGGTCTTCAGCGAAGGAAAGGCTTTCCTGCGCAGTAAGACTACTGGGGAAACCCGGAAGATAGGGGTTCGAGTCGAGAACCTTTATCAGTTGCAAGTAGATGGCTATGCAGCAATGGCATGCAAGGCGGGAGAAATGGTGAGCCAGGATGATGAGGGCGAACTGTGGCACAGGAGATTGGGCCACCTTCACCATGGAGCTTTGAAGATCCTGCAGCAGATTTCTACTGGGCTTCCTAAGGGCACTCTTGCGCAGTCAGATCAGTGCAAGGGGTGTACTTTAGGGAAGAATGTGAAAGCCACCTTTCACGAGAAGGATAGTCGCGCCACGACGATCCTTGAGAGAGTTCACACAGACGTGTGTGGTCCTTTCTCAGTTGCTTCGACAGCAAAGCACAAGTATTATGTGATCTTTGTTGATGATTTCTCTCGAAAGTGCTGGATCTTCTTCATGCGGAAGAAGAGCGATACATTCGCGAAGTTCTGTGAGTTTAAAGCATTGGTTGAGAAGGAGTCAAGGAAGAAGGTGATTGCTCTAAGGAGTGATAACGATGGTGAATTCATCTCGGCTGAATTCAAGGAGTTCTGCAGCGCAGAAGGGATTCGGAGAGAGCTCATCGCACCCCATAACCCACAGCAGAACGGGGTGGCTGAGCGGAAGAACAGAACGATCGTGGGTGCTGCACGGGCAATGTTGCATGATCAGGGCCTACCCCTTCACTTGTGGGCTGAGGCATGCAATACAGCAGTGTATGTGCAGAACCATTGTCCTCACAAGATTCTTGGCATGAGTACACCAGAGGAGGCGTTTTCTGGCAAGAGGCCTGATATTTCTCATCTGAGAATTTTTGGCTCACCTGTCTACATGCATGTGACGAAGGATGCTAGAAAGAAGCTGGATCCGACCACAGAGGTTGGAATATTTGTGGGGTAAACTGATACACCTCACAACTATCGGGTGTATTTGCTAGACAGTCGCAAGACTTTTGTGCGACAGGATATTAAATTTCAGGAGGAGAAAGCTATGCAGTGTTCACTTGAGAGGGAGCCACACTTGGATGCAGATGAGGAGCTGTTAGTTCCTAAGGAGGAGCTTCCGGATGTGGATCAGCCACAAGAGGAAGTTCATGCAGTGGAAGAGACCACTCATGCAGCGCCAACCATCAGAGGGTGCAAGCGCACTACAGAAGCTGAGCGACTGGCTCAAGATGCAGAGAAGGTTGTAGGACCACCTATAGCACAACGCAGATAGAGACAGTCACCGGATCGGTACACTAGATACATGGCTCTTATGAGTCAATGTGTCGTGACAGAGCCATCCTATTTTGAGGAAGCTATGGAGGAACCTGCATGGGTAGATGCCGTGATCGAAGAATATGATTTGATCGTCAGAAACAGTGCATGGGAGATTGTCCCAAGACCGGAGGGGAAATCAGTGGTGGGTTCGTGATGGATCTACAAAGTGAAGCAGGCGGCTGACGGGAGTGTGGAGAAGTACAAGGCGATATTTTTCACCCATGGATTCTCACAGATCGAGGGAATCGATTATGAGGATACCTTTGCACCTGTCGCAAGGTACTCTTCCATACGGAAGATCCTAGCTCTCTCAGCGCAGATGGGATGGCACATCCATCAGATGGATGTGAAGACTGCGTTCCTCAATGGAGTCATTGAGGAGGAGGTGTACATAGAGCAGCCTGAAGGTTTCGAGATATTTAGCAGTGAGTCGCATGTTTGCCGACTCAAGAGAGCACTGTACGGGCTGAAGCAAGCACCTCGTGCTTGGTACACACGAATAGACAGTTATTTCACCAGGCTTGGATTCTCCAAGAGTGAGGTGGATCCTAACCTGTACCAGATTGTGGTGGAGGGGAATTTGCTGATCATTGTACTGTATGTAGATGATCTGATTTTGACGGGTGATGAGCTGTTGATACTTTCATGCAAGGAGGACCTTGCTAGAGAGTTCGAGATGAAGGACTTGGGCCTCCTTCATTATTTCATGGGATTGGAGATTTGGCAGCGCAGTGGAGGACTGTTTGTTTCTCAGGGCAAGTATGCCCGGGAGATTCTGGAGAGGTTCAACATGCAAGGCTGCAAGCCTGTTGACACTTCTCTTCCTGGTGGTTGGAGGAAGGAGGATGCTACTTCAGCGGAGGTAGTGGATGCCACTGTCTATCGACAGTTGGTGGGGTCGCTTATGTATCTGGTCAATACACGACCCGATATACGCTATGCTGTTAACCAGCTTTCACAAGCTATGGTTAAGCCTACCAAGCTCTTCTAGAAGGCAGGCAAGCATGTATTGCGTTATCTTAGTGGCACATCGAGATATGGTCTATGGTACAGACAGGAGGATGGAGTGAAGCTTTCCGGCTTCACTGATGCAGATTGGGCAGGGAGCCCAACGGATCGAAAGAGCACATCTGGAGGAGTTTTCAGCATTGGATCGACAGCAGTTTCCTGGTACAGCAGGAATCAGAGATCCGTGGCACTCAGTTCAGCAGAGGCCGAGTACATGGCAGCAAGCTTGGCTGCATGCGAGGCTATTTGGATGAGGAAGATCCTCGTTGGATTGTTCGGGTTGCACTTGGAGCCTACTGTGATTTATTGTGATAAACAGAGTTGCATTAAACTCTCGGCTAATCCAGTATTTCATGATAGATCCAAACACATCGACATCAGGTACCATCATATCAGAGATTGTGTTCAGCGGAGAATCATGTTACTTTCATATGTTCCCACGGAGGATCGGGATGCTGACATCTTGACGAAGGCGCTCACCAGGAGCAAGTTCGAATTCCACAGAGGCAGGATAGGGGTTGCAGATAATCCATATCTTGTTGAGAGGGAGTGTTGAAAATGAAACAAGATGATGGAGCTTAGTGAAATGAAGTCGCCTTCACTAAGTGGGCCCGCAGGCTATTTTTGGCGCAAAGTCTATTTTTAGACTATGTCTATTTTTAGACATATGGAGCATGGTCTAGGAGTTGCAGTATGCTATTCTTGGATGATTGGTCGATTTGGTAAAAATAGATGGACCTCTATTTTTAGACATACAGGTCGAAGTCTATTTTTAGACTGCCTGTCTAAAAATAGGTCAGTCAAATATTATTAGCCCTTAATAATATTTGGACTCTAAACTTCAGTTTATTCTCTTACAACACTTCAGTTGGAGCTACGGAAGTGGCTCATGCATCTGACAGAAGGAATTACGCTATTCCTTGGGGTTTGGTGAGCTCATGCATGGTTGACTTCAGTTAGGACTTCAGTGGCAGAATTTTGGTGGAGTTGATGAGACAGTTGGTGGAGTTGTGTTTGGTTTAACTTAGTTGAATTAGTTGTGATCAATTTAACTAGCTAATCAACTAGTAATGAGTGGAGTGAATTAAATATTATTTAATTCACTAATTATTAACTCATTATTCAACTCAAGAACACATCATTTCACTACAGTGCATGGACAGTTCAGTGGAGACCAGTGGAAGAGGTAGATGAAAGGGTGAGTTTGCTATTAGTTGCGACAGCAGTTGTGCATGAGTTTTGCACAAGCATTGGAGGAGATTGCCAATGATGATTGTGTAGTTGGAGCCAGTGAGATTCGAACTTGGATCTCTCATTAGACCAGCCTTGATTGCGCAATAGAGGCATGCAATTAGTGGATGAGTTTTGAACCTGTGACTTGTTCAAAACCAAGCTAGTTTGTGTGTAACTTTTGGAGACAATACTGAGTACTTGTGAGGAGTATTGTACTGAGATTGTTACATTTTTCTCTTCTATTATAATATACAAATAGCTGGGGGTTTTCAGCTATAAGCTTTCCCCATTACATATTGTGTTTATGTGCGCATGCGACTGTTTCTATTTCCGCAAATTGATGATTGATTGTAGAAGAGGTTATGTGTTATACATGAATTTGAATTAGTGTATGATCAGGATAATATCAGTGGATAAATCTTCATTATTCAGCAAATTTATACATGGTATCGGAGCGAATTAATCATCGGGATCTATTGTAGTGATTACAATATTATTTTGGTAGACAGAGTCTGTAACGGGCCAGGTAGCCTCTGGATCCATCCTTTCTCTAAAAGATGATATATCCAGTAAATGCCCTTACAGTGGATCTCTGTGCTAGAAATAATTTGTTCTCACAGATCCAGAAGTAGTTGAGTTTTTTAGTTTGGAATTCGAATTTTGCAGCAGTTTGTTTTCTTGGTGCCGGAGTTGAAAATGTCTTTCAACGGTTTGCGACTCGAATATGCTCTTGAAGGCAGTTCGAATTATGTTGCATGGAAAGATCGCATGGAGGTAGTATTAGAAGATAATGGACTGAAGGAGTTCGTAGATATGGATGTCCAAAAGCCCACTGATCCTATTGAAGTCGAGGCTTGGCAAAAGAAGATGGCGAAATGTCGAAGGATTCTGTTGGAGGGCGTGAAGGATCACATTGTATCCAGCCTGCATGGAAAAGCTTCTCCATATTTGATGTGGAAAGCATTGAAAGATCTATTCCAGAGTAAGAGTGACCAAAGGAAGCTGGCGCTCAAGGATAAGCTCAGAAACATTAAGATGGATAAAGGCGACAATATCGCCAAATACCTCACGAAGTTCACTCAATGCAGAGATGAGCTGGGAAGTGTGGGGGTGATTGTCGAAGAAGAGGACATGGTATACCTGGCTCTCCTTGGTCTTCCGAGGGCTTGGCATTCCTATCAGGACTCTGTCAATGGTCGGGAGAAGTTGTCGGGATGGGAGCGACTTTGGGCGGATCTCATGCAAGAGGAGATAAGGAGTACTACCAGGGACGAATATTCATCAAAGGTATCTGATGAATAAAATTGCGCTTTGGCTACCAAAGCAAAGAAGGGGAAGAGAAATAAGGCTTCTCAGTCTGGTGAAAAAGGAAAGAAGCAAGACATGTCCAAGGTGAAGTGTTTTCACTGTCACCAGCATGGACACTATGCCAAAAATTGTCCACAGAAGAAGAAAAATAAGAAGGCTGCTGGATCTGCAGCGGGAGAGGCATTGACTTCTCAATTCGAAATGGATTTTTCACTGATCGCATGCTTGGTTTCAAGTGTGATGGGATCATTATGGTTCTTGGACAATGGTGCGTCATTTCACATGACCGGAGATCGAGATCTGTTTTCAGATCTGGAGGAAAAAGATCTTGGAGTGCACATCGAGATCGACGATGTTGGTAGATACAGTGCGACTGGTATCAGTACCATTTCCTTTGAGAGGGAGTCTGGTAAACCTTTCATATTGAAGGAAGTTTTGCATGTTCCAGGATTGATGAAGAATCTGATCTTTGTGGCGATGTTGGAAGACAAGGGGTATGATGTGGTCTTCAACGAAGGAAAATCTTTCCTGCGCAGTAAGACAACTGGAGAGACCCGGGAGATAGGGGTTCGAGTCAAGAACCTTTATCAGTTGCAAGTAGCTGGTTGCGCAGCAATGGCATGCAAGGCGGGAGAAGTGGTGAGCCGTGATGATGAGGGCGAATTGTGGCACAGGAGATTGGGCCACCTTCACCATGGAGCTTTGAAGATCCTGCAGCAGATTTCTACTGGGCTTCATTATTCAACAAATTTCTACACTTGACAGGCTTTTCGATACATGTTCTGCTAGCAACCCTCCGAAGGAGAATTTAGCGTCAGAACTTGGTTGTAATTTTCCTTTGATAGATTAATAATAAACGACTATTGGTTATGGTTCCACTCTTGTTGGTGTTTATGATGATGAGTTATGTCCTTTCTAACTGACATATAGTTGCATCTACTGGATTTTATGCTTTCGTTTGTTTTGTTCTCGAATGTGCAGGTTTCCATCACGGAGATCGTGGGGATCGTGATCTTCCAGGGCTAAGGAACAGGAGCGCTACCTCTTCTACAAGCAATAGCGTTGGATTCCAGGTAAGCCCTCACCACTAGTTGGTTTATTTGTAATTAGGAACCTGCACCATAACGTGAACGATTGTTGCTAGACCCGGTTTGGGCTAGTAGGGATCGCCTCTGTCCGCAGAGGGGATTTACCTCGACAATAGACCCTCAGCACCACCATGGACCACATTTCATCAATTTTCATACTGGATCCAACAAATTCCATACAACACATCTTGTAGGCCACTTTTCATCAGATTTTCAGACTGTACCTACTTCACACATTTAAGCTCAACATATATCAAACTGAAACTTCTAACCCCATCAATTCATTCATTGAATTATCAATCAATCAATCAACAACTTGATCTTTGATCAACATAATCAGCAGCATAATCAACATTCAAACAACCCAGATCTGTGTGAATACATCATTGACATATAGCAGTAAAACAAAAAAACAGATCAGACATTTCATTCCACTTACTTCAGAAAAACCCTAGATTCCATATGCGCTTTTACTTCACTGAACCTATGTATACACGCTCTTTCATACAGACAAACCTGTGTATACTTCTGCACATATTCCAGAACCAACCTCACATTCCATACGCACTTTTACTGAAGCCAACCTGTGTATGCATGCGCTTTTTATGAAGCGAACCTGCGTATAGATCTTCAAACTTTGTAGGGCTGTGAAAATCTTGAGAACAAATAAATAGCTTAGATCTTACCCTTCACTTCAGAAAACAGTCACCTCATCTCAGATCTAAAAATTCCATAAACATATCTAGAAAATACATATTCATTTCAGATCTAGAGATCCCTCTTCATCATTTTCTTCATAGGTGCATTATTAATTCAGATCAATCAATACACTATTACCCATTCCATGCAGATATACTTCATAGTGAAGTATTCATTCAATACCCAGACTTATGCACACCCTTGCACTATGATCTCCTTCTCCTTATATATATTTAGCCTTTGTCAATACCATGGGTCAAAACCACTCAACCGCTGATGGTATTCCTAGATGGGATCAAATAGATAATCAAGCGCTCAATACAATGGGCCAATACCATGGTAAGTTCCCCTAGTTTTATAAATTTAGAGCGCAAATAGGCATACACTACTTTGCATGTACTTTTCCGTGTACATACGCGACTTCTCCTTTACAAACCCACGTATGCTTTGTGACATACCATTTTAATCATTGCTCTGCCACTTACTGGAATTCCTTTCTTCTATTACTTTTGAGTTGATCATCCTTCCTTATTTAACACAAGATACATCATCCTTACTTATTTAACACATAGGTTGCTTATCATAGGCAACTCATCAAGCAGGTTTTCATCAAGAACAACTTCATCAAGTAGGTTTCCATCCAAAGACAACTCATCAAGTCAGTTTCCATCAAGGACAACTTCATCTAGTAGGTTTCCATCAAAGACAACACATTGCATCATATTGCCAACAATCTCATTTCATCAAGTAGGTTACCATCAAGGACAACACATGCCAACATCTCTTTCACATAGAATTTGAGATATGAAATCATGGATAGTGGAAGGAGGAGGTGAATCCTTCCATAATGTTCTACCAAAATCAAGGAATGTGTCATAATATAACTTAAATTCCACATGATAACGACAACAACATGTGTCGCGTATGGTGATAGATTTTACATACCATGGTTTTTGTTGAACAAAAGCACTGAGTGAAACATGAATTTGACGATTCTCTTATTTGAACTTGTTGAATAACTCTATCTGAGTGGTTTCCAAGAGATGTTTTTCATGTTCTTCGTACTGATTTCGTGCTATTCTTCTTCACATCACATGATTTTTAGTTGGTGAAACACACAAATTATTCTTCCAATATTCATATATTATTTTTTAACATTTTCTCCAAGTCTATCTTTGTATGGTTGCCTACAAATAGATCTCCAACAAGCGAGTTCATCATTTACATCTATTTGCAACCGAAATTTCCAATGTTTGTGCAAATTTTTTCGCGAGGTTTCCAGTGCTCGTGCCATAGATGTTACCAAACGATTCTCTTGAGTGCTTGAGGAAACCATTGCCATCTGTATTTCTCTACGTACAATTGAAACATCTTTCTCTCTAGATATCTTAATTGACTTTATAGCACTACTCATATTTTTTATCACCTCTTCCTTCATTTTTTTATCTTTGGTTGATTTTCGAATACCCAATAGTGTCGTAGCTTCTTTTAATTTCTTTAATGATAGGATACCTTTCAACATTTGAGCCTGAACTTTCAGCCACTCATTTAAGAAATACTTTTCAAAAATGCAGTTAACACGATATCGTATAACATGGTCAGGTTTTTTATCTCCATATGTGTGAGTATCAAAATTTTCTAACATCTCATTATTGATAGTGATTTCATCTATACATATTCGAAAAAATAGTACATATTCAATAAATAACTAAATTAATAAATATATCTAAAATTTCAAATATTTTTCAAATTAGTTCATCAAATAAAAATTAAGCTTCACATTTTACATTAGGAAAATTTTAAATATATCAATAGATCATAATATTTACATTTACATACCTGCTTCAATTTCTGCTTGAGGTTGATTTTCTTCTTCAATATTTTGAGGAATATTTCTATCTGTTTACATATAAACAAAATATTTTTCAAACTAGTTCATCAAATAAAAATTAAGCTTCACATTTTACATTAGGAAAATTTTAAATATATCAATAGATCATAATATTTACATTTACATACTTGTTTCAATTTCTGTTTGAGGTTGATTTTCTTCTTCAATATTTTGAGGAATATCTCTATCTGTTTACATTAAACAAAATATTTTTCAAATTTGTTCATCAAATAAAAATTAAGCTTCACATTTTACATTAGGAAAATTTTAAATATATCAATAGATCATAATATTTACATTTACATACCTGCTTCAATTTCTTCTTGAGGTTGATTTTCCTCTTCAATATTTGAGAGGGCTTCTAACTTTCTTTTGCGAGATTGTCTCGTCTCTTCTCTACGTTCCTCGGGGTCTCTTTTTCGATCATATTTTCTCACACAAGTTCTTCGATTTCCCATGATAATAGGGTATGAAGTTCAAAAATTTTCCTTCAAAAAATTAGACAATAACTCAATTACAAAAAATATCACAAAAGATTTAATTTAAAAAAATTCAGTGTAAATTTTTTGCAAAAAATACATACTCCAATCCAAAACACTTTAAAAAATTCGAGAGAAAAATGTCTTATAAAAATGAAACGAAGCTCAAAAGATTTACTTCAACTCAAAACATGTACATACCTCCAAGAAATGTCTTTTGAATGTACGTCCAAGAAATTTTTTTAAGTTCAAAACAATTTTTGCCAAAATCAGGCCGCCTCCAAGAAATGTCTTCCAAAAAAATTCTTTAAACCCCAAACAATTCTTTGTAAAATCAGTTTGCTTCCAAGAAATGCTCTTAAATCCAAACTTTGAAGAAATTTTTTTGAACCCAAACTAAGATCTTTGTAAAATGATATGAAATGTGCGAAATGTGCGAAAATTGTGAATGATTTCGCGACAATTTATATTGCCGCGAAATGTGTTTTAGTAGGGGGCTCCGCAAAAATTTCTGGCCGATGGAAAGTTATACCATAGTTCGGCCGAAATTTTGATTAAAAGTTCAACCGAACTATTAAGTCGTTAGATTTAACGAGCCGTCGGCGGAAAACATAGTTCGGCTGAACTTAGATTAAAATTTCGGCCGAACTAACGCGTCACCAATTACGCAAAAACCAGGCTCTGAATACGGTTCTGCAACTTTGGACTGATTAAATTCCATGAAAGGTTGTTAATTAACTGTCGAAACCAAGACAAACATTTTCAGAATTGAATCTACTTTCAGGAAATATAACTTTTATGGAATTTCATAAACGTTTAATAATTTTAATTATTTTTCTAATAAAATGGGTGCAAACAATTTCTGAGGGTCATTGTGATTCAGTGAAATCAAAATTTTGTATCTCCCAAAATACATTGTAAAAAAATTGAAAAAATTATGGGGCATTACATTGGTCTGTCATCTCTAATGGGTAGCTTTTAGATTTTTAGTTTA
Source organism: Pinus albicaulis (assembly GCA_034641835.2). Lineage (NCBI taxonomy): Eukaryota > Viridiplantae > Streptophyta > Pinopsida > Pinales > Pinaceae > Pinus > Pinus albicaulis. Next base: position 1,186,571,817 of record CM076584.1, read on the forward strand.
TAACTTATATGTTAAGAAATTTCTTACGATACGAAACATATCCAAAATACGCAGTTTTTTATATTGGACCAGTTCAAAAAATTCTAGTAATTATGATATGCATCCATTGGCTTTGTAAATATGATGAAACCAAAGTAGACTCTGTCTAGATTGTTGTAACACATTTTGTTTTCTCAAAAACACAAATTTTCAATGAATACAACATTGCATCATAACATGACTTCTTATGAATCCTTTGATTGTTAAGAAACACACACTCAAAGAAACGCTAAGTTGACATATAAAATCTGCATAAAAAAATTTCCAAAAATAAGTAATAGAAAGCTAACCAAATTTCTCACAACTTTTATTTTTATCGCAAAATGAAATTCTACACAGAAAAATTGTTATAGTTTGCAGAAAGTTACCCAGCTTCACATTTTCACCATGTGTGATAGTTTTTCTCATCGTGTCCCACCGATCGGTAGAATCTACACCATTATTTCTTTAGTTCTAGGACATACGCACCTAGCTTAGGGAAATGGTTCATATCATGCAATCCTGCTACATGGCAGTCATCACACCACAGCGCAGGTCCGCTCGATCCTGATCATGACAGGGTGGGTTCCCCACTTGTTCCTGGGTGTACCAGACTAGGTCCTCCCACTTGCATGTAATCTACCAATAGAGGGCATTGATCCTTCGTATGGCCAGATACCCTACATCGTATGCAACATAGATCTACGCAGGTGTCCTTTCCTTGCACCTTTTGCAAGTTCTGAATTTCCATATACATAGCTCCAAGCTGCTCCTGAATTTGTTGTACCCCTACTGAAGTATCTTCTCTGGGTGCAGCTTTTAGTTTCATAGCGACTTCTACAGCTTTTTCCTGTGACTCAAAGGTTTGGTGACTCATTGGCATGCAAAGGTGAGGTAATAGCATAGCGATGAACCATTCCATATGTTGTCTATTGTCATACTCGAATTCTCCTTCCCTAATTGCTCTCTTCAATCGATGATCGGCCTCCCACACTGATTCAGACGCACCTTGTTTGAAGTCCTTTACTTCCACTACCAACTGAGAGTAAGATTTTGGCCTTCGAAATTGTTGCTTCAAAGCATCTTTGATATTTTGAATAGATGCACTCCCATTCTGGGCAATGTATCTCATATACCAGTCCAGTGCTCTATCCTCGAATGCCAGGGACAGCTACGCCCTTTTCACCATATCATTTGCCACATTTTGCATAGTCCAAACAGAATCTGCAGCAAACCAAAATCGGTCCATATCTTCATCCCCTACCCCCTTGAAGGTAGGTAGTCTCAGGTGCACAACCATATCGTTGTCCAGCGGAGGTGGTGGTATGGGTGAGTTCTTGCCCTTGTGCTACCTGGGTGGTAGTGTAGGTGGGGGGTCTTGTGCAGCCAGTTCATGCAATAGATTATAAGTGGATCTCCCCCCATCAAGGTTGGTCCGATAGTATTTACCACTATGCGTCATGCTTCCGTCTAGATCCGAGGTCATTCAGTCGGTATGACTACACAGAATGTTATTTTCACATAGTAATATTTTAATCAACAACGGTAATTTCCTCAAAATTTTTCCCTAGAACCCTTTAAAGAATCATCGTTCAGCCTCACAGTATGAGACAAACTGATCAATGGAAAATTCTGTCACAAATCCTCCTAGCACATTGTCCACCCAGTGATCTACTGTGCGCGTGATAGTATTATCAGTTCTTTCCAGTTGTTGGATCATCTCTGGGGTCCACTGAGTGACTCATTCATCCTTCCATCACTTCTGGAATTCTACGACTCTAGAGAGCCACTCCTAAATCTCAATAAAAAATGTTACAAAGAATATTTCGTAGCTTTATGTGAGAATGTACCTATTTTTCCACCTTTCTGCCGTTAACTTCTTGCTTCGATTTTATTTTACCACGAATTCATGGATCTACATTTCGAACCAGTCCTCAATTTCCTTTCTTTCAGGCTTCCAATATTCTCTTCTCATTACATGATCCCTTTCTCAAAATTCTTCAGGTCCCAACAACGAAACCATTTGTTGGCTCGAGGAGTCCTGACCTAGGTTTGGAGTTCAAGGTTTTCCAACAAACCCCTATACTACTGGCCCTTTCAGAAATGACCTACTTGCGCAGGTCAAAGTCTCACCCGAAGTAGTATGGGTGGGTGCTGGAACCAGGTTTCCGCACCCTGAGAAAGGATAGGTAAGGCAGGAAAAGCTACATTCGGTCCTGAGATACCCAGACCGCCTTGTTTTGCGCAGGGCCAAGGAGGTCTCTATTCGCATCCACATGTGCTAGATCTATAATTATATACTTTTATAACAGTAGCAAAATATTACATAAATAGAACAGAACAAATCTAGATACAGAAAAAAAACTTACACAGATCTTTTGCAGCTTAAATATAGAATGCGCACAATGCAATAATTACCAAGATTCACACAAATTGTACTCACAGAGTCAGTTCTCTATCAACCTTTCTTATTCATCAATTCATCAGTTCCTTCTTACAATCCTCTTCCCAGCCTGTGCACAAAGCAGTAGGGTCTGCACATAGCTGGAATCTGGATCTCCGCGTGCACAGCCAGTAGGAGTCCTTTCTCCAAAAACCCAAACAGAAAAATTAAACCACAATTCGCATCAATAGCTCCTCTTTTTCTACTTTGCAATACAAAATGTTCCTCTATTTATAATAATCTAGACTAGACTTTCCTATGGTCCACAAACTGTGGTTTTCGGACCCCTGGTTTACCATTTTACCCATTAAAATGCTTTTGGGGCTTTGACCCACCCCAAAACCGCTGAGCTAGACTAAATCTAATCAAAAGTATTCAAAATGGACTAGTTTCGCAGCTCGCAGGAGACCCTGTTCCAACAATACAAAAATGTTGGAGTTGCAGTCCTAATACTGAGTAGCAGCTACAACTCAAGAAGTGGATGGAGATGGCTGAATATGATGTAAAAATTGAGCAAAACTCCTTGAATGGATCTTCCAGGTGAAAGGATGATCCTAAAACTGAAGATCTCACCCTCCAAACAACCTGCAAATCCTTATTGCAATTTCACACTGAGAATAACGCAGTCAAGGAGAGCGACTGCATTGTAGGAGATAGAAAATGTATTGGCCAAGTGCCAAGATATGAAATATGCTCCAAGGGCTTCCTCACTGATCTCCCAAAGGAAGGAAAACTTCCTCCTATGAAAAATAAGCTCTGGAAGTGGTGTTGTGGAACCTCCACTGCAACACCCTGCAACACAATGTTATACTATTGCAGAAATAACGTTGTAGCTGAAGGAAGATGCTTGGAATCAAGCCTAAATGTGAAGAAATGAAGTAAAATATCCTTCAAGATGCCTCTCTTGAAAGGAGAAGGAATTTCTAAATAGGAATTCCTTGTGCTAAGCAACACATCAACTCTGCTAAAAAACAAGAGAATGCAAAATAGTCATACAGACCATAAAATCAATAATCCATAACATGAGTTCATATGGCTGCCTTGCCCTCCTTTTATAAAAATGGAAGCCCTCTCTCCATGGGTCCCACTCATCAGGGTTTCCTCCACCAAGGAATCCTCCTCCCACTATCTCTGCGTTGTCTCCCAAGATGATCTCCACCTCCTATCCCAACGCTGTTGACATGGTCAAACTTGACCTTGTCCACATGAAAATGTCCTCTTTCACACATGAGGGTGTGAAATCAAGCTCTTATGATGATCCATTTTCACATAATGAGGGATTTTATTCATAGTTTTATTATGTAGGGGCCTCCTTACCCATTTATTCATCTCCTATGTGAAAATAACAAAAATCAATATTCCAATTAGCTGCATGCTAATTTTGGAATATTACAGTTTTCTTTCTGTGTAATCACTTGGAATTCATGGTTAAAAATGCTTGAACTTCCTCTATGCATATATTTTACTATTCAAGTTATGTTTTAATGAGATTATACATGCCTCACCTTCCATTAAAGTTTTTTTCCATGTAATTAAGTTTAACTCTAAATCCATGCCCAATGGTGGCCATTAATTCACTTCCTTCATCTTCATAAAAAAAAAAAAACCATTCAAAGCACACTCAAGATTTAGCCATATTTGTTCCAAGCATTATCTATTGAATATCATACATTTCCTTTAGAGAGCCCTATCAAGTTGGAAAGGCTATGTTCCAACCAAAAGTGGTTTGAAACAGTTTCTTTGAACTGACTGTTGAGCAGCCTATCAACTTCAATTTAGTGATAATAGGTACTACAAAAATCTATAAAGGTGTACGCATAGATAGATGCATTGATGGATAAGCTACTGAAGAAAGACGTTACTTTTTTCTGGGATGAATAATGCCAAAAGAGCCTTGACATACTGAAGGAAAAGATGCTGACTATGCCTATTCTAGTTTTTCAGGATTAGAGTAATGAATTTCATGTACACATTGATGCATCTTGCATAGCTTTGGGTACAATATTGAAACATCCAGGAGAAGGAGAAATTGATCACCCCATAGATTTTGCAAGTAGAAAAATGTCCAAGGAAAAGAATAACTATTCCATGATAGAAAGAGAGGGGTTGGCTATCGTTTATGCATTACAAAATTTCAGGCATTATTTGTTCGGAGCACACTTCAAGATGCTCATTGATCATTCTATGCTAAATTATTTGGTGAATAAGATTTTTTAGGAGGAAATATTTGTCGATGGTTGTTGTTGTTTCAGGAGTACGATTTTGAAATTATAGTCAACCTAGGAAGATTGAACGTTAGACGTGATCATCTGTCAAGGATAGAAACAGGCTAAGAATCCATGATCGTTGAGGAGAATATGCCTTATGCAGAGTTGTTCGCAATAAGGGTTGCATATGATCACTCTATGGATATAGCACCCACAGAGTACACTACACAGCAAAAGAAGGAATAGCACTTGTGAAGTACACTACAAAATAAAAGAAGGAGTTGGTAGTCAAGACAACTGATTTTTCATTGATTGCTGGATATTTGTAAAAAATGGGACCAGATGAAATACTACACAGATACTGAGATATGTATATGAGCGTGGAAGGAATCCTATTTTAGCAAAATCTCACAGCGTAGTTGTAGGAGGACATTATGCAAGAAAGGACACTCCACATAATATTTTGAGAGTTGGGTTATGGTGGCCCAGATTGCATAAGGATGTAAAGGAATTTTGTCAAGCTTATGATGCATGTCAAAGAACTAGAAGGCCCTCTAGGAGAGATGAAATTCCATTGAATTCATAGGTGACATTGCAAGAATTTGATAAGTGGGCTATTGACTTGATCACACCTATTAATCCACCAGGAAGGAAGATTGGGGAAAGGTATATAATTACTACAATACATAATTTGAGGAGATGGGTCAAGGTGAAGCTAGTAAAGGATTGTAGCACAAACACTTTTGAAAAATTCATATTTGAGTATATTTTGTCCATATTTGGGTGCTTAAAGATATTGATGAGTGACAGGGTTCACACTTCTTGCGTAATACTACTGAGGCATTGACTGAATAATTTCGAGTGTACCATTTAAAAATTACACCATATCATCCTCAAGCAAATGGGATAGTTGAAGCTTTCAATAAGATTCTAGAGAATGCATTCACAAAGGTACGCAATGTGAACAGAAATGACTCATATCTGATAGTTCCATTGGTGTTATGGGCATACAGGACAACATGCAAGAAATTGATAGGGAAGATACCTTTTAGGTTGGCCTACAGATAAGAAGCAGTCATTCCTGTGGAGTAAATTGTGCCCAGTTTGATAATTTCAACATTCACAGAAATGGAAAACCGCAAAACAATGGAGCAAAGGATGGAGAAACTTCTTTCTCTTGAAGAGGACATGTTTATTGCAGGTTATCATCAGCAAGTGAAAAAAGAAGGGGAGAAATCTTGGCATGAGAGGCACATCAAGAAGAATACATTCAAAGAAGGATACCTTGTACTATTTTACAATAGAAAGTTTTTGAAGTTCTTAGGAAATTTTCAAACACATTGGTTGGGACCATATATCATCACACATGTCTATGAGGGAGACATAATTCATCTCGCTAAGTTGGATGGTCATTTGATGCCAAGATGAGTGAATGGTAGTAGATTGAAGATATATAGGGATTACTATGTCCTTGGAACCTTGAACTAAATAATGAAAAGGGGAAAGTCTTAGTCCCACCTGTAGTTGAAAGTAGGCACTGAACTATAAACTACTTTGTAGAAAAGGGCTTCGTTGAAGGAAGATTGTTGCGTAATAGAAAGGAATATGGCGAAGTCCGAAAGAGTCACACCGAAGGAAGTTCATTGTGCAATTTTCAAGAGAAAGTCGAAGTCTGAAGGAACTAGGACAAGGGAGGAATTGATTCGACACGAAAGAAGGATTGTCACAGCTGACCAGAAATATGACCATTAGAAGGAAAATGTTGACGTGAAATGGAAGTACCCATTAGAAGGAGAGGGGGAAGTGCATTTATTAAGCACATCTAGTCGAATCTAGCACCATATCTTCATTAAATGAGCCAAATATGAAGAGAATCGTTGGGTCTGAAATTCAAATTTGTTATAAAAGAAAGATCCCACACCACATTTTGACACTTTTCTCCCTAAGAATTCGAATTTTCAATTTGTGCCTAAGTAAGAATTGAGTGATTTGTTGTATGTATATGAAGATCTAGGAATAAATTTCTAGAGAATTGGTAAGAAGGTGACTAATAGGAAGCATGACAAACACAACACCAATTGTAACAAGACTGAGGTTTATACACAAGAAACCAAATATAGAAGAAGTGGAGTTGTAGAAAAATAAGATCAAGAGACTAGTTGCATCCCCTAGCATGAAACAATCCCTAAGAAATAAAATCACCAAGGAGTAGTGGACTAAGTAGTGGCAAGAAAAAAATAAGAAACCCATGGAAATAAAAGAGAGTGACGAAGAAATTAAAGTGGATATTCCATAAGATATTATAGTAGAATATGTAGAGCATATCTCTAGGTTACCACCATATACACCGCAACAGAAGCTAGGTGGTAAACAAGTAAAAGATCCAGATACTGTGAAGTTCGGTGTATTTACAATGTTATTGCTAGAGGAAGTACCTTTTGAAGGCGAGTCATTGAGGAAGGTACCATAGCTGAATATGGTGTAATGGGATTTTAAAGGTAGAAGAAAATATCCACAATTTGAGCCCAGTAGATTCCTGCACCAGGTTCATTACCTAGAAAACAATGTCACTAGATTGGAGCCACATAGGTGGGTTGCAGGAATACAACAAGAAGGGTTCTTAAACATCCTAAACATTCTACAGTTTGGGTGCAGTAATATCAACACCATTTGTGTTCAATAGCTACTTCCTTTGGTGCACGATGGATAACTTTGGATGGGCGAGAGGATCCCTATTGATGAGATGCTTAGCAAGACAAATGACAGTGTAACATCAAACTAATATTTGGAGCCCAAGGACCTAGCTTTCCTGGACTCAGAGAGGGCTCTCTCTATTTTTGTAAGGGATATCTATGTGTTTGCTTATTGTGTTCTGATTTTAGGCTAGTTATGAAGTAGGTTTTTTGGTTTTGGTTTTCAGGTTGTGAGGGATGAAACTGATCAAAGATATAAGATAGGTAAAAATATGTTAGATCAACTGGGCTATGGGGTCGAAGAGGTCAAGAAAGCTATCAGACAGTGATACAAGGTTGTTGAAGGGCCTATTTGATTCGAGGTAGAAAGGATCTTTGGGAAAAATGGAGTAAGATGGACATCAAGTTTGTGAACAACAAATGATTTCAAGCATAACTAGTTTAATAGCTAACATAAACATGTTAGGGAAAACCATTAATCATGAGAAATGTAACTATAACCTAATAAATACATAGAAATAAACATTCAAACCATGCATAGAGATATATAACTCTCTAACTTTGGGAAATGGCTATCATACTTTGGGTAAATACACTTAAGACAGACAAAAAACTCAAATCACTATGCCGGAATGCCTAAACACAGTACTTTAAGTTATTGGGAACTTTGAAAACAAGATTGCATAGTCTTAGGCAAAGGGCAAGATCAGAACAAGACCTCCTTGGTTCAACAAATGACAATCTAATCAGTCAAAGAGAAATTTCACGGATGGAGCTATGGCTAGCCATGAGTAAGCAGGGCATACCGTAAATCATACTTAGCATGCATAAAACCATGAATGAAACAAGAAACAATATCCTTAAGTTATTAAAGATCAATCAAGAATTCTTTAATGTGACTAAGAATGAAGAAAACATGGAAGCTATGAAGAAACGGGAAATTTGAGGTGCCTCCAATGGCATGTCTCAAATTTTTTCTCTACTATCCTATAGCAAGCAAGAACATGGATTTGTGAGTGAAAACTAGGAAACAAAACAGAGAGAGAGAAACTACACCTTTCTACCAAGTCATGGAATCCAACAACAATCCTCTTTCATCATCCAAGAACATCCAAGAGACTATCCAAAAGCATGAGACAAGTATTTCTTCCAAAGCTTATATGACCATATATTTCTTCTATTCATCAAGTTCAACCTTGCTTACAATGAAAGCCTTTGGAATATATAGGCCAAAGTGAGGAAAACCTCTTAGTTCAACTTGCAATCTCATTGGCCTATCCAAAATATCTTATTTTGTCCTTGAGGCTTTGCAAAGCCCAAGGCACAAAATTTCTCATAAAATATCTAAAAAATGATAAAAGAGGGAAATAAATTGAATTTTCATAACTTCTCATGTACAAAAATAGCTAAACACACATGAGGAAAAAGCAGTTTTGAAAGGTTCAATTTTTACAAAAATACTCAAAAAATACATCAGCAAAAGGTCCCCTGACTTGCTGGAAACTTTTGGAAGTCTTCCCGATGTCGAAATGAGGTCTGTGATGGCTAGTTGGAAATATATAAATGTCTAATTTCTGGAAAAACTTGAATTTTCCCAATATTATGCCTAGAAATCCTCCAAAAATAGGCATGTGTGTAAAAACCCAAAAAATAGGCCTTGCTGATATGTGGGCAGAGTGTTGAAAAAGTGAGTTTTTTTTGCATCTTTGGGGGACCAAAACAACTTAAAATGCTCTAAAAATTTCTGAGTATATGCCCCTGAATTTAATGCATCCAATGGTACCACTCTCAAGATTTGAGGATGCTCCAAACTAAAATGGCGGCGCCCATGATTTTATGCAATTAGGCCCAAAAATGTTGAAAAAAAAGAACATGTCAAAATTTGCTCAATTTTGGTGAGCAAGTCCCTCAAGGATTTTTAGAAACATTTCTAGAATATCGGGCCAAAATTCCAAGCCTAAAGGTGTCTTTCTCCTTTTTTCTCACCGGGCGCCCTGTTTGGGAAGTTTTGAGCTTTTCTTGATTTTCTTCTTTGTTGTTTGGCATTCTAGATTTGGTGAAGAAATCATGACCCCTTGCCTAGGAGAGGCAGATAGCACATGCTTTGGAGAATGCCCTTCATGATCCATGTTTTGTATTTTCTTGCCCTCATCATTTCTTGCTTGAGGGCTGCCTTGTTTGTCTTTGTCACTGCCTTCTTTATGACTCTCATGCTCTTTCCCTTCACTATTTTGTGCTCCATCACCCTTATGTTTATTGTTGTGTTGGCTGCCATAATGTTCCCTTTCAATGTGGAAAAATACCACCAAGATCTGAAAAAAAACTTGAACAGTGCACAGTCCTTGCTTTAACACCATAATTAAATTTATAAGCAATTTTGCTTGAACCCCTCTATGCCCTGTAGTGAAAGTTTTCCAAAGAAATTCAAAATGCCCTTGCTGGGTAACTTTGATTACAAAAAGCAGATACAATGCCCAACAATAATTAATATCTAAATAGTACAAGACATGATGGATGTAACCACATGTGTGGCATGGCCATAATGCTAACACTACTTGGAACTTGAATGAAATCATACTTGACAAATTAAATTCAAACTTCACAGCAGAAGGCATTATTTTAACAAATCCTGCATGAACATGTACAAAAATTATTCCTGAAACTTACATCCTTTTCCACCACAGGAACTGCTTCAAAACCATACCAGCACATGTGCTACTTCTTTGTGATTCAGTCTTCATTAGCAAGAAACTCCCTGGAGTAAACAATCTGGGGCATGCTGATCATACACATCCAGTGAATGCATATCCATTGCATACATTCTATCAAGCCACAGGTTATTTGAATAACCAACTTTATAGGATGAAGCATCAACCATTTTGTCATGCCAAGTAAATGCTCCATCCATAATTATTTACATCCCAGTTAGAATTGTGCTATGAAGAGGATGGTCATCAAAAAGACTTGTTACCAAAGAGTGCTTAGAATGAGAACAATCCGATAAAGAAAGTGATGCTACTCTTTGCCACACTTCAACCAGATATCTCATGTCTCTACCTACTGTAGTTCCAGAAGAGTGCAATCCATTTACAATGTTCAAAACCTATTGGATGAGGTTCCTCTCTTTTAGTTTTACGGCTACCAAAGGTCTTCCATCACATTTGATGCTCCTCTGTCCATTTTGACTCTCAAACTCAGCTGATTTTTTAGCAACCCTTTCAAGAATGGTGTTTGGCATTCCTCCAAGTCGGGCAACATTCACACCATAACTCTTCGGACATGTACCCTAAGCTAGTTTATAAAGAAATTTCACCTCCTCCAAACCTCCAATTTGTGTGCCAACCTTAGTTGTCTCATAGCACAGAAGGATTTTCAAATTTGCACATTAATCATCCTTTCTTTCACTGTGTCTCTCTTTTATTTTGACAAAGTCCTATTCCATCTCATCACCATCTCCCTGATTTTGGAGACTGCAAACCTTTACATTTTCATAACACAAAAGACCTCATTCAATTTTGACAAAGCATCATCCTCTAATCACTGTTTCTCATTGTTGATTTAGCAAACAAGGGGTGCTTTGAAACCACTGTTAAGATATCTTTTCAAATTGTTTTGAAGGACATTTACAAACTCTGCCTCTCTAATTTTGGAGACTGCACAAATTCTTCATTATCTCACAGCATAAAAGACCTCCTTTAATTTGACCAAGCTTTATCCCTCTTACCACTGTTTCCTCTTTGATTTAGAAAACAAATTGCTTTCAACACCACTGTTTTATTTATTTCACACCTTCAATTTGAAATGATCACTGTTCATGTTTTAATCATTGCTTTCTTTGTGGTTAAAACAACAAAGGGATTGATTTAAAACACTTCTTCAAATGATCCTTCAAACTGATCATGAAGCCTTTCACAAACTCTATTTTTCTTCTAGAGTTTTCTGCAAATCCTTGACTATTTCATATCACAAAAATACCTCTTTTTAAACTGACAAAACCCTCATCTCTTATTCACTGTTTCTCTATGTTTATTTGAAACAAAAAGGGACTTATTTGAAGTCATTGTTTCTTTGATCATGACAAACATGGTATGTTTAAAAAACAAGATATGTTTATTACTTTTACTGTCTCTAAAAAACCTTTCAAAATTTCAACAAGCTTCTAAACAAATAACTTTCTTTCTCCAATAAATCACTGTCTTGTCCTCTTTTATGCCAAACAACAAGTTTTGGTCAAATGAAAAACAAACAGTCAATTGATTACTGTGCTTGGGCAATGGAGTGAGAAGAATACCTTAAAAATGATTAAGGGCCATTTTTGATTGGTTGAGCAGCTCTCAAAAGAGTTTTTGAATTTTTTTAGGTGAGTTTGTGACCGGTGCTATAGGCGCGCCGCGCATCAAAAGGAAGCCTTTGTATTTTCTCTCCCAAGCGCGCCGCGCAAATTTTCAAACGCGCCGCGCACTTTTGCAGCTCGTTTTGGAGGCCTTCCCGGTGTTAGAATTGGGCGCAAGATGGCTCGTTGGAAAGCTATCGAAGTTTAATTTCCATAAAAACTTGAATTTTTTCATTTTGTGTCCATTTGGTTGTTCAAAAATTGATTTTCCCAACACTGGTAAAAACTGGTGAATCCTGGTGCAGAAATGCATAGTGCTGTTTGTAGGCCACTTTTGGATGCCTTCCCGGTGTCGGAATTGGGACCGAGATGGCTCGTTGGAAAGATATGAAAGTCTAATTTCCAAATATTTTTGATTTGTTTCATTTTGTGTCCATTTAGTTGTTCAAAAAGTGATGTCCCAACACTGGTCAAAAATGGTGAATGCTGGTGTAGAAATACATAGTGTTGTTTGCAGGCTACTTTTGGATGCCTTCCTTTTGTCGGAATTTGGCCCGAGATGGATAGTTGGAAATATATGGAAGTATACCTTCAAAATATGCTTGAGTTTTTTCATTTGGTATCCATTTTTTTGTTCAAAATCTGACTGTCCCAACACTGGAAAAAATGGTGAATCCTGGTGCAGAAATTCTCCCATGACATCTGTATTTTTTACATTTCTCACAAACCATGATACTTGTGTAGAAAACGGAGGTTTTTATTCTTGAGCCTATGAGGGAAAACAACCTCTCTAACTTTTGTAAATTTCATCTCTGTTTTTTCAGAAAATCATTTCGAAACAAATTTCCTGGGCACTCCTTAACCTCTGTCTTTTGCAACCTTTGTTATATTGAATAGAATACTCCTCAAAATGATGTGGTAATATATAGTTTATGAGGTAGGAATTTCTCTAAACCATGATTAAAAAATCTATTTTTTAATCAAGGAAATAATTCACCTTTAAAACCACCGATGTAGCCCTTTAGAACCATAATTCCTACATTGTTTAATAAAATGAAAAGGTCATAAGATACTGCCATTTTGTCCTTCCAAACTCTGCTGTCTATGAAAGTGGCCATAACGACTCTGTTATGCTTGATTTGTGTATAATGGGATATTATTACAAAATACTGTTTCAGCCTTTACAAATGGTCCTTCATACCTATCATGAAGCTTTCCTCATTATCTGTTGATGGAGGTCATGATTGATTTTATGCTTGTCATTTTGGATATCCTAAAACAATGGTGGGCCCTCTAATTATTTATGAAGGAGGCCTATTTTTTATAACTTTCATGTGTCTTCTAAAAACTCTGTCTTTCATTTGATGGGGACATTCTATGACTGAAATTGAAACACTGTTTTATCACACCTTTGGCCTTATGAATGAGTTGATTTACTGTGTAAATTTTTTTGAGGAGCTGGTCCTTTATTTCTTTGTGAAGGAGGTCTGCAACCTCAAATATGGAATCCAAAATCAATTATAGTTTGATTTTATCAGAGTCCATTCCAGTGCTAATTTTCTTATCAGGTTTTGATGTGACATCCCTACAACTTGCAATGGTGTATGAAAAGTATAAAAAACAGATTGACATATTGATATGCAGATGCTTTCACGCGACACTTTTCATAACCTCTTAAGAATGCTGGCCAAAGTACTTTCCCATATTGTGATGTAAAATAGATTGAAACATTTGTTGATCCTAGCAGCAACCTTCTTCTTTATGATTTCTTTAGTGCATAAAAGAGACATATATTTTTGAAGTTGTTCCAAATGTGCGGTCTTTTCCAATAGAAAAAATATTCAAGCACACTTGAAAACCTGCTGATGCATCCTTTGTTTTATCCCTTGGAAGGAGATGGCCTACAATAGTCTTGAAATCATTTAAAAACATGTTGGCCCTCTGCTTGTTCATGAAGGAGGCCACATCAGGCCTTTCTAACCATGTGCTCTTTTGCTGGAGGAGGTTATCAGCATGATGTATTTTAACATTTTCTCTTTTGAAGGAGGTCATCATAGTCATGATATTTCATCTATTTCCAAAACTGTGTCATAATTCCTTGAAATATATATCTCTGTTTTTTGGACAAATTTTGACTTTTGAAATATGTACTCCTGCTTTCTTTTCATTTCAGCTCTCCATTTGCTTAATGATGGCAAATTCCTTCAACATGAGAGACTTATTTGGACTTGTCGCTTTGATTTTGTTTGGATACTGTTTTTCATTCACTTTGCACCCTGCAGAGGTGCAAAAATATGACTTTGAACCTTGGGAGCTCCTTTGGTGTCTTATGGAGATTTTTCCCAATCTTGAGCATATTCTTTTAGACTGTGACATGCTTATCTCTTTCTGTATTAGATCTTTGTAAAATTTCTTCCAGATTGAGACAACAAGACCTCTTAGTGGCATGAACTAGGGGTATATCACGGTTTGTTTTTTTTGCAAATTAAGTGCTAATTTAGGCTGGTTGGTATTGAACAAAGAATTCTGGCTCAGGCTATTTTTGTCGAGGAAGGGACTATCTAAAGCACTACTACCTAACTTAGGGGCAAATTTCATTGACTCTGATTGTGTTTGACAAGAATATCAAGGATAGGAAGGGAGACACTTTGTCAAATATTGGACAGTGAGTTTCATGAGAACCAAGGGGAAAATGATAATAGACCAACAAGACTAAGACGACTATAGATAGGGATATTTTGTTGAAACAAGACATGACTTTAAAACTGAAGATTGCTCTGATTATAGGCTAACATGTAGAGCTAGAAAAGAAAAAATTTGTTTGGGGGTTTTCTAGATGACAAATTGACATATAGAGATCAGCTTCTAGAAAACTCAGCTAGGAATATAGTCATCAACAATAGGTGAAAAATACTGATGGCTAACAAGATAAATGCATGCGGGTAGAGCTAATGACCCTCACTAAAGGAGACATCTATGAAATTGGTGATAAGGTGTTACATATCACAGAGGACACATAGAGCAGGATTGAATATTAATACAAAGAAATATTGACAGAGGTACAAGAGGGAATGCAGGAGCTTAAGGTGCTAGAACAAGCAAGACCACATGAACAACCAACCGTTCAATTAGCACAAGCAACCTAGCAGGCACAACTAGAGTGCATATTGGAAACTTTGAGTGTTCAGATTCTACAGGTACCTAAAGGAGAATTGTAGCTCGACACAGTCGAATACAAAGAATGCACCAAAGGTTTGGGAAGTATCATCATGAACCTTGTTGTACTCCCCACCCCAAACTACATGAATTTCATTAAGAGATTGTTGACTAACTAAAGGGGCACGAAAAATGCATGTTGTAGGCCAACGAAGAAGTCAAACAGGACAAGAAAAATATCATGAAGGAAATGGATCAGATTGTTACAAGTCAATTTGGGCATCATCCAAAAACATATATCAGTATCCATTAGGGTATACCATACTCTAAATTAGTTGCTACATGCCCTAAACAAGTCATCCCATTGATGTTTTCCTTCATGAAATTTTCGCTACTTAGATGTCAATTGAAGTACCACATTGAGCCATCAATGCACCCATAGACTCCAATAATTTCTTTGCAGAGAATCTAATCACATGCAAGGCTACATTGCCAAGGATATAGGCCCACTTTAAGGTATATTGTTCTACTGGGAGTGAATTTTTCATTGGATTCCAGGAATATTCCCAACCTCTAGTGGCTTCTAGAAATTGTTCCATCTTTCACCTCATCTGATAGCATCGAATATGGACACCATGGAGCCATTAAAACTCTTATCCTCCTAATCCCATAAACAAAAAAACCTATTCATACATTTTTGGAAAATCCATTCAATGATTCATTAATGTTAAACTACCTTCGTCTACTTATAAATAGAGCATTGATCATAGTTCACAAGGGATTAAGAATTTTTATTAAGTAGAATTATGCTGGTGAGATCACAAATATTGGAGGTGTCGTTTGCATGTAATTTTATGTCGTTAGAGTGATGATGTTGATGTGATGAGGATGGGACTGAAGCTGGAGTGAGTGACATAAAATTAACCAACTGGTTGTAATTTCTCCTTCTACTTCATAATAAAGACATTCATTACTTTCCTAATACATGTGTCAATGATGTTATATGTGTGTTACACAACATTTTTTCACTGTCCCTACAATCCCCATCCTGCACATTGGAGGACCATTTATGTGACTTTTGTATAGTGTCATGCCTTGTAAAAAGTGTCATTGCATCACTTGCCATGAGAAGAACATTTCCTCTGTTGACTATTGCTCGAGCAGACTATCAAAAACATATGATTATGGGTCGGCATTGGCAGGAAATTATCGCCTCGCACCCATAAAGAAATTAGCACTGGGCCTCATGCCCATTGGTGCTCTATCTCAGTGGACTACCCGCACCAAGCTGTTTTTGGAAAGTTTTTTAAAATAGAAGTGAAGTTTCCATTGCCAACCACTTCGTGAGTAGAGTCAGCATGATTTGTTCGACTGAATAACGTCAAACACCTTCCTTTGGATGATTGTTTCCTACATTTGAGAAACCTCCCAAAGGATAAGGCCTCCCTTCAACCATATGAGGGATCCCAACCTCCTCCTCCTCGTCTCCTATAAATACATCTCTCTCACATAGATGCAGCCAGCTTAACATTTTGTACAATATCTAAATTTGTTGAATAGCTAAAAATTTTTTACAATAGTTGAAATGGTTGAATATTTGAACAGTCTCATATAGCTGGTGTGAGATAGTGAAAATAGAGACCTATTATCGAGAGAGAGTCTAGGCTTATTGCCTCACCAAGTCCAATTCCCCGACGAATTCTTGAGACGCATTTTGACTAGACCAGCTGAAGGAGTCTACAACGTTAAGGCTCTTTTGGTTGTAAACTCTTTCTCTCTTCTTATTAATACATCACTGATGATTTTGTTCCTGTTTTGAATTTGATATGATTAATATTGTGCAATACGTTTAGTTCTCCTTGACTAATTAGATAGTTATGAATGCAAGTATTTTTTCGTATGTTGCTATCGTTCTCTGATCCTTGTGTAGGCACCTAAGTACCACCATTGGAGGACCGTAACGTGTAATGATGAAGATCAAGAGATGTTTACCACAGATATGACAACTACATTGGAACAAAGGTAGGACATCTATCCTGACTCAGTTTCATTCATTAACTAGGAATCGACGCATTAGCATGTCCTATTGATGCTAGACCCACCCTAGGGCTAGAGGGATCACCTTTGTCCACAGAGGGGATTTACCTACACAACAAGTTGGAAAATTTTCTGGGGATCAGTGTGTGTTTTTAGTTTTGTTATTCATCGAGCATTTCGGGTGTCGAGTCAACTTTGGTCATTTCATGTTTTTTCTACTATACTTGACTTTTCTGACTGTTTTCAACCATCTTGTTTAGTTCCAGAGTGTCAAGTCTGACCACTACTCAGTGGTTTTTATTTTTTCCCATGGTTTTCTACCTCGGTGTTGCTTTTCTTTGAACAGTCATGCCGATTGGCATTTTTTTCTTTTGTCACAGGTGCACCAACCCCTGTTTAGCGCAAAATATAGCTAAACAGTTGCGCTGAATCCTGTAGGTTTGAATTTTGGCCTATTTTCTGAGTTTTGTTAGTATTTATTGGCTCTGAATTGGTTTCTCACCTTGTAATTCATCTACTGGGATTGTTTTGACTCTATAGTCTCGGTCTTCTCAGTTGTTTGTCCATCATCTCATCAGTGAAGTTTGTTGCCCTAGGGTTTCTAGGTGCCTTGTGCCATTTGTATGGCTCTCTCCTCACTGAGCCTTCTAAGTTGAGGTTGAGTCACTTTGATCTTTGTCGTTTCAATTCGATGACTGATTGTTTCAGTCTTTCTTTCAGTTCTTCATGTCTTTGGTTTGTTGTATGATCACCTTTGTTTTCATTTAGCTCTCCATTTGTCACTTCGAGCATAGGTGACATTGCTCATTGAATTGGTTAGAAATCCCTTTGTTTGCTTGGAAGAGTGCATCCCTATTTTGAGTGCGTTTTATGTTTGTATTGAATTGATATCTTTGTATTAGATTGTTACATTCGCAGTGCTCAAAACTAGTTTTCATTTTTATTTTTAGTGTAACAGTGCATTGTGCTTCTTATTCATCTAAAAATATAAAATGTGCATTCTTTCGATTCATTTGAAAATGAAAATTTTCTTTTGCATTAGTAGCTCTTAGCGAACTAGGAAAGATTTTTCATTTTATGATTTGGTTGTATTAGATGCATTTAGTGAAATTCTTCTTCTGATTCAATTGATTTTTTCTTTGTCATAGATTCCTATCCTTCTCTTAGTTATCATTCATTGAATGGAAATGATTTTATTTTGCATGTAGTGTGCATTTAGGAATTTGAGATCACATTCGGTAAGGCCTTGAAATCACAACAATAATTCAAGGTCAACCTTAAAATAAATTCAATCAACCTCAGGAAGCATTGAAACCTAATGCACATATTTTAGAGGTCTAGGCTAGTGACATGTTCCAGCATCGTTAAACCTAGTAACTATCGTTCCCCATTTGGCATTAGACAACACTAGTATGGACTTGTGTTCCCCGTACCGTCACGTATATAAAGGGAGGCCCTCATAGGTTGCAATTATTTATCCATAGGAAGCCAAGTATATCGCCCTGTAACCATGATACACCGAACACAACATTCGAGGAGACTTCTTGCACATACGTCAAGTCCTTGGTCATTTCTCTTTCATTTGATCACCAAGGTGTATATTGCAGTTCACAGAAACTTGGTACACCCTCTTTCTTAGATTACCTGAGTAGTCATTTTGGTCTTTTCGTGGCTCCCTAAAAGTGAAAAGATCATCGAGCACTTGTCCTTTCATGCTCATTCAATATGAAAGAGACTAGAGTCATATTTTTTCTATTTCTCGACTCTTAAAACTTGAAGCATAAATTTTTTGTTTCAATGTAATAAAATTAATTACCTATGATCACATGCCTGTTAAAGATATTTTCTTGGATTTTTTTTAGTAGTTCCTTAGTGTTTGGTATTGAAGCCTTGAATAGGCTATCTCATTTCCTTTTTGTTTTGAAACACAGTCACGGTGGAAGAACCACCAGTTTCTTCATCCTCTTCATTAGAATGATTTTCTTTTAAAGCTTATGATATGATATTAGGCTAGTTATGAAGCACACAGGATTTTTTTGTTTTTGGTTGGGGATCATTAATTGAGAAGTTCATGTGGAGTGAAGGAGGAAATAAGTAGAAGGATGTTTCAACATGGGAAGATAGGTCAAGAAACAGTGCTAATCCATTGGGCTATGGAGTCATAAAAGGGTTTACTTGCACAAAAACTATTCAAAGGTTTCCATAGGGCAAGTCATCTATATCAAAATATCTTTTTAAGTTGAGTCTGTGGTATGAAACATTAAGAAGTGTGGTGAAAGAAGCAAAGCTAATAACCAATTAAGAATCTATTAACTTCACTACACAAGAAAATATTTTCAAAGTGACTGATTTGGGAGCAAGCCAAAGGACAGGGAAAACAATAGACTTCTCTGGGAAATCTCCTACTAAATCCAACTTTTAAGACAACAATCCAGTAATCCTCTTGACTACCTTCAGAAAGTAGAAAAAATTTAAGATAAACATAAAAAGTAGCCTAAGATCAAGTAAGGACTTTGAACCTATCCTTCTTTCGGCATACTCTTAAGGGAAATCTTCAAAATATATGTTTAAGACTAAACAACGGACAGGGCTAACCATAAACTTCCTTGATTAGGACTCTACTTAGCATGCAGTGAAAAGATCATTCAAGAACGAAGATATACATAAAGAGTAGCCTAAGATCAAGTAAGGACTTTGAACCTATCCTGCTTTCGACATACACTCAAGGGAACTTTTCAAAGCTAGATGTTGGAGAAGAAACTAGAGGACAGGGCTAACCATAGACTTCCCTAGTTCAAATCTACTTAGAAAACCTTTCAAGAACATTCAAGAACAGAATCTCAAGTTTTACACTACAAGACATGGGCTCACCAACATTCCTTGACTCATTATCCTCTATTGATTCATTCTCAAACACAAATTTAGAAGAAAACATAAAGATAAAGTTTATCAGTCAGAATTAGGGTACTTTTAGAAGTAAATACTAATCTATATTTCCTATTATTTATCAGAGAAAATGGAAAGTATGGAAACATAAGGTGAATAACAATTACAGTAAGAAAAACATCACCAATAATACAGACCAGGATCCTGTGAATCTGCTTCTTTATTTGATGTGCAAGACTAGTCACATACTTCAAGTCTAGTGGCTGTCTACAGTCCAACACTTCTCTTCCCAGCCTACTATATTACAACTACTCAGCTACTTCCACTTAATAACAGTTCAAACAATCAATAAATTTCCAACCCTTTACAATGAGATCCTCATGGAGTCCTTATAGAAGAATGAGGAGGTGGAGTGAAAGAAAAAGGTCTCTGAAGGCTTCACAAATGACAGAGTAAATGTTTTGTGACCTTTGAGACCACGCAGGGCTCAAGGAAAAATTAATTAAAGTCTATCTTTGCACTTCATTAACTCTGTGAACCATTTAGCGGCCTTTGTTGACCTTTGGGTTTTTTTAGGTAGGTTGGCAGTAAATTCTAAGCTACATTTGCAAAATATCTCTAACTATAATAACTTTGCATGTATCTTTGAGAAAAATAGGCCAGCAGGTGGCATTTTGGTCCTTTGGTGGAGTAATAGCTTCTGTAGATGTGGCATTTGAGACTCTTCTTCTGCTAATTTGTGTGTTTAGGCCTTTAAACTCTGATTGGGCCCTTTGATATTGCTTTAAGGCCTTCTTTAATCATCCTTTGCTTTAAAACTAGGTCTTCGTCTTCAATCTACGGGTTGAGCTTTTAATCTTCTGAGTTGGACCCTTAACCTTTATTATTTTGCTGATCTTTCTTTAATCTCTGATTCTCTTTACTAATCTTCATTAAATTTTATTGTTTTCTGACAGGTATTTTCTTTGTGCACTGGAGGGTTTTGCTGTGTAACCAATGCTTATGAAACAATTGGTTAAAATGTGGAAATTAACCCTTTATGTCCCTTTTTTCCTTTGATCAGGCCTTTAAGGATCATCACCCTCAGCCTTTGTCACTTTCTTTGACTGTGGGATGGATTTTATGATTACCGCCATGAAACTTGCAACAAACAACCAACCGTTATATAAAACCTGCATTATATGGTAAAACTGCTTTAGAGGGCTCGGCGATGGGTGGAGGAGCAATGCAGAGGAGGATGAATGCAGCAGAGGTGGAAAACCTGAGGCAGTTTTTGCATGGGGCCGGGGCAATAAGTGATTTACCTCAGGTGAACACAATAGGGCTTAGGTGTTGACATCTATCCCTCTAAAACTACCCATTTCGCTTCCAAATTTCACTCTAGGGAGGTTTCGTGAGTAGGGTACGAAGAATAACGTGGACCATCCGATCTAGGGGAGCCAAATCGACGGCTGTGGGTGAGTGCGATGGTTGAATAGATGCGCGAGGGTAAGAGCGGTGGGCCCTGACAGTGACGTCAACAGTCCTATATTTTAGCGGAAAGTCTGATCAACGGGGTGAAATGGTGGCCGTTAGATCTAAATAGATCAACAGTGGAGATTAACTGCAGGGGGACTGGGGGGTACGAAGGGATCTCGAGGCCGAGTGCCTCCATAGTGAATGGGAAACGGGGAAGAAATGCTGGCCATTGGATCGAGAGAAGATCAATAGTGGGGATTGAGGGTGAAGGGGGACTGGGGAGTATGGGACACTTTGGTCGAGTGCCCCCGTAGTGAACCTGCGCCATAGATCTGGGTTAATCGAACGGTGGGGATTGAAAGAAAACATAATGAAAAGCCCAACGCGGTCAGGTGGGACCAGCAGGATGACATGGGAGATTGATGGTTATGCGAAGAAGTGCTGGAGAGCTGATTGTTAGATTTAAAATATTAATGGCCTAGATCTCTTCGTCAGGTCGCACAGATAATAGATGGTGCGAGGGGAGGCGAAAACAATGATGAAGCGACTATCATCGGATCAGGAGGATTGACGGCTTGGATGATTTATGAGAATGGCAGGTAGAAGGGGCTTGGAAGGGAGGAAAAAGATAATGTGATGGCTCAATGACAGTCTGATCAGGAGGATCGATGGTTCAGATGAAATCGAAACGTTGCAGAAATGAATGAATGGGGCAAAGGGATAGTGAAACAGTGAAACTGCACCGATTGTTGGATCTGGGGGAGCCAGATCAATGGTCCAAAATACATCAGAAAGGAGGCTTTGGTAAGTGACAATCGGGAGGAAAAATGGTGGTGCGATGGAGCAAGAACCGTTAGATCAGGGAGATCAACAGCTCGGATCTTGTCAGCGGGGGGAAACCATCGGCGAGGAAATATAAAGAAGGTGGAAGGAAAAGGGGCATAGCGAAGTGTAATAGCATGAAAGGGGCTTAAAGACTAAGGCCGATGGTCGTGGGTCCCGGTCACATGGAGGAAAGGGCTGAGAACTTAAGCCCATGGGGGCTTAAGTCTGACTTAATGAAAATGTTGGTTTTTGTGGCCGAAATGGCGTTTTTTGAGGGTTTTTGACGGGTTCTAATAGGTTAGAAAAGGGGTTTAAAACTAAATAAAAAGGATTTTTAAGGTTTTAAGGGGATTTTGAAGGAAATAAAGGGTAAACTGAGGGAAATGGGTGACATGAAGGGAATATTTTGAAATGGAGAAATGGTGGGAGTTATGGCTTTGAAGGCAGTTTTCTTTTTGAATCAGCAGGGCTTCTTTGAAGGATTTTGATTGAAGATTATCAATGGAATGGATTTCTTGAGGATAAAGAACACAAAGAGGCTTCAAGAAGTCACATATTTTCTTCAAATTTGTTTCTTGAAGGCTAAAGACCTGTTTTAGCCATCTTTGAATATGTCAAAATTATGGATGCCTAACAGTGGCTCCACTTGGGGATGGCAGCTCCTTGGAGGTGTCAAGAACCTCAGAGATAATCCCTGGAATTTAGACTAGTGTACTGGTGCTTTTCTACACTTTGAAAACCTCTTTCTTCTTTGATGATCATGTTGCTTAAAAATATGATCAACATCACATCATAACAAATTAATTTTTTTTCCCAAACAACTACCTACACAATCTACTTTCCTAACATTTTTTCTTCATAAGGTGCACTTGGACTTTCAAACCTTTTGACATGAAAATTTTATTCTTTTATTGAAATTGGGAAATTAATCTAAATCTACCATTATAAATTCCATGAGTTCAGTTTAAACAGTTGAACACATTAGCTTCTCTACCTAACTACTATCTGTCAGGATTAAGCTGTTTGACAGATCTTATTCTCTATATTCTAAAATAGAAATTTAAGTACAGACAAACCAGAATTAAGTTGTCTGATTTGCTGCAAGAATATGGCATAAAAATGAGCTGCACATAGACTGAAATTTACAAAAATTTAAAACAAAATTGTGAAGGCTTAAGATCTGAAAATTAAGAACATCTTTCCTTCTTCTTATGACTCAGATTTTGATCTGTTTAGAGTCATCCTTTTTCTTTTTATGTCTTGGTTAAGATTTTGAGCATGTTTGAACCATTTTTTCTTCTATCCTAATCTATTCTACTGATAAGCCAAGATTAAATTGTTTGGCTAATCTATTTCACTAACCTATCAGCAGTAAATTGAAATATATCTAGTCATGATTAGGCTGTATGACTAAAATAGAAGTGCTCTCTTTTGGTAGTGGCATTTAAGCTTGCATACTTTTAGATTTTTCTTTTCTTTTTTGGTATGGGGCTGTACCTTTCTTCTTTTATATCTTCCCTCTTTTTCTTTTCTATTTTTTTTGTATTTTTTCAATTTTTCTTTCAAAGAAAAAAACAAAAAACTAACTAAATTCTCATAGGCAGAGCTTTATTGACATTCCTACCTACCCTAATCTAATGAAATTTCTTTCTGGCCTAAGTGATACAATAGTGCCAGTGCAACCAGTTGAGTAGCAGTAAAAATGGATCAACATCTTGACTGCTTGTCAAAAGAAAAATCAATATACTTTGATAATGTGTATTCATAACCAAAGTTGTCATATTTGATGGCAACTTATGATGTATTTGACCCTTGTAAAGGATGTATATCTGGAAATTTGAGCCAATCATGATTCTCATGTAATTTGCTACAGGATCAACCAAGGTAGGATGTAAGATTTCTTCTTTTAAGCCTTTCATGATCAGCTGGTCATCTACATCCCAAACATCAGCTTTGGAAATCTCCTTTTCAGTGTGGTCCTTGAAAGCACAGTATTCTTCTACCTGCAAGCCAAAAGGTAATACAATTTCATCTTACTTAGGGGGAGAGAGGCTTTCCAAGAATTTCTCAAGAATTTGGAAATTATGTGACTGAATTTGAGAATCTAAAAGCTTAATGTCAGTTTCCAATTTTTTAACCACTATCTCCAGAAAAATTTTCTTACTTCTAGGATTAAATTTGGGTGACCTCACAATGTGCAAGACAACTTTAAGGAGATCATCATCAAGCTATATTTCTAATAACTGATCTGAAACCTAATCATAGAAAAGTTCTTCCAGAGACCCTAACTTTTTTTTCAATCAGTCTGAGAAAAGGTCATTGTATCATTACAACCTATCTGGAGTCCTTCACCAACGGAGTCTTTATGAAACCAGGGGTAATCAGCAGGCCTACTGATCACCAGTGGAGTCTTTTGGTCTTTTAGGATTTGTGGAGTCACCAGGTGGATGATTTCGAATGTTTTGAAGCGGGCTGCTGTCCACCATCAGCAATTAACTACCAATCTAATGATGTTTTCAGGTCTTCTAAGGTCTTAGGATGTATAAGATGTAATTCAGTCAGAATTCCCCAGCGGAGTCGCCATTATGTTGGAGGTCCTGTGATTTGGCAGATTGGAATACCAAATGACAAGGCAACATCAGAACCACTTTGGAATCCTAGGATCTAGCCCTCCTAGATTCAGAGAGGGATCTCTCTATATGCGTGCTAGAATGATATGCTTTGAAAGCTTATGATATGATATTAGGCTAGTTATGAAGCATAAGGGATTTTTTTTGTTTTTGGTTGGGGATCATTAATTGAGAAGGTCATGTGGAGTAAAGGAGGAAATAAGTAGAAGGATGTTTCATCATCGGAAGATAGGTCAAGAAATAGTGCTAATCCATTGTGCTATGGAGACATAAAAGGGTTTACTTGCACAACAACTATTCAAAGGTTTCCATAGGGCAAGTCATCTATATCAAAAGATCTCTTTAGGTTGAGTCTATGATATGAAACATTAAGAAGTGTGGTGAAAGAAGGAAAGCTATTAACCAATTAAAAATATATTAACTACACTACGCAAGAAAATCCTTTCAAAGTGACTGATTTGGGAGCAAGACAAAGGAGAGGGAAAACCATAGACTTCTCTGGGAAAACTACTACTAAAACCAACTTCTAGGACAACAATCCAGTAATCCTCTTGACTACCTTCAGAAAGTAGAAAACATTTAAGATAAACATAAAAAGTAGCCTAAGATCAAGTAAGGAATTTGAACCTATCCTTCTTTCGGCATACTCTTAAGGGAAATATTCAAAACAACTGCTTAAGACTGAACAAGGGATAGGGCTAGCCATAAAATTCCTTGATTAGGACTTTACTTAGCATGTAGTGAAAAGATCATTCGAGAACGAAGATATACATAAAGAGTAGTATAAGATCAAGTAAGGACTTTGAACCTATCCTACTTTTGGCAAACACTCAAGGGAACTTTTCAAAGCTAGCTGTTGGACAAGAAACTAGAGGACAAGGCTAACCATAGACTTCCCTAGTTCAACTCTACTTAGAAAACCTTTCAAGAACATTCAAGAATAGAATCTCAAGTTTTACACTGCAAGACATGGGCTCACCAACATTCCTTGACCGGTTATCCTCTATTGATTCATTCTCGAACACACATTTAGAAGAAAACATAAAAATAAATCTTATCAGTCAGTATTAGGGTAAATTTAGAAGTAAATCCTAATCTATATTTCTTGTTCTTTATCAGAGAAAATGGACAGTATGGAAACATAAGGAGAATAAAATTTATAGTAAGAAAAACATCACCAATAATATAGACCAGGATTCTGTGAATATTCTTGTTTCTTTGATGTGCAAGACCAGTCACATACTTCAAGTCTAATGGCTTTCTACAGTCCAATACTTCTCTTCCCAGCCTACTATATTACAGCTACTCAGCTACTTCCACTTAATAACAGTTCAAACAATCAATAACTTTCCAAACCCTTACAATGAGCTCCTCATGGAGTCTTTATAGAAGAATGAGGAGGTGGAGTGAAAGAAAAAGGTCTCTAAAGGCTTCATAAATGATAGAGTAAATGTTTTTCAACCTTTGAGACCATGCAGGGCTCAAGGAAAAAATGATTAAAGTCTATCTCTGCACTTCATTAACTCTGTGAATCGTTTAGCGGTATTTGTTGACCTTTGGGATTTTTTAGGTAGGCTGGCAACAACTTCTAAGATGCATTTGCAAAATATTTCTGACTGTAATAACTTTGTGCTTATCTTTGAGAAAAATAGGTTGGCAGGTGGAATTTTGGTCCTTTGGTGGAGTAATAGCTTCTATAGATGTGGCATTCGAGACTCTTATTCTGCTAATCTGTGTGTTTAGGCCTTTAAACTCTAATTGGGCCCTTTGATATTTCTTCAAGGCCTTCTTTAATCATCCTTTTCTTTAAAACTGCGTCTTCTTCTTCAATCTGCGAGTTAAGATTTTAATCTTCTGAGTTGGACCCTTAACCTTTATTCTTTTGTTGATCTTTTTTTAATATCTAATTCTCTTTACTAATATTCATTAACTTTTATTGTTTGCTGACAGGTAATTTCTTTGTGCGCTGGAGGGTTTTGCTGTGTAACCAATGCTTATGAAAAAATTGGTTAAAACGTGGAAATCAACCCTTTATGTCCCTTTTTTCCTTTGATCACGCCTTTGAGGATCGTCACCCTCGGCCTTTGTCACTTTCTTTGACAGTGGGATGGCTTTTATGATTACCGCCATGAAACCTACAACAAACAACCAACCGTTATATAAAACCTGCATTATATGGTAAAACTACTTCAGAGGGCTCGACGAGGGGTGGAGGAGCAATGCAGAGGAGGATGAATGCAGCGGAGGTGGAAAACCCGAGGCAGTTTTCGCACGGGGCCGGGGCGGTAAGTGGTTTTACTCTGGGTGAACACGATAGGGCTTAGGTGTTGACACCTATCCCTCCAAAACCACCCATTTTGCATTCAAATTGCATGCCGGGAAGGTTTCGTGAATTGGGTGCGAAGAAGAATGCAGACAGTCCGATTTGGGGGAGCCAAATCGACTGCCGTGGATGAGCACAATGGTTCAATATATGCGCAGGGGTAAGAGCAATGGGCCCTGACGGTGACGTCAGCAGTCCTGTATTTTAGTGAAAATTCTGGTCAGCGAGGTGAAATTATGGCCGTTAGATCCGAATAGATCAACGGTGGAGATTAAATGCGAGGAGACTGGGGGGTACGAAGGGATCTCGGGGCCGGGTGCCTCCACAGTGAATGGGAAATGGGGAAGAAATGTTGGCCATTGGATTGGGAGAAGATCAATGGTGGAGAACAAGGGTGCGGGGGGACTGGGGAGTATGGGCCACTTTGGTCAGGTGCCCCCACAGTGAACCTGCACCGTAGATTTGGGTTAATCGAACGGTGGGGATTGAAAGAAAACATCATGAAAAGCCCAGCGCGGTCAAGTGGGACCGACGGGATGACATGGGAGATTGATGGTTATTCGAAGAAGCACTGGAGCCTTGATCATTAGATTTAAAAGATCAACGGCCCAAATCTCTTCGCCAGGTGGCACAGATAACAGATGGTGCGAGGGGAGAAGAAAACAACGGTGAAGTGACTATCGTCAGATCAAGAGGATCGATGACTTGGATGATTTCAAAGAATGACAGGCAGAAGGGGCCTGGATGGGAGGAAAATGATAATGCGTTGGCACGATGACCGTTCAATCAGGAGGATCGACGGTCTAGATGAAATCGGAGCGTCGCATAAATGAATGAATGGGGTAAAGCGACAACGAAACGGTGAAACTGCGGCGACCGTTGGATTTGGGGGAGCCAGATCAACGGTAAAAAATACATCACCAGGGAGGTTTTGGTAAGTGATGATCGAGAGGAAAACTAGTGGTGTGATGGAGCGAGAACTGTTAGATTAGGGAGATCAACGGCTCGGATCTTGTCAGCAAGGGGAAACCATCGACGGGGAAATATCAAGAAGGCAGAAGGAAAAAGGGGCGTAGTGAAGTGAAATAGTGCGAAAGGGGCTTAAAGACTGAGGGTGACGGACGTGGATCCCATTCACATGGAGTAAAGGGAAGAAAACGTAAGCCCGTGGGGGCTTAAGTCTGACTTAGTGAAAAGGTTAGTTTTTGAGGCTAAAATGGGGTTTTTTGAGGGTTTTTGAGGGGTTCCGATAGGCTATAAAAGGGGTTTAAAACCAAATAAAGAGGATTTATAAGGTTTTAAGGGGATTTTGAAGGAAATAAAGGGTAAAATGAGGAAAATGGGTGAAATGAAGGGAATATTTTGAAATGGAGAAATGGTGGGAGTTATGGCTTTGAAGGCAGTTTTCTTTTTGAATTAGCAGGGCTTCTTTGAAGGATTTTGAGTGAATATTATCAATGGAATGGATTTCTTGAGGATAAAGAACACAGAGAGGCTTCAAGAAGTCTCATATTTGCTTCAAATTTTTTTCTTGAAGGCTAAAGACCTATTTTATCCATCTTTGAATATGTCAAAATTATGGATGGCTAACAAGCTTTATGTTTCTACAGGAGATTAGTGGCTCCCTTCGGAGAACTTTTCTTATGTCTCAGATCAACCTTCCTCTCAACTAGTATCTCTCCCACGTGGTTACCGTACTTTGGGTTAGACTATTTCCAGTGTTCAATCGTTGTATTAGAATCCTATATGGTCTGATACATCGACTCCATCTGGGAGCTTGGTTGTCTCGATATCGGGGGCATCACCCTCGATTGCTATGACCTCTATGATAGTTACATATGTTCCTGTCTATCCCACTGTCTGTGTGGCTTCATCTGCACTGGTTATTATTATGACTCCATCATCATCAAGGCCTTATGTTGTTCGTAGGTCTATCTTTATCAATCCCCCGATACCTGTTAGGCCCACCATGAGTGGATCACAACCTCGTGTTGTGGAAATTCCACCTACTTGTATTTCATCTATGGTTTATACTTCCATTACTAGTGGTTATACATTTGATGAGTATCTATTGACCATTCAAAAATAGTATTCTACCTCTTAGGGTCCTTAGCAGAAGAGTTCTACCCCTCAAGAATCTCAGCAGTTAGCAACTTCCAGTAATCCTCTGCATCATTACGACGTGTACGGTAATCCCATATATTTTCCTATAATTAATCCCAGTCAGTTCATACCAATAGGGACAACCCTCTAGTTCACAAGGACAACCCTTCTAGGGACAACCTTCGATTCAGCAGGGACAACCCTTTGATTCACAGGGACAGCCTTATGGTCCGCAAGGACAATGTAATATTCCAAAAATTTCCTACAATAATTTGGAATATTGATTTTTTCTAATTTCACCTAGGAGGATAATAAATGGGTAAGGAGGCCCATGCATAATGATAAACTCAATAAAATCCCTCATAGTATGAAAGGGGATCATCTTTGGAGCTGGTTTTCACACCATCATGTGTGAACTGGGATATTTGCAAGTGGACAAGGTCAAGTTTGACCAAGTTAACAACGCAGGGATTAGAGGTGGAGGACACTTACAGAAACAACGCAGTATGAATGGGAAGGGGTTTATTTTGTGGAGGAAACCCTAAAGGGAGTGCGACCCATGGAGAGGGGGCCTTCACTTGTTTAAAAGGAGGGCAAGGCAGCCATTGTTTCTCATGTTTTGGATTATTGATCTCATTTTCTATTCAGACATTGTGAATTCTTTGTTTTTTAGCAAGAGTTGCCGAGGTAATTCCTATTTAGGATTCCTTCTCCTTCTTGAGAGGCCTCTTGAGGGATTTTTCTTCATTCTCCACATCTCTTAGCTCAAGGAAAAATCTACAGCTTTCAATTACTGTGTTATTTCTACTCAAGTATAACGCAATGTTGCTGGGTGTTGCAGTGGAGGACCTCAACAACATTTCCGGAGCTGATTTTTAGAGGAAGGAGTCTCCATTCCTTTGGGAAGTTGGTGAGGAAGGGTTCAACACTTATTTCAGATCTTGGCATCAGGCCAACTCATTCCCATGCCCCTACAACGTATTTTTCTTCAGAGACTGCGTTATTTTTGGTGAGAAATAGTTGTGGGATTTTGCATATATGTTTGGAGGGTGAGATCTTAGGTGAGAGGATCAACCTTTCATTATAGAGATCCATTGGAGAAGATATTTCATCGGATGCAACATCTTTAGCCTTCTCCACTTATTTCCATTTCTTAATTTTCTGTTGCTACCCAGTAACTCTAGCATTTTGAAGAATGTGCATTTTAGAGCCAATCCTTCCAGGATTGATAGGAGGTAGTCTTCGGGCGCTGAGATCTTCACTCCCAATGTTGTATGGGCCATATATTTGTACATCTATGTATTTGAAATATGTTAGCATGCAGTTTCTCTTATAAAACTGTGTTTTCATAGCTTGGGCATACTTGTGTAGCATTATTGCATCATGATTTATGTGCATGTATCTTGAGGCTGAGCATTGCCTATCTTGAGTGACATTTTCCTCAAGGTATTGTATTCATTTCTTGCTGTTATTTCTTAATAAGATAGATATGGATATTTCTCAAATATCTATGAGTTGAGTGTCACTGCTACTCCATTGTTGTGTTTTCATATTGCTGGGTCTACAACTTTAGAATATCTTGAGATATTCTCATTGTTGTAGCATTTCCCTAATTTGGGATATTACAGTGGTATCAGAGCATAATCTTGGCCCAGCCTGTGGATCTCAGCCATTATGCTGTCAAGGAGAGAGAAGATGAATACTTCACTATGTGGAGAGAAAAGGGAAGATAAGCTTACAAAGACTCTTCCAAGATCAGTACAGAGAATTCATGAAGAATTTGAGAAGATAAGGAGGGAGATATGTACAGGATCTCCAAGAGGGTTTGAAACTGAGTCAAACTCTAGAATTTCTTATAGGGAGAGTGAGCATGCAGCCACACCCTATGATGCATAGTGCATTCACATGGCCAGTTTTGCCATAAGGGAGCAAGAAGAATAAGGAATGCTGAAGAGATGGACTCTTAGTGGTTTCTTGTATGAGTATGTATCTCAAACTCAAAAGTTTAGAGATCATATGAATTTTCCAAATTTTTTCAAGATCATGGTAAGGAGGAGCAAGCAACACAATGCATATATATTTATTCAATATATATTTGATGGTTCCCTTACATGTTCAGCTAGGGCTCGGGTGGAAGAGCTAGACACCTTTTTGCAGCAAAATCAGATTCTCGAAGAGGAAGCCATCAGAGTAGCAGCGCTGCACTTTGGAGGTGAGGTATATGCATGGTGGTTATTTGAGTCATTTACTTTGAAGAATGAAAATACCTCTTCCTATGCAATTCTCATTATAACATTGATGGAAAGATTTGGTTGAAAGAATTTTGAAACACATGTGGAGGAAACAAACACATCTAAACAAACAAAACCCTTGCATGTGATGGAAGAAACCTTAGACTCAAAATCACTTCGGAGGACCATGAAGGAGGCTGATATATTGCATGATACTTTTTTGGATGCAATAACTTCATCTTTTATTTTAGCACAAGGAGGAAAATGGATCCCTTTTCCAAAAAAGGATCCAATCATTGGAGGGTTTCCCACTCATGTTGAGGAGGCTAAGGGCAATAGTGTTGTCATTTTTAAATTTGATCTAGCACTTCATGCAGAGGAAGGAGGAGCTCTTGCTACAACTAGAGGGGTTATTTCATCTTTGCAAGGAAGTCCCCAGGATCTCATACATGGAGGTCCAAGCACAATTAGTGAGCAGCATGGTTGTGCAGCACTGCAGCCGAAAGG
Organism: Pinus albicaulis; assembly: GCA_034641835.2. Classification (NCBI taxonomy): domain Eukaryota; kingdom Viridiplantae; phylum Streptophyta; class Pinopsida; order Pinales; family Pinaceae; genus Pinus; species Pinus albicaulis. Next base: position 1,186,603,667 of record CM076584.1, read on the forward strand.
AGGAGGTAGGGAGGAAGAGCAGCATCATGTGATGAGAGGCACACACCCTTCTCTATTCTAGAGAGCTAGTGCAAAGAGGAGACAAAATGTATTACGTTGTGAAAGCAAGGGAAAGGTTACCCAACCATATGAACAGTCCACTCTTAACATTGATGTCTCACTGCATAGAGGCATTCCACCAGGGAGGCCACCAGATCTATCATGGATGAAAGACATCTTGTCTTGGGATTCACCGCTCTTGTATATTGGAGAGGTGAAGAGTTTGGAGGAGAAATTTGGCATGGGGGATGTCAAAGTAGTAGACAACAGTAGGAGGAGAGCTTCACATGCCAGATCACCAGTGATGTCTCTGAGGAGGATTGATCCTTACTGGAGATCTCAGCTCTTGTTAGAGTACTCCAAGGATCTTGGTGCATGCATGATTCTCGATGAATTAGATAGATATGATGAGTATATGGTGGATGATATGGTCATCTATTCACATGGCAGAGTATTCTTGACTAGAGATTCTAGTCTCAACCAGAAGCTACTGCATGTAGCACATGGGGACTTCTTTTCCATGCATTTTGATGCATATCTTGCCTTGGCATAGGAGTTCATTTGGGAGGGCATTCAACAAGAAATATTTCAGCATATGGAGAGATGCAAAGCCTGGATGATGATGGAGAGGATGTCACAACCACCTTCCTACTCATTGGGAGTAAGGGAGCATTATCAATTGAGCCATTTCAGCTCAAGTCTTCGAGTACATAATGGAGAACGTATAATTTCACCTTATGTTTTGTACTTCTTGTCTTTTTATGAGCAGCATAATGTACCAAGGAGGATTATTCCTTCTTGCATATTGTATAATTATGTACTTGAAACCATTTGTAGCATTGAGATTGGCTATCTCATTGGTGGTTTGTGGGGAAAGCCACATGACTTTTGGTGTGCAACATTGACACCCTTTTGTACTTCCATGTCTATATCTTGTAAAATTATTGTGTCAGCAAAAAAGTGGTTGGAAAATCACTTGTTTTTGTTTGATTTGATGCAGGCAAGGAATGCACTGCACTGGTTCCTTGTGTGGGACCTTGATCCACTTTCTGGTTGTCATGTGACAGCTCGTTTCTATTGGTTTTTGTTGGGTGTGGAGCTTGATTATCTTGTTTACTTTGTATCACAACATTGGACCCCTGTACCTTAAAAGGGGCGATAACTCTGCCTGTAATTAATCGCTGCCGTGGGCGCTCTGCAGAGACGGCGACGCACAAACCCCACAGCGAGAAATTTTCGAAGCCGGCGCCCCAAAGCTAAAAACAGATGTAAAATTGCCTTGTAAAAGTATAGTAATTTCTAGTCAATCTGGGCCGTTCATTAGGCAAATGATCTGATGGTAGAAGTTATGTTTAGATTAGGGTTTTTTTCCATAGAAGGCAACCCTTCGCTTTTATGAGGGTATTGTATTGCAGCTATGTATGGTATGTGTGTATTCTCAGAGTGAGAAACAGAGAGGGAGACTGTGAGAGAGAACAGAGGATATTACAGTGGATCTGATGTAGGTTTTGTCTCTTCATTTTTGCTGGATAATAGAAAGGAAGGACTGGTTGTTCGGGGTGAACGTAGCCCAAACTGGGTGAACCACGTATATCTGTGCCTCTCTAGTTTTATGTGTTTTGTGTACTTTTATTTTCTGCATATTTTATGTGTTGCATTGCTCTGTAATATTTAATTTTCTAACAAATGGTATTAGAGCCGAAGGTATATTTGGCTGATAAACTTGCAGGAAAGAAGGGTTCTTGGTTCGAGTGGGAGAAATGGCAGACAATGGTAAGTTTAGGGTCGAGAAATTTAACGGCCAAAACTTACCGCAGTCGAAGATGCAGATGGAAGATTATCTATATCAGAAAGATCTGTACCTACCATTGAGCGGAAAAATAAAGAATTTGGTGGCCATGACAGATGCGGAATGGAACATTCTTGATAGAAAGGCACTTGGAACAGTACGGTTGTGCCTTGCGGCGTCCGTCGCCTTCAATATTTCGAAGGAAACAACAACAGAGGGTTTGATGCAGACGTTGGTGAAACTATATGAAAAAAACTCGGCCTCAAACAAGGTATTTCTTATGAAACGACTATTTAATATGAAGATGTCGGAAGGTGGATCTGTCGTAGACCATTTAAATGAATTTAATACAGTTACCAGTCAGTTAAGTTCTGCAGGGGTAAAATTTGATGATGAAGTTAGAGCTCTATTATTCTTTTGCTCATTACCAGAAATCTGGAATGGTTTAGTTATGGCCATTAGTAACTCTATCTCTGGATCTAGTACTTTAAAGTTTTATGATGTTGTTGGTTCTATCATTAGCGAGGAAATGCGATGGAAAAGATCCGGTGAGACATCAGGTAATTATTTGAGTGCAGAGTCTATGGGAAGAAGAATGGAAAGAGGAAAGAGCTCAAGATATCACAGTAAATCAAGGAAAGGCAGATCCAAGTCCAGATCAGGGATAGTGTGCTGGAATTGTGGAAAGAAAGGACACCTAAAGAAAGACTGTAGATATCGGAAGGGAAAAGAAGCAGACACACGGCAAGAAAACAATCATGAAGCAAATGTGATAGGTGATGTGTTACAAGATACTTTGATTCTTTCTTTCGAAAATGTTACTGATTCTTGGGTTGTAGATTCAGGGGCTTCATTCCATGCCACACCTGATAAGAAATATTTTCATGACTATGTTCAAGGAGATTTTGGACAAATTTGTTTGGGTGATGATAAACCCTGTAAAATTGTTGGAATGGGTAAAGTTCTTGTAAAACAATAGAATGGAAACCAATGGCTACTAAAGGAGGTAAGGCATGTTTCATATCTGAAGAAAAATCTGATTTCAACAGGGCAGTTAGGCAGTGAAGGTTGTGTGAAAACTTTCATAGATAAAACTTGGAAGGTCACCAAAGGAGCGTTGGTAATAGAAAAAGGTGAAAAGGTTGGTACATTGTATTTATGCAATGGTATTTCTAACTCTGTTAATGCTTTAACTTCCAAAGGAGCAGATGTAGCATTATGGAATCATAGGCTCGGACACATGACTGAGAAGGGAATGAAGATTCTTCACTCAAGAAATTTGTTGCCAGGTTTGAAGAATGTTGATTTGGATTTCTGTGAGAATTGCATTTATGGAAAACAAAAGAGAGTCAGATTTCTTAGAGTTGGGAAAGAAAAGAAGAGTGAAAAATTGGAGCTTGTGCATACAGATGTATGGGGACCTTCTCAGGTATCATTTCTCGGTGGCTCTCGTTATTATGTTACTTTTATTGATGATGCAACTAGAAAAACATGGATTTATTGTATTCAGAATAAATTTGATGTATTTGATACTTTCAAGAAATGGAAAGCTTTGGTTGAGATTGAGACAGGAAAGAAGTTGAAGTGTCTCAGATCAGACAATGGAGGTGAATATTGCAGCAAAGAGTTTGATAGGTGCTGTTCAGAGCATGGAATTCATAGAGAGAAGACAGTTCCAAGAACACCACAAGAAAATGGTGTGTCAGAAAGGATGAACAGAACAATCATGGAGCGTGCAAGGTGCATGAGATTGCATGCAGTATTGCCTTTACAATTTTGGGTAGATGTTGTAGATACTACTATTTATCTAATAAACAGAGGGCCTTCAAGTTCCTTGGATGGTGGTATTCCAGAGGAAGCATGGACAGGTAAAAAGGTAAACTACTCTTTTTTAAAGCCTTTTGGTTGTGAGGCCTTTGTCCATATTAATAAAGAAAACAGAACAAAGCTTGAGGCAAAATAAAACAAACGTACCTTTATTGGATATGGTGCTAATGATTTTGGTTATCACTTATATGATTATGAAAATCACAAAATCATTAGGAGCATAGACGTAATATTCAATGAAAAGGTCTTGTATAAGAATCAACTACAGGAAAAGAAACAGGAAAAAGAAAGCAAGGAATACACGGTTCTTGATGAGATAACTGAAAAAGTAAAGGTGCCTGAAAATAATAATAATCAACAGTCACAGCAGCAACCACCACAACAGCAACAGGCACCTCAAACACCTGAAAGTGGTGTTAGAAGATCTACCAAGATAAGTAGACCCCTTGAACGATACTCTCCTTCACTATATTATTTATTGTTGACTGATTCTAGTGAACCTGAGTGTTATGAAGAAGCAATGCAAGTTGAAATCAGGAAGAAGTGGGAGCTAGCCATGGAAGAAGAGATGGACTCCTTAATGCATAACCAAACTTGGGACTTAGTCAGGTTGCCTGCAGGTAAAACTACATTGTAGAATAAATGGGTTTACAGGCTGAAGGAAGAAGATGGAGGAAAATAGAGGTACAAATCTAGACTTGTGGTGAAGGGGTTTGCACAGAAGAAATGATTTGGTTACAAAGGTTTATGGGTGAATTGGGTAAGAAGCATGATATGGGCATGCTATACAGTGACAACCAAAGTGCCAATCATCTTGCAAAGAACTCAGCATTTCATTCCAGGACTAAACACATACATCTCAAGTACCATTTCATACGGTCAGTATTAGAAGATGGAGAGTTGAAGCTGGAAAAGATACACACTAGCCAGAATCCTACAGATATGCTAACAAAAGTTGTAACCAGGGAGAAACTGAGAATGTGCTCAGTTTCAATTAGTCTTCAAGGATGACGATGAAGATGAGGAATAGCTAGGTCCAAAGAGGAGTCATTGTCTAGCAAATGAAGCAGCAGTGGAGTTGCTACAATCAGTCTCCAAGTGGGAGATTGTTGGGTGTGGAGCTTGATTATCTTGTTTACTTTGTATCACAACATTGGACCCCTGTACCTTAAAAGGGGTGGCAACGCCGCCCGTAATTAATCGCTGTCGTGGGGGGTCCAGGGGGGGCGGTAGCGCTTTTCGAAGCCCCCCCCCCCCCTAGTGGGGGATTTCGGGGGCAGTGCCCCCGAAGCTAAAAACAGATGTAAAATTGCCTTGTAAAAGTATAGTAATTTCTAGTCAATCTGGGCCGTTCATTAGGCAAATGATCTGACGGTAGAAGTTATGTTTAGATTAGGGTTTTTTTCCCTAGAAGGCAACCCCTCGCTTTTATGAGGATATTGTATTGCGGCTATGTATGGTATGTGTGTATTCTCGGAGCGAGTAACAAAGAGGGAGACTGTGAGACAGAATAGAGGATATTACAGCGGATCTGCTGTAGGTTTTGTCTCTTCATTTTTGCTGGATAATAGAAAGGAAGGACTGGCTGATCGGGGTGGACGTAGCCCAAACTGGGTGAACCACGTATATCTGTGTCTCTCTAGTTTTATGTGTTTTGTGTGCTTTTATTTTCCGCATATTTTATGTGTTGCATTTCTTTGTAATATTTAATTTTCTAACAGTTTTTGCTTCCATGTATTGTTGGTATAACTATGTTCATGGGAAGCTTTTATTGGAGAGTGGGCTTGAGACTGAGGGTGCCCATTGGGAGCATGATTCTCCCTACTATACATGTTGTACATTTCAGGAGGAACCATGGGCCAACCATGAATGCCACATTACATTTCTTTTCTTCTTGTGGGAGGAACTACCTGAATAACCTGAGGAGGCACTCCATGGATCATAAGGAGATGGAGGAGTTAGCAAAGTCAACTCTTTTCCCTTTGAGGATTTCTATGAGCCACTCCATTTATATGAGCAAATAATATGGTAAGAGTATTGTTGATTTGCATAGTAATTTGTCTATATGTATTCATCTCTTAACCATATATGAGCAGGGATTTGCTCAAAGAAGGAATATCCTTCCTTCTAGATTTTATGGTCTACATAAGGCCATTATGGATGATCACTCCCTAATAGGATATGGGGAGGGGATTTATTATGGAGAACATACTCACATTTCACATGACATCATTCACTTTCTCCAGGATATTGGGGCAGCAAGAAAATGGTGGGGAGGCCACCCATCATTTCATTTTCTATGGCAGTTGAGAGTCAAACTACGCTGGCTACATTTGAGGGACCATTTTCCTTCTCCCTTACTTCACATGGCAGCCAGCATGATTCTCCTTATGGTTCCCTTGGTTGATATTGCTAAATCATTTCTTGGGAGCATGATTGGAGGAGAGACACAATGGGTGAATGTGTCCTTGGAGGGAGAAAACTCCCACACACTTTGCACTACATGTTCTAAAAGGAGCATGGGAGATGGTATGGCCACTACAGTAGCACATTTGTTTCCTTATGAGGTGAGCCATATGAGGAATTTGAAGCCATATGATGATGACTTCCAACTCATCACATATGAGGTGATTTGGGCCAACATGTTTCATAACATTGGAGGAGAGGTCCTTGGAGGTCTAATCTCCATCTTGCCATTTGAGGGAAATATCATTGCAACCCAGGATCAACATACAATATACACTTCTCCTAACTGGAGAGTAAAAAAACGTGGGGTAGGCTATTTTGTCTACCAAGATCAGATTTTCAGCCCACCTACATTTCGGGAGCCAGAGGTGGAAGAAGACTTTCAGGAGTTTCCATGTTGGGAGGTAAATAATTTTGCATGGATTATTGCTGGGGGGATGGAGGATCCACATGAGGAAGATGTCCCTCAAAACATCATAGACTCCATGCCTTTAGAGGAGGCTTTCTAGTCCTATCCTTGTAGTTTCTTGAGGATAAGCAACATTTGGGAGGGGAGGACTGTAATATTCCAAAATTTTCCTGCAATAATTTGGAATATTAATTTTTGCTAATTTCACCTAGGAGGATAATAAATGGGTAAGGAGGCCCATGCATAATGATAAACCTAATATAATACCTCATATTATGAAAGGGGATCATCTTTGGAGCTAGTTTTCACACCCTCATGTGTGAACAAGGATATTTGCATGTGGACAAGGTCAAGTTTGACCAAGTCAACAGTGCTGGAATTAGAGGTGGAGGACACTTAGAGAAACAACACAGTATGAATGGGAAGGGGGTTATTTGGTGGAGGAAACCCTAGAAGGAGTGGGAGCCATGGAGAGGGGGTCTTCACTTTTTTAAAAGGAGGGCAAGGCAGCCATTTTTTCTCATGTTTTGGATTATTGATCTCATTTTCTATTCAAACATTGTGCATTCTTTGCTGTTTAGAAAGAGTTGTCGGGGTAGGATTCATTCTCATTCTTGAGAGGCCTTCTTGAGAGGCCTCTTGAGGAATTTTTATTCATTATCCACATCTCTTGGCTCAAGGCCAAAGCTACTCCTTTCAATTACTATGTTATTTCTGCTCAAGTATAACACAGTGTTGCTGGGTGTTACAGTGGAGGACCTTAACACCATTTCCAGAGCTGATTTTCAGAGGAGGGAGTATCCATTCATTTTTTAAGCTGGTGAGGAAGGGTTCAACACTTATTTTAGATCTTGGCATCAGGCCAAATCATTCCCATGCCCCTACAACGCAGTTTTCTTCAGAGACTGCGTTATTTTTGGTGAGCAATAGTTATGGGGTTTTGCAGATATGTTTGGAGGGTGAGATCTTAGGTGAGAGGATCAGCCTTTTATTCTAGAGATCCATTGGAGAATATATTTCATTAGATGTATAACATTCAGCCTTCTCTGCTTATTTCAAGTTCTTGAGTTTCTTATTCTACCCAGCAATTCCGCCATTTTGCAAAATTTGCATTTTAGAGCCAATCCTTCCAAGATTGATAGGAGGTAGTCTTTGGGAGCTGAGATCTTCACTCCCAATGTTGTATGGGCCATATATTTGTACATATATGTATTTGACATATGTTAGCATGTATTTTATCTTATAAAACTGCGCTGTCATAGCTTGGGCATACTTGTGTAGCAGTATTTTATCATGATTTATGTGCATGTATCTTGAGGCTAAGCATTGCCTATCTTGAGTGACATTTTCCTCAAGGTCTTGTATTAATTTTTTGCTGCTATTTCTTAATAAGATAGCTATGAATATTTCTCACATCTCTATGAGTTGAGTGTCACTGCTACTCCGTTGTTGTGTTTGCATATTGTTAGGCCTACAACTTTAGAATATCTTGAGATATTCTCATTGTTGTAGCATTTCCCTAATTTGGGATATTACAGGCTTCAGAATAAAGATTAAAGATTGCACTAATTAAAGAAAGCTATATTTTTGATAGCTATATTTTCAATATTCAACTAATATTTAATGACAAGAAATCTATAATCTGTAATATTCAAAATCTAGAACAGCTAGCAAGGCATGACTGGAAAACGCATTTTCTAGTAATGGCTGCTACAGGAATTGAAACCAAGACCTTGATCCCTTAGAAAAGTTGTCTAAGTGCTAAATCCAAGAGGATGCCCCAAATAAATCCTTCTAAGGTGGTTAAACAGATCTCCCACACTTAGATGTCCTCAGAAAGTGCCCGATGAGGGATTGCAACAAATGTAAGCACGTATGATGGAATGACAGCGTTATTCTTATAGATTTGAGCACATGAAGATATATATATCCAAAAAATATATGATATAGTAGAAAATTTATACAATGTGTGGAGGAATCAATCACTCCAGCTAGGCAATGGAGGCCTCAATGTGACATATACATGACAATTGGAAAAAATTGCTACATGAAAGAGAGCCCTGGCTAAAATAACGCAGTTTATAGGAGATAATACAATATACAAAATGATAATAGGATGATATGACAATATAAGCTCAAATAAATGAGGGGGAGCAAGATCTGAACCCATAAAAACACTAATACATCAATAATACACAATCCTTGGAAAGATTGGCTACAATATACATGAAATTGGCAAATCTATAGAAATGCCAGAGTTGCTAGGTAGCAACTGCAACTCAATACTATAAATACATGGAGATGGATGAATATGATGCTAAATATGAAAAAAACCCTCCTCCAATGGATCTATCAATGCAAGGTTGATACCGGCATGAAAATCTTGCCCTCCAAGAAGCTGGTGCAACCCCTCACTGCAAGTGTGCACTGAAATAACGTAGTATGGAGGTTGGACTGTGTTGTCTGTGATGGGAGATGCTTGGCCTTGATGCAAAGATGTACAAATCATCTCAGAAAACTTCCTTAATAACCTTCCTAAGGAATAGAGACTCCCTCCTCTTAAATATGAGACAAAGAATGGTGTTGTGGAACCCCTCCACTGCAACACCCAGCAACACTACGTTATACTTCAACAGAAATAACATAGTGACTGAAGAAGTGGCTTTGGACTTGAGCCAAGATGTGAAGAAAATGAAGTTCAATCCTTCAAGAGGCCTCTCAAGAAGGAGAGGAAATCCTAAAAAGGAATACCTTGTGCATACAACACTGCAACTCAGCTGAACAACCGGAGACTGCAAATAGTCTAATCAGACAAATGATCAAATGCTCAAAGATGTCTCACTATGGCTGCCTCTTACTCCTTTTATGCAAGTGAATGCCTCTTTGCCTTGGACCCAACACATTAGTGTTTCTTCCAAAAATAATCTTTCTCCCTCCAAAACTGTGTTGTCTTCCCATGCAAGCTACACCTCTTAGGCAGCACTGTTGACTTCGCCAAACTTGACCTTGTCCTCGTGCAAATTGCCCCTTTTCACACTAGAAGGTGTAAAATAAGCTACTCCAATGATCCCCTTCACACTATGAGGAATTTTATTCCTACTCATGGGCCTTTTACCCATTTTATTCATCTCCTAGATGACATAAGCACAAATTAATATTCCAATTTTGTGCTTGCAAATTTTGGAATATTACAGTCCTCCCCTCTCAAATATTGCTTGTCCTCAAGCAAGTGCAAGGATATACTGAGTTCTCTTCTCCTCTCCCTGTATCATCCCTGTATGATTATCTCCTCCAAGGAAAGTGATGCTATCTCATCAATCAAGCCTCCACATTGCCCCTCCTCAGCATGAAAGTTAGCTATCAAGCCATCATTATGTAAAGGTGAAATACTCAAGAGGATAGCAAAGTGATGTCTAGAGGTCCCTTTGAAGAATGGGATATGAAATAAAATGGGAACTATCTTTCCCATATGGATCCTCCATCTCCAAGCTATGAGCCATGCAAAATGAGTCACCTTCCAACTAGGCAACTCTTGAAATTTGTCATCCACCTTTGGCTCTGGCAAAGTAGGTGGGATGAAATTCTGCATGTGGTAGACAATGTAGCCTACCCAATGCTATCCATCTCTCCAATTATGATAAGTGTAAAGTGTTGGCTGATCCTGGGTTGCAATAATATTTCCCTCAAGTGGAAATATGGGGACTAGATCTCCAAAAACCTTTCCTCCAACGCTACAAATCAAGCTGGCCCACATATCCCCATATATGATGAGTTATAAGTCATCAAAATATGGCATCTCATCCATCATATGGCTCACCTCATAAGGAAACAAATGTGTTTTTAAGGTTACCATACCATGTCCCATGCTCCCCTTAGAACATGTAGTGCAAAAAGTGTGAGGAATTTCTTCCTCAAAGGACACATCCACCCAATGTGTCTCTCTCCCAAGCATGCTCCTCATAAAGACAAGAACAATAGAACCATAGGGATAAAAAATGAGAATCATACTTGCTGCCATATGCAACAAATGAGAAGGAAAATGGTCCCTCAAATGCATCCAATGCAGCTTGACCCTCAACTACAATAGAGACTGATAAAATGAGTGGCTTGTCAGCCACTTGCCTGCTACTCCAATATCCTCATAAGTATGGAGGAAGTGAATGATGTAAGGTGTAAAAAGAGCATGTCCTCCATGCTATATATCTTCCCTAAGTCCTCCTAGGGAATGTCCATCAATCCTACTTATGGCCTCAACTAGACCATGAAGCTCTAAAGAAAGAATGCTCCTCCTTGGAGCAACATCCTGCACATATATGGTTAAGGGACATACATCATATAAATAATCATGTAAATAATCATCACCCTAGCCATATTTTTTTCTCATAAAAATGGAGTGGCTCATAGATGATTCTCCTTCGATTCTCAATGAGAAAATAGGTGGTTGTGCTAACTCATCCAAAGAGTTATGTCTCTCCTCCATCTGCATCTGATCCATGCATCTCTGTATATGCTGATATATATCCTCCTCAATGCCCTTCCAAAAATACCCCTCCATGATGGTGTGGTATGCTCTCATAGAAAAAGGGGGACTGAAAAGGAAATCCTCCTGAGCTGCTTGTAGCAACTTCTCCTTGAGCTTGGAAGCTCCAGGAAAGAAGATCCTACCAATAGCTAGGAGTTCCAATATGGATCTATCCTCCATAGTGACAGCGCTGATGATCTCTCATGAATAATATCTGTCATATGGTCATCATCTACTTTGACATCTCCCATGCCAAAGATGAAAGTTGGAAGGCTGCTATCCTTCCCCTACTGCTTCTGCCATAGCACAGAATCTGAAATGGAAGTGGGTACTGATGATGTTGAGAGAATGCTCCCTCTCTCTTTGAGTCTACCCAGGACTCCTAGAATTGTATCAAGTTCTACCAAAGTCTCCACCCTCTTGCAATCCATAAGTGGTGCCCTAACATGTGAAGCATCCATCCTCCTCTGCTAATCCAGTGGTCTCCCTGGAAAAATGTCTCCATGAAATGAAACATCATCATCAATAGGTGACTGTATATATGAATGGAGAAAACTCTCCATGCTTCCACTGCGCAATCCAATCACCTTTTCAGGTGCATCAACCTCCATATATGAATTTGGATGTGTACTCATCATCTCATGATGTTGGGTCCTCTCCCTACCTTCTCCTTGTGTCTCCATGGTTCGACACCTCCTCAACAATGGCACATGTAGAGCATGTGTTGTGCCTTAATCTCCACACATGAGATCCTAGGGACTTCCTTGCAAAGATGCAGGCATCCCTCTATTTGGAGCAAGAGCTCCTCTTTCCTCTGCATGAGGTGCTATATCAACTCCAGATCTAACAGCGTTGTTTCCCTCAATATCTAAAACATGAATGGGCAACCCTCCAATGATTGGATCCCATTTTGAAAAACATACCTCCATGCTTTCCTGCTCAAAAGTGTGAGAAGAAGGTTTCTCCTTCGGCAAAGAATGGTGCAAGTTTTCAGCCTTCCCCATGGTTTTCTGAAATGGTACTATGTTCTCATGCAGGGGTTTCATTTGAGTTTTCTTAGTTAGCTCTTCCATATGTGTCTCATGAATCCTTCTGTAAAACCTCTTCACTAATGCCTTAGTCAAATTTACATAAGATGAAATGTTTACATTTCTCAAAGAAAAATATTCAAAGATCCACCAGGCAAAAGCCTTACCTCTAAAATGCAGCGCTACAAATTTGATGGCTTCATCTTCAGGAATGTGGTGCTATTGCAAGAAGGTCTCTAACTCCTCCACCCAAGCTTTGGCTAAACATACATGTGAACCTTCAAAGGTAGATAGATGAAATCTATCTTGCTACTCTCTTTCCTTCACCTTCATCTTGCAAAACTCTGAAAAATTGAGATGATCTCAGAATTTATGAGTTTGAAACTCATACTATTTCAAGAAATCACTAAGGGTTTCCCTCCTAGAAATATCTTCTCCTCTTTCCATCTCTCTTCCGGAAATCATGGGCATGTGACTATGTTGAGTATTAGGATGTGTAGTTGCATGATCACACTCCTCAAATCTAGAGTTTGCTTTAGAATCAAACCCTCCAGGAGATTCTCCATGCATCTTCCTTCTGATCTCCTTGAAATATTCATGAATCATATGTACGGATTTAGGAATAATCTTGGTAAGCTTATCCCCTTTTTCTTCTCCAAAATATGGAGCCCTTATCCTGCTTATTTCTCTGTCTCCTTGATGAGAATAGGAAGTGAAGGGTTCTTCCTCTTCTTTCTGCTTATCCTCCTTGGGGAGGTTCTTCATGGATCTAAAATATGATGAGATAAAACCCATACTCTTCAATCTCCTTATCTCTTGGGCTTAGACTCACAGGCTGAGCCAAGAAAGCAGCTTTGATACCAATGTAGTATCCCAAATTGGGAACTACTAGCAAGACATGACTAGAAAACACATTTTCCAGGAATGGATACTACAGGATTTGAAACCAAGACCTGGATCCCTTAGATAAATGCATCTAAGTCATAAATCCAAGAGGTAGCTCAAAATAAATCCCTCTAGGTGGGTTAAATAGATCTCCCACACCTAGTTGTCTTCAGAAAATGCCCTATGAAGGGGCTGCAAACAATTCTTGAGCAAGAAATGGAATAATAGTGTTATTTTAGTAAGCTTGGCTATATGAAGATAAAAATAGCCAACATGTGATGTTATGGCAGTAAAAAGAGTACAATGTCTTGAGGAAACAATCACTCAAGCAAGGCAATGCAAGTCTCAACAATACTTGTATAAGAAATGGAAGAATACTGCTACAAATGTGAAACCCTTGGCTAATACAGCACAGTCTATAAAGGAGAAATACCGTAAAATAGTGTCAATACATATATATGAAAATTTACATCTCAAATAAAGAAGGGGTAGCAAGATCTCACCCCTGGAAACAACAATACACAATCCTTGAAAGGATTGGCTGAAATAAGTACAAAATGGAAAATCTGCAGAAATGTCGGAGTTGTTGGGTAGTAGCTGCAACTCAAAAAATGGAAATGGATGGAGATAGCTGAATATGCTGCAACTGATGGTTGAATCTCATCCAATGGATCTCTCAGGTGAAAGGCTGATCCTATCACTGAAGATATTACCCTCCAATCAGAAATGCAAACCCCACGACAAATGCACCATGAAAAAAACACAATCACTGAAGAAAACTTTGTTGTAGGGCAAAGGGAAGGAGTTGGCCCAATGCCGAGATCTTCAATAAGCTATAATGGCTTCCAATATAATCCTCCAAAGGAAAGAAAGACTCTCCCTCTGAAAGCAAGAGATGGAAGAGGTGTCATGACTCCTCACTGCAACACCCTGCAACACAGAATTATGCTGCTACAGCAATAACGCTGTCCTGGAGGAGGATGCTTGGCCTCAAGACTAGATGTGAGAAAAATTAGTAAAACTCCTTCAAGAGGCTTCTCAAGAAAGGATAAGGATTCATAAGCAGGAGATCCTTGTGCTAAGAAGTATATCAACTCAGCTAAACAGCCGGGACTGCAAAAATGTATAAGCAGAAAAGAAATCTATAATCATATGTGTTCAGCTATATTTGGGATAGATTAAAGATTTCACTGATTTTCCTCACATATAGGCTTGAGGCCAAGCATCCTCCTCCAAGACAACGTTATTTCTACAGCAAAATAATGTTGTGTTGCAGGGTGTTGCAGTGAGGGTTCACTACACCACCTCCTTTAGCTATTTTTCAGAGGAGGAGTCTCTCTTTCCTTTGAGAGATTAGTTTGGAGGCCTTTGGAGCTGATTGTAGATCTTGGCATTGGGCCAACCCATTCTCTTGCCCCTACAGGGCAGTTCCATCTAGTGACTGCATTATTTTTAGTGAAGCATTTGCAGTGGAGCTTTCGCAGATTATTGGAGGGTGAGATCTTTGGTGAGGGGATCAGCCTTTCACTTGAAAGATCCATTGGAGGAGGCATATTCAGTTTGGGCATCATCTACAACCATCTCCATCCAATTCTATTTCTAAGTTGCAGCTGCTACCCAACAACTCCAACATTTTGCAAATTTTGTATCTTATAGCCAATCCTCCCAGGATTGACATGAGGTAGCCTTTGGGCACTGAGATATTCACTCCCAATGTTGTATTGGGCCATATATTTGTATATTCATGTATTTGACATATGTAGCATGCATTTTATCTTATAAACCACATTTTCATAGCTTGGACACATGTGTAGCAGTGTTTTATCATGATTCTTGTACTTGTTTCTTGAGGCTGAGCATTGCCTATCTTGAGTAACTTTTTTCCTCAATATCTTGTATTCATTTATTGCTGCTATTATTCAATAAGATGGCTATGGATATTCCCCACATTTTTATGATTTGAGTTTCACTGCTACTCCATTATTGTGTTTGAATATTTCCAAGTCTCCAACTTTAGAATATCTTGAGATATTCTCATTGTTGTAGCATTTCCCTAATTTGGAATATTACAGAAAACCTTTCCAGGGACAACCTTCAGCCCAACAAGGACAACCCTTAAGTTCAGCTGGTCAATCTCATGTTCAAAAGGGTGCATCTTATGTTCCTGGGGGGAAACTATATCCACAACAGGGACAACCTTTTGTGCAACAACATCAACCTTACATTCAACAAGACCAAAATTTTGTACAACAAGGAAAACCCTATGGTACTGCACCTGGTCAACCTAGTCTTCAAGGGAAACTTGGTCCATCCTAACCATCAGGCAAAACTTTTCAACAAGGGCAACCTAGTGGCCCTCATTATCCAGTCCAACTTGCTCCACAGGGAAAGCCTATCCAACCTCAGTATCCGGGTTAACTTGCACCCCGGGGACAACCCGTTCAGCTGCAAGGCACCACTTATCTTCCTCAAAGTCAATATCAGATCGTATATAGTATTCCCCAAGGCATCTATTAAATCCCTCAAGGTCAATCTCAGATGGTATACAATGCTCCTCAATGTAATATTCCCAAATGGGAAATGCAACAATACTAAACAGTCATGCATTAAAATAACGCAAATCATCTAAAGAAAAGCAGGAGGCCAATAAAACGGCTCTTCAAAATTATTTATAGTGGTAATATAGATGTATAATGAGGCCCATCAGATTCATAGCAATAAATACAAGACAAAAATAGAAGAAATTCCCTCAAAAGAGGTGCTGCAACCACATGTATACACTGAAACTGCCTTGCAAACATTATTTTATTAGGCTGCAAACTAATGTTTATTAAATTTTGTATCTAGAGCAGATTTTTGCACAAAAATTCAGATCCATAATAGATCCATGCACTAGAAAGGCTCCTCTTTCAGATCCCCTTGGGGTTTTGAGCATTGCACTAAGTATAAGCAGTAGATCTGAGATCTAAGAATGCAGATCTGTAGAAATATTCAGTGATTCAGAAGTATTAAAAAACATGCAAACCAGATCTGAAATATATAATGTATAGAGCTCCTCCAATGGATTTCAAAGTGAAGGGCAGATTCCCAACACTTAGAAACCAGCTCTCCAAATGGTGCACCCAAACTCCCTACAACAACACCTATAGGAATAATGCAGATCTGGGAGAGAAACTATGTTGTAGGGTATAGATGATATTTAGCCACATGCCAAGATCAGAAAATGATGCTCAAGCACTCCAATACACTCCTCTAATTGAAGTAGAAGACTTATCCACTGAAAAAGGGCACTGAAATGTCCTAGATCTGAATAGATCTAGCCTCCACTTGCTGCAGCTTGTAAAGACAACCAAACCCTCAACAGGATTTGAGTTTTAGTTGAAAGGAGAAGCTTGGGCTCAAACCAGATAATGGACTATGCAATACAAGACTCTCCCAAGAGCTACTCAATGGGAAGAGGTGGAATTCCTAAATAGGAAATCCCAATGCTAAACAACGTTTGCAATCTAGGCTAAACATCCAAAGAAATCTATATGGTATAAACAGACAATATATCAAAATATCATATCTTCAAAAACCTCTTCATGCTGCCATCCCCTTCCTTATATATATTAAGAGCTTGTAAACCCTAAACCACCTTC
The DNA here is from genome assembly GCA_034641835.2 of Pinus albicaulis. NCBI lineage: Eukaryota > Viridiplantae > Streptophyta > Pinopsida > Pinales > Pinaceae > Pinus > Pinus albicaulis. The sequence continues at coordinate 1,186,620,273 of CM076584.1, forward strand.
AATGAAATATTCTCTTTCACACAATCCATCTCCATCTAGAACTGCATTGTGCCATATTGATGGTCACTCCTTCTAGAAAGCCCTGTGGATTTGGTCAAGGTTGACCCAATCAAAATATCCATCCCCCTTTCACACCTAAGGGTTCTTACTTACATAGCCATGATTTAGCCTTTTTCACATTTGGCCTTGATTTATTCTTTATTAGAAGTTTGATGAACCTCCTTTACACATTTATTCTTTAAGAAAAGAAATAAAACAAAAATTGGATATTCCAATTAGCTTAGGACTAATTAGGAATATTACAGTCCTCCCCTCCAAAATTTTGCTTGTCCTCAAGCAATTCACAAGGACATTGCAAAATCTCCAATGGATTTGTCTCCTCCCAAGAATACAAGTTTTCTTTTGGTGAATAACCCAAATAGATGTTTGTTACACATTACTTAGTCACCATGACATTTTACTATCTATATGGGTTCATCAATACTTATATAATTCTCCCTTAGAAGTCTACAACCCTAAAGTTCCTAAAACAAGTCTTGAATTTGGAGAAAAGCTTGTAAAACTCATAAAAAAACTTATACTGTACTTTTCCTTAGCCTTACCTATGGCACGACATCCTTTTTCTCCAAAAATTGCGGAGCTGACCGCACGTTTTCTTCATTAAAAGTGCAGACCCCTGTGAAAGGTAAATTGAAGGAGAAAGTAAATTCTAGAAGCCCAGCTAGTCGAATATTCTCTGAGCTGGAAGCTTCTAGAATGCATTATCTAGTTGAAGCCTTACTCCCTAATTTTATCATGAGCATTCATTCCTTTATAAAAGGAGTGTATTCCTTGGTCTTTGGAACTTAATCACTTGATAAGGGGACTCTATCCCTTCCATTTTGGAGTTGTAACCACTTTCCTTCTTCTATAAATTGAAGCTTTGGTTCAGTCTCAAGGGTACATGCTCATATATGTAAAACTTCTCTATGCATTTTTTATACACTTAGTACTTGCTTTGTACTCGGTAGTTGCGATAGAGAAGGGAATTGCTGAAGAAACATACTCTTTTTGCTAGCTGCGAGAAAAATTACATACTCGTAGTTAGACTGGTTCAAAGAGTGGAAGGGCTTGTCAGACCAAAGGAAAATGCTTGTTCTAGACCCCAGAAGGACCTATACGACATCAAGGCAAATACGGTTGTAAGACTCCTTTTATTTAAAGATAATACAATTGGATCCTATTTTCTCAATAAGTTGTTTTTGTATTTACTTGAATGACTTTTTTCTTAAATTCCTTGATAATTAAGATAGATTTTTTATTTCTGAATTAGTATATGTTGCAGGTGCTTTTGATTCTCTTCTATGTCTTTGTTTGCAGATCTTAAGAGTGACTTCTTGGAGTGACAAGAAAGAAGAATTCAACTAGCATTGGATCACAGGTAGGTCCTTTATTCATCATAGAAAATTCTAAATCATATATAATCTAGAGAAATTAGTTTACATTTGTCCTGTTTGTTTCTAGCTATCCTTGTGATACTAAGGAGATATTTCTTGTCTGCAAGAACGATTATTCCGCCTAAAAAAATGGCGAATCCAGTGGGGACTTTTGAGCTTAGTTTTATTTTTTTGAGTTTGAATTTTGAAATAATTTTTTCTGATTTTGACTAGTCTGCACTGGTTTGGGTAAATTAGCCTTAGAATCCCTGAAAAGCTGATTTAGAATTTTTTATTTTTCTTTATGTTTTCTGGGCTCCGCACTTTTTCTTTGAAAACAGTGTGGTAACCTCTACAGTTTATCTATGTAAATAGTGCGGTACCACACCTTTTTATACTGAAACCTACAGACCTCAAGAAAATGTTGGAAAAAATTAAAATTCTCTTTTCTGGTACTAGCTTACAATATTCTCTGTGATTACCCAGACTTGTATTCACTATCAAAAGCCTCTTGTAAAAGTTTCTTCTAGCATTCCTAAATTTTGAGTGATTTTCTAAAGATTTTTTTTTATAAGTGATTTTTTTCTTTGTCTTTGTGTTGCTCAAAGATCAGAAACCTTTATATACCTTATATCACTAATATTTCATTGATTTCTTGTTGAGCCTTTGAATTTATAGCAGAACTTGCTTCTATGAAAATTAGATTTAATTTTTTATTTGCAGACCTTAAGAGACTTTTAGTTTAATAAGCCTTGAATTTCACTTTAAAACCACCATTGGATGATTTTGATTTCTTGCGGGGATAAGAAAAGGATTTCTTGGTTAGATTACAAACTGAGCAAAACATCCTCAAAATTTTTAGAGTTTTTAGTCTTAAAATTTGAATCTTTAGAGTTTTTAGAGTTCAAAATTAGTGTTTTTAGTTTTGAATTTTGATTTCTACGTAATCATACTTTTATTTTGGAAACTATTTATTTGTAATTTAAGACTTGAATGATTAAAAGGGATTTCTTTTTGAGAAATTAATCATTGATTTCCCATGAAAAATATTTATTTTCATATATTCCTGTTTTAAAAGGAAGGATTGATGTTTTAAAAGCATTTTCATTCCTCAACTCTTTCTTTTAGATAGGTTTAATTGAAAAGGAATGAATTGTTTCTCATATAGATTCATTTATTGTTTTTTGGAGTCAGGTCATTATACATAATTGAAGTTTCACTTTCATGCCCATTTTCCTAAGAAACAGCCAATTAAAAGTAACGCTTAATTAAAATCAACCTAGCAAATTTTTATTTTTCTAGGGCTCTTTCCACCAACATAGCTTAGGCTGGTGTCTTGGAATAGGTTTTAGTTAACTCTCCAAGACAGTTAAGACAAACAAGTAGTCAATCTTGCGGTAGGAAAATTCCAATAGTAGCATGTATGCTCTGGGAAGCTCCTCTTAAAGGAGTCAAGCACGAGATCATATCCGAACCAATGAGGTAATAAATCCTTCCTCATTGGGAATGATAGAAGATATGCATGTATTAACAACAGTAAACCTCAGATTGACCATTGTCGAGGAGCCTGGGGTCACTTGTTGGTAAACCTTGGATTATGTCAAGGAGTCTTCAAGGGGATTGAGCTTTGTTACTCTGCCCTTGCGCGTGTATCGGATCGTAGAATGTTCCCCCAGGTATATATGTTCTTGTTGGTGACCTTAGTGGCCATAAATTCTAGGATTCTTTCCCAAGGTGGTGGTGGAGGGAAGATCCCACTGTACCTAGAGCAGATGTTGGCTAGACTCACTTGGACTCTCTAGACGGTTATCTTCACTCGAGATGGGTTAAGTGGAGAAACTTGCATCATTCTGTTTCATTAAGTAGGTTTTCAGGGTAACTATTCCAACCACCATTTCTGCATTAAAATACTACAATGTTGGAACTCATCACCATCTGGTGCTTTTAGTGCGGGAATCTACTGTTTGTGACTGGTTTGATCTCTTAGATTTTATAGGCATGTGATCATTTGTTTGATTCTTAGCGACCTTAGGAATTTTTTATTGAGATTTTCTTTGATTGCGTGTGTTAAAATTTTTAATCGTGGTTGAATTACCGAGACGATCATGTAGAACTTAAGGGAAACCCCCTGAGTACACACCAAGCCAATTAGAAGGACCTAAATCTATGATACCAAATGCTATCAGTAGAACTGGATTAATGGAACAAGGAGAATCATATATTATCCCTCATCTTGATTTCAAAGTAGATCAATCACAAGTAGCAGAACATTCTCCACAAATAGTTTCAATTTCCAAATTAACCGAAGTTGCTTCTACAACAAGTGAATTATCACCTGAAGAACCTGAAATTTCTGAACCAGAAACTAAAACAGCTACATCAGAACCTAATTTAGAATTCACTACTCCAACTCCTGATTATCCTGATTCACCCAAAGTGAAGAATCGGATTACAGAAGGTCATCCGCCTGGTCTTTTTAGTATTGAAAAAATCACTGATACAGAAGAAGAAGTCATTCTCCCTTCAACTCAGGACAATTTAGAACTTAGACAACGTGAATCAATTTTTTACAGTCCTTTTAGGCAAGATGCTTGGTATTATTCATTAACATATTTTCTACAAAATGTAGGTCTTTAATATTCACCACCTCGAATACCATTTTACTCTACAGCAATAGGTTATAAACCTCAAATAAACATGTCAGGTGAGTCATCTATGTTTTCTGAATCGCCCGAAACATTTCTCTATGGTGGTCTGTCTGTTCCTACAGGCTATCAGTCGCTCTCTGGTACGTTTTCAGGAGCATCTCCTTTTCCAAGAAAACCAATCTCATCATTTGGCCTGAATGAATCAAATACTGGAACTTAAAACAATGAGCAAGTTTATATGATGTCTCGAAATATTTCGAACCCTGCATCTCAAGGTAGTAATATAAAACCTGGGGGGAAACCTCAAAATAGCCAAATATAGCCTGGGGGCAACCCCAAGGACAGTACATACCTCAGGGTAAATATCAACCCCAGGGACAGTACATACCTCAGGGTCAATATCAACCCCAGGGATAATACATACCTCAAGGTCAATATCAACCTCAGGGATAGTACATACCTCAAGGTCAGTATCAACCTCAAGGTCAGTATCAACCCCAAGGTTAATATCAACCTTAGGGACATTACATACCTCAAGGTCAATATCAATCTCAAGGGCATTATCCTGCTTAGGGATTGCAACCCCCTTTCGCACAACAGTTCTATCCAGAAAAAATGTTACAAGGAGGTGGAAATTATCCAGTTAATTATTAGCGATCTGTTCAACCCAGTTATGGGCCATCTTATGTACAACCTTAAATGGGACCCTCATATCCTGAAATGGTGTGGGATCCATCCCAAGTTCAACAGAATTTACAACCAAATATGCAAGTACCTTATTATCAAGAAGGACAACCTGTTGGTTATAATCAACCCCAAAAACCAGTCCAGCCTTCAATTACAACACCTACATCTAGACTTTTTTAGCAACCTGGTCCGAGTTCACCTAGTACTCCACCAAAATCAGTTGTTCAAACTATCACAACTATTCCTATAATGTCTATAGTTCTTGTTACATCTGCCCCTCAAACATCGATACAGATTCCTCAAGTTTCTATTCCACAGTCTGGATCAACAATTCAGACTATTGTTCAGATACCCACAGGACAAACTCGTACAAGTACAGTAATAACGAGTCAACCTATATTTACTTATCAACCATATCAGGGGCCATACCAATATGGACTTGTTCCACAAACTCCAGTCTACCCAGAACAACCATACCCTGGATATACATATCAAACACCTATTTAACCTCAGTATGGTCCAGTTGTTCCTGGTTATCCAGGGGGTCATATGGTCCCAAATGCACATCCTATTCCAGGTTATCCTGGATAACCTCCTCCTGGGGCTGGTTTAGTTTCACATGGTTATCCACAAGACCCTACCCATTGATTACCGTTCATAGAAACTTTGGATTTACCGGATTTATCTTGCCTTATGAATGATCCCATCTACTATCATCCATATTGGCGACCAACACCTCATAAGTTTCCCTATGATATATAAAAATTTGAAGGAAAAATAGGAGAGGACCCTTCCAACCATGTTATGACTTACCACCTTTGGTGCGCATCTAACTCATTAATTGATGATTCTGTTCGACTTAGAATTTTTCAGAGAACGTTAATAGGATTAGTTGCTAAGTGGTACATTGAACTACCATGAGGCTTGTTTAATAATTTCAATGCCCTAGCAAATTCCTTCTTAACTCATTTTCAGTTGCCAGTTAGATACGACAATGGCACAGAATTATTAACTTCACTAAAACAATATACGTCTACGTATATATCTGATCATATTCATGAATGGAGACGAAGAAGACGTTTGGTAAAAGTTTTTATCCCAGATCAAATATTGGGAGAATGGTTTGTTAAATCATTACTACCAAAAATCACTGAAGATGTAGCTAAAGCAGGAGTTGTTACGGAAGAAAAAGTTATTGCTCAAGCTCAATATCTAGACTTGGTATATACCCAGTCCAAAACTTTGTATGAGAAAATCCCCGATTTACCACGACCTGGTCAGTTAACTACAAATCCTTCAAGCTCTCATGCCACTGATGGTGTAATTGGTTCGATTACTACAACTAAGAATAAGAGGAAATCTTCAAAGATTAATTCTCCTATAATAATTTTACATGATTCACCAAAAGGAGAATCTTCCTTGGAAACTACTGCCGATATTCACATTGTAGACTCATCTACTAAGTCAAAATATGGAAAAAATAAAAAAAGGTAAGAAAAAGAATAAACAGACCTCACCTCGTAAATAAAAAACTGATAAAACTGAATCAATCGATGACAAACGAAAACATTGTTATCCTTGTCTTATCTATGACGAGGGTCATTTCACTAAGGAATGTCCACATAGGGAAGAAGTTTCTAAGTTCGTCAAAGGTTCACCCACTCCTACTGTCTTGAATGATACCTTTCCAATTCAAGATAGTAAAATAATTGGATCTTCTTCTAATCCATTAGCAGATGTTTTGATGGTTGCAAATCGATCACAAGATTATGGTAATAAAAATCTCATTACTGGTAAAGAAGTAGAAAATTTAATTCTACACCAGCTGCATCTACTTTGGTTTCCGATCCACTTCACATCGAGAAACCAAATCCTGACTTAGTAATCAAACCACCTCCTAAAGGTGTACTTCGTAAATCAGATTTCAATCCACATGCAAGAGCTGCTCAGAATTACAACATTGTCGAAGATTTGGAAATTTCCCCTTCGACAATGTTGGCTTTGGAAGTGTTGCAATCATGTCCAGCACAAAGGAAATTACTATTTTCAGTTTTAGGAGCCGTAGATCTACAGGATTTAAACCTTATGATCTTCTATCTAGAAAATTTTACACCTCACCTACCCCATCAAATGGATTTCCATATTCCAGTGTTATTCAAAAACACACATTGCTTTTGTACTGTGATTGATGAAGAGCTGTCTACGTGTATCATTTCATTGAGTTGTTGGAAATCACTTGGTTCTCTGATGCTTAACTGATCTCCAACCATCCTCAAAGATTTTTATGGAAGAGGATTCCATCAGTATGGTATTTTACAGGATCTACCTATAGAGGTCGAAGGAAAAAATGTTAATCTAGATGTGGAAGTAGTTGATGCCCTCTAGATTACAACATTCTCCTGGGTCGAAATTGGTCTTATGCTATGACTGTTGTCGTGTCTTCCGTATTTTGTATAATCATGTTTCCTCATCAAGGAAATATTGTGAAAGTCGATCAGCTCTCATATTATTTGTCCGATCTAGCTTCTACGGATAGTATTCAACATGTTGGAAAAAAAAATATTCCTTACAAGGATGTAAGAGTAGGCTTGATTAAAGATTTCACTTTGTTAGCAGATTTTTCTTGGCCTCCACCTAACATACCGCGCACTATAGCTAATATCAATATGATTACATCAAGCACTATTCCATTCGATGACACTTGGATAGTGCCTTTAGAGTCAGAACTGGATTCGTTTGAAGGCATGATGCCTTTGAGTCCATTTGAGTTAGCATATCAAGCAGTATAGTCATTTTCAAATTCACCATCAACTGATTTTGACACTGTGAACGTGGTCAATGAAAAACCATTTTGACCTTCAAGCTTAGCTATAATATCAATTCTGGATCCTTTTAAAGAAGTATTTTATACTGACGAAAACATTCGTGAATTTTTGTCCATAAATGATTTACCATGGGATGATATCCATCATAGGTCATCATTTTTACCTGAGCTTGATAGATTTGAAGACAATTTTTCATCCATTTTCACCACTAACTATGTCAAGGAACCCCAGAATCTGATATCAATCACAAATTTAGATTCTGAAGTAAATTTGGGGAATATTTCTTCCACGATTCCTATTGACATATCGGTAAAACCAGGAATTGTTGAAAACATTCATATAGGTGCATCTTGTACCAAATATAAAATTGATATATACAAAGCCCTATTTCAAGAATTCCACAACATTTTTTCATGGTCTTATGAAGAAATGCCAAGAATCAATCCCAAAATTGTTGTTCGTGAAATCAAAACATACCCGGATGCTAAACCTATTAGACAAAAATTACGTCAGATACATCCACGAAAAGCTGCTCCAATCAAAGATAAAGTTGAAAAATTACTTCGAGCAGGATTTATTTATCCAATCCCTCTGACAAATTGGGTATCTAATATTGTTCCTGTTACTAAAAAACAAGGAACAATTAGAGTATGTATCAATTATAGGGATATAAATATAGCTTGTCCAAAAGACAATTATCCAACCCCTTATATCAATCAAATCATTGATGATTGTGCCGGAAGCGAAATGTTTTCATTTATGGATGTATTTTCTATTTATAATAAAATAAAAATACTCCCTACTGATCAACCAAAGACAAAATTCATTTGTCCATGGGGAACTTTCGCTTACCGTAAATTACCATTTGGACTTAAGAATGTTGGGGCAAATTTTCAAAGGGCTATGTCCTATGCTTTTCATGACATTAAACACATTGTGCAACCTTATCTTGATAATCTACTTGCTCATTCCTTACACAGAGAAGATCATATAACTCACTTACAAGCAATTTTTATGAGATGTAGGTACTATAAGATTCGCTTGAATCCGCACAAATGTGCTTTTTGTGTACAATATGGTTGATTACTAGGATTTATCATTTCGAAACAAGGCATTCATGTCAATCCTTCGAAGGTTGAGGCTATTATCAATTTACCTCCTCCTTCCACACTTCGCCAACTCCAAATTTTGTAGGGTAAAGCAAACTTTGTGTGTAGATTCATTCCTAACTTCGTCGATTTAACCAAAGGATTTACTAGGTTGTTGAAACATAATATTATTTTCATTTGGGTTGAGATCGCTAATAGATATTTTAATGCTCTAAAACACACGTTGACCCATGCACCATTATTGCATCCACCCAATTAAAACCTAGATTAATTTTTATACTTAGAAGCCTCTAATTCCACGATTAGAATGGTATTAGTCCAAGAAGATGAATTTCACAAAGAACATGTGATTTACTATCTCAGTCGCAATTTGAATCTGACTGAAATAATATGCTCACATGTGGATAAATTGGCCTTGGCAGTAGTTCAAGTTGTCCAAAGATTTCGTCATTACATACTGTTACAAAAAACAATAGTGATCTCTGATTGTAACCCTATGATGCATATTTTGACCAAAAAATTACTAGGGGGGAAATGCTCTAAATGGATAGTAATTCTTCAAGAGTTTGATTTAGAATTTGAAAAATCTAAATCAAAGAAATCACTAGTGTTCACCGAACTGATGTGTGACTTCCCAAATACTGAGACAGAAACTGTGGTAGAACATCGGATCACTAATGAATATTTGTTTCTTATCAATACCATTGATCCATGGTATGGAGATATCATCATTTATCTCCAAACCCAAACTTTTGAGCCTGAACTCTCACATTCACATAGATGAAAAATCTGTTTCCAATCCCAACAATATAATATTGTCAGCGACACTCTTTATCATCGAGGTGCAGACTCTGTTTTTCGGCGATGTCTTACTCATGAAGAGGATGAAAAAGTTTTAAATGATTGCCACTCTAGAGAATTTTGTGGTCATATGTCTGGGTATGCCACAACCCAAAAGATATTGCGTGCTGGTTATTTTTGGCCTTCATTATTTAAATATTTCATTCTAGCAGTCCGAAAATGCCACAATTGTCAGATCTTTGATCGTAAGATGCGTGCACCACCGGACCCTCTTCACCCAATAATTGATGTCAGTCTTTTCTCCAAATGGGGCACTGAATTCATTACATGTAACCCTCACTCAGCCGGGGGGCATGGGTATATTATTCTCGCAGTAGATTATTTTACCAAATGGGCCGAGGCGATGCCTACATTTGCGTCAGATAGAAAAATTGCAGCTACTTTTGCATTCAATCACATGATTGCTCGATTTGGTGTACCCAAAGCTATCATTACTGATCATGGGAGCCATTTTCAAAACATTATGATGACCGAACTTTCCAACCAACTTGGCTTGCACCACGATAGTTCTACACCATATTACCCGTAGGCTAATGGTCAGGTTGAATCTATAAATAAAGTTTTAACCACTATGATTAAAAGGATAATCAAAATTCATAAATCGAATTGGCATACTATGCTTTTCTCAGTACTTTGGGCTTACCGAACCTCAGAAAAACTGCAACAGGCTTCACTTCTTTTCAATTGGTTTACAGTTTAGAAGCTATGTTACTGATTGAATCTGAGATACTGTCACTCTAATTAGCCATAGAGTTAATACCAGCTACCTATGAAAAGGAAAAATGATTTTTATACTTAGCTCAATTAGATGAGACTCGGTGCACTGTTGCATTAGTTACGAAGGCTCATAAAAAATGAATAAAAGCTCAGTATGATAGGAGTGTTACACCTCATGTTCTTTTAGAGGGTGACCTAGTATTGGTATACGACCAAGCTAATGATAAACTAGGAGCTGAGAAATTTGAACCCATGTGGCACGGTCCTTATATTGTCAAGAGAGTGCTTGAAAAAGGGGCCTATGAATTAACTGATTATGATGGAGTATCTTTAGACAAACCCAGAAATGGGCTTTATCTGAAGAGGTATTATGCTTAAATCTTGTGTGAAGATATTATTTGTATATTAGTTCTTTTCATAGCTAGTGTGCCTTAGATTAGAAGAGTGTGCCTAGGTTAAGTTTGTTTTTATCTCTGCTTATCTGGATTACTCTTGATATTGCAGATGTCGACATCCCTTCAAACATATATTGGTTTTGTTGATGGTGCTTGTCATAGTACACAGAACATTTCTTCTGCAACCTGGGTTATTTATTCACCTACTGATGAGTTAATATCTATGGATGGGGTAAGCCTTGGTCAAACAATGAATAATATTGCTTAATATAGCGTAGTGATTGAGTTATTATCTGAATCCATTTCATTTGGAATTAGACGTTTGATCATTAGGTTAGATTATGAACTCATTTTATTACATTTAAATCGAGTATACACAATTAAAAATCCAGTATTATTGAGATTATTTTTGAAGGTACGTCTCTTGGAACAAGAGTTTGATTACATTGAATATCAACACATTCCAAGAAATTTAAAAACATTAGCTAATGCATTAGATACTAGTGTTATAAACATACATTTGCAACGTTAATGCAGTAAATCAAAGCAACATTTGATAAACATGTTGAACAAATAGCCGGAAATAGTAGTAATATCATAGAGTAGAGTAATGTTTTCAAAACATATTACATCGTCCTCGATTATAGGTTTAAAACACCTTATAATTGGCAAAAATAGTGATACAAAAAACAAAAATGTCATAGTCCACACAACCATCCACTATCTGTGGTGGTGATCATGATAGTACATGACAGCTCGTGCTACTCTATTCAAGAATCTTCTAAACTGACCATGAACTCCAATGACATGTCTCTGAAGACAGAGAGGGACATCATCTATCGAAGTCTCTGGGATATCCAAGGTAAAACACTCTAGGTTGTGTTTTAGATCAGTAAGAATCTCAGCTGCCTGATCCTGTGGTGCTGCAACGGGCTCTCTTTGCTTCCTGTCAAAGCGACGGAGTGTGGCTGGCCTGCGTGGACCAACATCTACATTTAAAATTTTTTTGTCAACAGTATTGGATGATTTAAAAAAAAACAAATAAAAAATAGAATTTATAACATGTCAAAATGATTCTTACCTGATTCATCCCACTCTGTTCCCAAAGGAAGGGACATCTCTCGATCACCACGAAAGTCTATCTCGGCATATAGGAAATCTTCTGTGGCGAAGATTTGGTTCTCCAACCAATGGAAATAAGCTAGTGTGAAATGAAAAATCTCATCGCCCTCGCTATGACGGGCCATTAGTGCAACCCATCAGACCATCCGCGGCTCCTTGACTCTACCATGATCAACTGAGATAAGCTACGGGGCAAGTGAAGGAATTCTCTCTAGAGAAAATGTGACAACAATAGCTCCATACCCAAAGTTTTTCAATTTTGAGTTATTTTCCCTGGTCAATTGGCCTTTTACGTTGGCCAATACTGCCTCACACTAATTGAAAATGGTGCCTCTGAAACAATCAACATCAATCTTCATCTGGGATCTAGTAGAAACGTGCAAAGCTGTGCTCCCACACTACCAGGTTATAGTAAACACAACCACTTTGAGTTCAATATGGATGATTGTTTTTATATCAATGCGCTTATCTTTTTTATCTGCTCCCTCATTGCAGAACTCTTGTTGAAGGCTAGCGACAGAGTGGCCACCAACCCTAGCCCCAATCAAAGAGATTGGTTCACCTCTCTTTGATAAAATAGTAAGAAAATATATATCCTCCAACTCGATTTCGAGCCGGTGATCTCCAATTATGAAGCACTATTCCTAGACATTCCATTTGTTTACTGGCTAGGTGAGTAAGTCTACTTGGGCCCTCATACCCTGAATAGCCCAAAATTTATACAAACCACATTCCCTCTATTAGTCATCAGTATTTTTCACTTGTTGGTGATGACTAGTTGTTACAGCCAAGTTTTCTAGCAGCTGATCTCAAAATTTGTCAAATTTTCCAGCTGGAAAACACCCATAAATTTTTTTTCCCTCCTACCTTTTCAATCAGCCCATGACAAGATAAAACCTCATTTTCAAGCCGTATCTAGCCTTAGCCATACTAGCTTATCCATCAGCTCCAATGAAAATAATCCAAATCTGTCCAAGAAGTCTCCCCTAGTTAGGTAGTGGTGCTTTAGGCATTTCTCCCTTGGAAAACTATCCTAAAGCCAAAGAACCTCTATCTATTATCAACCAGTCCTAACAGACCTTCCTATTTTGCAAATAAAGTTTGGTTACACACTTAATTCGTGCCATTAACAGGCCTTGAAGTCTCAGTAATACATATGCTACAGGTCAAGCTGATATTAGGTAAATGTACAGTGTTTCAATGTCTTTGTCAAAAAGCAAAAGTATACTAGTGTTCCAGAAGACAGTATTAAACTCAACATGAGAAGAAAACTACTTCTCATGTGGTTTTGAGCCTGGGATGCAAATGCTGGATAGAGATTTATCTCATTAAGCTCTTGCAATCATAGTCAAAGGTTAGTAAATTATAAATGACAAGAAATTCTTTACAGATACTGGCCAAATTTCTTGTGATGTCTAAAGAGGCACAAAGGTGTTTGAAAAGTAGAATTACATGTCTCAGAGAAACGCCCATCATGACTTATTGTCAATTTGTAATCTTCATTTGCTTAAGCATAAATAGGCAGTGAAAGGAAAGATAACACTGTTTAAAAGCTGATGAAATGGTATCACTGAGAAAACCTCCTTCATTCATGAGCAGAGGGTTGAAAGACTGAGAAAACCTCCTTCATTTTACCAGCAGAGGATTGAAAGACTGAGAAAAGCTCCTTCATTTTACAAGCAAAGGCTTGAAATACTGAGAAAACCTCCTTCATTTTTCAAGCAGAGGGTTTGGCACTGTGATAAAGGCCTCCTTCATATAATAAGCAGAGGGCCAGGGACAGAGATTGATTTTAGGGTTTTCACTGACTGAAAGGAAAATTTTAAGAGAAGTGGGAGAAAATTGAAGGCTTATGGACAGAGAAATGGTGTTAAAAACAAAGAGAAAGAAGGGGTACTACAATGATCAAAGAGGCTGACTTATCTCCTATTAGAGATCTCCTTCAAAAGCAGTCTGGAGCCAAAATGAACAACCCCTGCTGAGGTATGTAATTTCATTAAGGGTTTCCAAAGATCCCTCTCATTGATGAACAAGCATGAAATCTAGTCGTTGTTCTCCTTCAAAAGTAGAGTTGAAATTAGTAAAATCCATTCAAATTTTACAGGTTGAGAGATGGTTTAGACATAGGCCAAAGAGTGATGTTAATATTCAAAAAATTTCTGCTCTTCCTGTTCATGAAGAATTTTTTTTCAACAGCTCATCACAGTGGACAAGAAGGTAACCTAAGCCTAATTTTCTGAAGGAGGCTTTGCAAATAGACACATAGGTTCATAAATGTGAAGACATGATATGGAAAGTGTTTCAATTTTAGGGATGATATTCAAAGATATTAAGCATGATACTATCACAAACAAAAGACTGTTTATGAAACATATGAAGATACCTAGCTGTTGCATATAATTACAGGAGAAGCCTTTAGAAGATCTTCCTTTTTAATGAGCATATTTTTTTCAAACCCAGGTAAATGAAACTAAGGTTCCCACAGTCAAAAAGAAATGACATTTGAAGGTTGCAGCTACAGTCACTATATGGCTTTGAGCTAGGTTTTCCTCTAAAAAGCAGATATGAACAGAGGAAAGACATGTCCTCCCTTAATAGGAAAATAGTGAAAAAAGTTTAGCGTTGGGATGCTTTCTTCATTTTGAAAAGGGTCATAAATATGAAGATCTCCAAAAATTTCCTCCACAACACATTGAAAGTCCTGGTCGAGTATTGGGTTTGTTATGTTTTAAAGAAATGATAAAATGACAAACAATGTTTTATTTTTTTGTTTGCAACCAAGAGCTTTTTCAAAAATATTTTTAACCCTCACAAGTTAAGTTCAAAGGGTTTTGACTTTAAGAGGTTAAAATAATGTTTCCAAGCCTCATTTCAAAGTTCAAAAAACATAAGCAAGCATCCCCAATCACCCTCCTAGCCGCCCATTGGAGAAAAGAGAGATTTCAAGCGAAATTGCACAGTTTTGAGACTTAAAGCCTACGCGGCATGCCTGGAAAAGCATGCGGCGAGTTCAGGAGAAAAAATACATAGAGGTTACACTACTACGCCACGTGCCTGTAGCGGCGCGTGGTGCGCCTGTGTGCGCGGTCGCGACTGCCCGAAGGCCAACCCGACACCCTTTGTAACTGCGCGACGCTCTCCCTTTTGAATGTGTCGCGCCTGTTGAATGACCAAAACACCTTCAAAGGGTCTTGAGATCTGCTCAAACTGATCGAACAAAGGGCCATAAGTCATTGCAAGGTATTCTTCATTGCTCCTTGCTAGTTTTTGAAAATCTGAAGGGGGTGACAGAGTGATTTTCTCCAAGGGAGAAATAGTGATAAGGAGGGTAGGGTGTTTTGATAATGATCCATGGTTGTTGTTGCTATGATTTTCCAAAATAAATATAATAAGAAGGGGTGTGTTGGCATTAGTTTCAAAAGGCCTGAAACTACCCTAAAAAACAACGATAAGCCATAACACTAATTGCAAGGAAAAACACAGTGGTAGAGGGTTTTCAAGTTACTAAAGGTGTCCTAGCAGGGGTGAAAACAAAATTAATCCCTATTGACAAATCTAAGGTCAAAACAATGTTTGTAAAAGGAAAGCAGTGATCTTAAGGTCAAAACGATGTTTAAAGGGTGAGGATTTTGGTCCAAAATTAAAGGCGGTACTACTATAAATTCCAAGAGAGAGAGATTTATTAGAGGGCAGTGTTTCTAAGAAAACTCAAATCTTTTTGTTGCTATGATTTTTACACACTTTTACATTGTCAGGTGGATGTTTAAAACCATCTAAAAATACCCTAACTTCCTTAAAAAAACGTTGGTGTCCTAGCAGTGGTGAAAACAGTGTTTGTGAAGGGAAAATAATAGTCCTAAGGTGAACACAGTTTTATAAGGTGAAAGTTTGACCATTATAAAATGCCTCCTCTGTGTTATGAAATAGAAAACTAGTGCTGCCTCCTTTGTCCCATAAAGCAGACTGTGGTGAAAGATCTTTTAACTCGATTTAAAGGTGCCTTTGTCTACCTATGTATGAGAAACTGTGAATACAAAAAGAGTGTTTTTGATTGGGAGGGGTGTTTTGTCTTTGTCTAAATACAAGGTTGTCTTGTTTATACCAAAACACAAAGGATCCTTGTGACCTTACCCAAACACAGTAACAATTTGACTATGTGCTTTTTTATTTGATAACTATTTGTTGATTGGCATAAAAAGAGACAAAACAGTGATTTGTAAGGAGTAGAAAGTTGGTGTTAAAGAACCATTTCACATAGCATTTGAAGTAGTTTGACTTGGTCAAATAGTGACTAACAAGGAGAACAAAGGTGTGTGCTTGAGAAAACATTCCAAAGGCCATTTGAGATAGCTTCGTGTTGCAGAGAACATTTAAAACAAGATGCCTCCTAGGCAAGGCAGTAGGAGTGGCCTGCACAAGAGATTTGAGCCTGCTTCCACTGAAGAAGTGAATGCCCATCCATCAGTCTTGTTTAATTTCCATGAGGTTGGGTGTCTATATTTTTGCCAAAGAGTGCAAGAGGTGAAAAGCTATTCCCCTTTGACACATCTTTGTGCTTTGAGGTTTCAAGAGAAGCATTTTCAGCTGGCAAGCCTAGATTTCAAATTCTCTCCAAGGCCACTAAAATCCCTTATGTCGGGGAGAAGTGGTTTAAACAAATCCACCTGGACTCAGAAGAATACAAGCCTTTTCTAAAGCCCGAGCATAGAGATTCATGTCCATCCATTTTCCCCTTCTCATATCTTTTGACTAGCTACACCCCTCTCATGAAGATCATCATGAAATACTTCACTTGCAAGGGAAGATTCTCCCGAGTCTATGCCTATCATATCCGATTTCTCATGCATTTCATGAGGACCAAATTGCTAAATCTCCCTTTCTTCCTACATAGAAGTATTGAGAAAATAGCCTCTACTATTAAGAAAAAAGCCTCCTTCTCAGCAAACATCCTGCCTCTTCCATCACTCCCTCATCAAAGTCATCATTATTCATCAACTTGAGAAGAGGGAGGTCTCTTGGGATACTTTCATCACACATCTATATTTCGCCACTGTCCCTTCATTTCATACATCTCCTTCACCTTCTACTCACCATCGTTCACCTTCTTCTAGCAAACCTATTCCCAAGAAGCTCAAGTTTACAACAGAACAAGCAAAAGAACATGATGAGGAAGAAGAGCATGAGAAAGAAGATGAAAGTGATGATGAGCAACATCATGATGAAACAGTGCAGCAAGGTCAAGAAGATGAAAGTGATGATGAGCAGCAGCATGATGAAACAGGGTAGCAAGGGGATGAATAGGAAAGTGATGATGAGCAGCATCATAGTGAAACAGGGTAGCAAGGGGAAGAAGGGCATGATGAAAAAGGACATGATGATGAGAAGCATAATAGTGAGGCAGAAGAGTAGTCTCATGAAGATGATGAATAGGGGCAGCCACAGCATGATGGACAACAGCCTCATGATGATGAACAACGGCCTCATAAAAAGGAATAGAAGCCTCATGAAGAAGAGGGGAAACATGATAAACAGGTGCAAAACAGTGAGGAGGAAAACCCTCAAAAGGAAATGCAAAAGGACAGCCAAGGCATCCATGAAGAAATCCAAGACAGTGGCAAGAATGATGAGCAAAGTAGCAAGGGTAAAGATCCCATGGAGCATGTGCTAACTACCTCTCCTAGGCAAGGGGCCATGCTCTCTTCTCCGAAAGAGGCCAAGCCCCGGACATCAAAGAAAAGGGTGCCTAGAGTTGTAACTCCAAATGTGACTAGGGCCCTCTGAAGCAAGGGAAAATTTCCCAAGAAGCCCATTGTCAAATTTCCCAAGAGGAGGAAGACTAAAAGAGCCACCCAAAGCAAAGGGAAGGACAAGGAAGAAAGCAGTCATGAAAAGGAAAGGGAATTCGACATCATTAAAATCCAAAGTGATGATAGTGACAATGAGGCCCGGATCCTAGAAAATATCTTAATCAATAGAGAAAACAAAATTGATTCTTTGAGGATTGATCTTGAGAGGGCTAGAAACTTCAATCACTCTTTTCAAATTCAAAACAAATAGATGAGTGTCCATATGGCTGTATATGAGACACGGGCCATCAAATACAAAAGGGAGGCCTCCAAAGCACAAGTGAGATTGGAAGAACTCATGGGTGAGTTCGTTGAGAGCGAAGGTGAATATCAGCCCAGGCGAAAGAGGCCAAGAACCATGGGGCTCAAAAAGGCCCTTGAGAAACAAAAGGAAGAAGAAGATGCCCTTCTCCAATCTACCCCTCTCACTACATTGTTCGAACAAGAGATAGATAAAAATCAGGAAGCATGGCTTGAGAGAGTTAATGATCACTTGGAGAATAAATTGGAGAAGGCAAATAGAGACTTGGAACTTCAACAGAGGATGACTGGTGATTATAAAAAGCTTAATCAGTTTTCTCGGTGGAAATTGAAGGTCGCTTAAGAAAAACTCAAGGAGGCTAAAGGGAATCGCACGGCACCAAAATTGAGGAAATACACCTCAAGGCTCCAAATTTTGGCATCATCTTCACAACATGTTTCTAAAAACCCTTGAGGGTCATGCTCGCCAAGTTTGGGTGAAATTCGACAAATTTTGGTTTTTTTTCATTTTTGGGTTTTTGGCCAAAACTCATGGGAATCACCATTTATGTTTGGGGCATCCTCAAAGGATGAAAATGGTATCATTGGATGCCATAATTTTAGGGGCACATACTCAGTGATTTTTATATCAATTGAAGATCATTTTTTCCCCCAAAATGTCGAAAAACACTCGCTTTTTCTACACTCTGCCCCGTTTATCAGCAAGGCCTATTTTTTGGTTTTTTACACACAGGTCAGTTTTTGGAAATATTCTAGTGGTCATTTGGGAGTAAAATAAACATTTTCGGAAATTAGACACTCAAAGCTTTCCAACGCACCATCATGAGCCTTGTTTCGACATTAGGAAGGCCTCCAAACGTTGCCGGCAAGTCAGGGGACCTTTTGCTGATGTATTTTTTGAGTATTTTTGTAAAAAATGAACCTTTCAAAAGTGACTTTTCTTCATGTGCGTTTAGCTATTTTTGTACATTATAAGTTATGAAAAGTCAATATATTTCTCTTTTTTAGCCTTTTTGAGATATTTTATTAGATATTTTGTGCCTTGGGCTTTGCAAAGCCTTAAGGACAAAATCAGATATTTTGGATAGGCCAATGAGATTGCAAGTTGAACTAAGAGGTTTTCTTCACTTTGGCCTATATATTCCAAAGGCTTTCATTGTAAGCAAGGCTGAAATTGATGAATAGAAGCAATATATGGTCATATAAGCTTTGGAAGAAATACTTGTCTCATTCTTTTGGATAGTTTCTTGGATGTTCTTGGATGATGAAAGAGGATTGTTGTTGGATTCCATGACTTGGTAGAATGGTATAGTGTCTCTCTCTCTATTTTTTTTTCCTAGTTTTCATTCATAATTCCATGTTATTGCTTGCTATAAGACAATATAGAATAGATTTGAGACATGCCCTTGGAGGCACCTCAAATTTCCTGTTTATTTATAGCTTCCATGTTTTCTTCATTCTTAGTCATGTTAAAGAATCCTTGATTGCTCTTTAATAACTCAAGAATATTGTTTGCTTGTTTCATTTATGGTTTTATGCATGCTAAGTATGACTTACAGTATGCCCTGCTTACTCATGGCTAGCCATAGCTCCACCTATGAAACCTCTCTTTGATTGATTATATTTTCATTTGTTGAACCAAGGAGGTCTTGTACTGATCTTGCCCTTTGCCTAAAACTATGCAATCTTGTTTTCAAAGTGCCTAATAGCTTGAAATACTATGTTTAGGCGTTTCGACATAGTGATTTGAGTTTTTTTTCTATCTTAAATGTATTTTCCCAAAGTCTGATAGCCATTTCCTAAAGTTAGAGAGTTATATATCTCTATGCATGGCTTGAATGTTTATTTCTATGCATCGATTAGTTTATAGTTACATTTTTCATGATTAATGGTTTTCCCTACCATGGTTATGTCAACTATTAAATTAGTTATGTTTGAAATCCTTTGTTCTTCACAAATTTAATGTCCATCTCACTCCATTTTCCCCAAAGATCCATTTTACTTCGAATCAAATCAGCCCTTCAACAACCTTGTATCACCACCTGAAAGCTTTCTTGACCTTTTCGACCCCATAAACCAGTTGATCTGACATATTTTTACCTATCTTATGTCTTTGATCATTTCATCCCTCACAACCTAAAAACCAAAACCAAAAACCTACTTCATAACTATCCTAAAATCAAGAACACAATAAACAAACACACATATATCCCTTACACAAATAGAGAGAGCCCTCTCTGAGTCCAAGAAGGCTAGGTCCTTGGGCTCCAAAGATTGGTTTGATGTTACACTGTCATTTGGCTTGCTAATCAACCATATCATGTGACCCTAAAATAATGGCGATCATGGTGGGACTTTGAGTCAAAACATCCTAGGTATCCCTTAAGAAATCTCAAAATATCTGTCAAACTTAGAAGAGTATAGTCTGGTTGTCTCACCATCATAGTGAAATGATGACTCAGCTGTAAGACACTCTTACAAACCTTAGAACTACATAAAAACTCAGAAGAACCCCAAAAATCTCCTTTCGATTGGTTTTTGTCAGTACTGGTGGTGGACCATACACATATACCTCAAAAAAATTAAAAATCCACCTAGCGACTCCACTAGCCTCCAGTAGACCTTACACAATTTACTAAACTCTAGGCTACTATCCGATTGAGCCACCTCATTGCCACCCTAACATAATGGCGATCACGTGGGACTCTAAGTTAGTGACAATCTAAGTAGACCTTAGGACTCCAGAAAATCCCCTATCTTCAAGAATACCTAACATTTAGCCACCTCATCGCCACACTAACGTAATGGCGATCATGGTGGGACTGACTGAGTACATAACAGTCTAGCAAACTCTTGTAGATTCATTAGTCTTTAAACATTTAAACAGGCAAGCAGTCCACAGAATCATTTAGAGTAAACTCTTTTTGTTTTCACCACCATAGGAAAGTGATGAATCAGGTTTAGAACACTCTAATAAACCATAGGCTGCACATAAAACTCAAAAAACCCCAAAACATTCCCAGATTGGCTTTTCCCTAGTTACTGGTGGTGGACCATAGCTACATCTTTACAAAAACAACCAAGTTCCACTGGCGACTCCACTAGCCTCCAGTAGGCCTAAAAAATCCATAAAAAACCAAAAAATTCATAAACCATACCTTTATGTTGACTCATCCTTCCAAAAGCCTAAAACTAATGGTGCAAAATCTGTAATCAGTGACAAAATAAGTATAACTTAGCGATTCAGAAGACTTCACCTAAACATAGGAGATAAGCAGAAATATTCTTGCCAAAAAGAACCATTAGCTTGTCCATATAGCCTAGCAAAATGTTGAAACCAAGTGAATCACTCTTCTTTGCAAGTTTTCATCTCAAAGTTTGCTATAAAACTTTTTCCCGAAAGAATCTTTGATAGTGTTAGTAGTAAACCATAGTTCTCATAGAAATCCACCTGGCGAATCCACTAGTCCATCTTTTTGTTTTGACCATCCTTCACATTAGTAAAACGCTAGAGAGGCCATCCATCCGAAACAATCACAAATACCATCCTCTCTAAACTCTAGACTCAAAATCTGGCTTCACGAAGAATCAACACCATATCTCATCCAGAGCCAAATCCCCCTATCATAGTAGATGACCCAGAGAAGATTATGTGGCAAGCTTCCGAAACTGGCAATTTAGCTACCGATAGGTCCATCTATAAAGCAAGGTCAATGCCTGAACACCTCACAACCTTGCAGGATTCCCCATTTGACTTAAAATCATCAAAAACCCTTTTTAGAAGCAAGTCACAAAGTAAGATAGTCTTTGGTGATCTTGAGCCCCTAGATCTGCCATAGAATCCTAGTAAAGAAGACTCGCCTACTACACCACCCGACTTTCAGCTTCTCCATCACTTTGGCTCCTACCATCCCATATCTGCTCAAAATCAGATCACTAGTCCAAGTACATCCGCCACACCCATCCAAACCACTATTGTTCAAACCACCTCAGCTCATCCCACAAGCCCTCATTTTTTACATCATCCATTACCTCCCATCATAGCAGCCTGGTATGCACCCTTGGTGTTGCCACATCCTTTGGCTCCCTTACAAAATGACTATCAATCCAAAATCCCACACTTTACCGAAGTTGAGACTACCACAGCTCAACAACATGTAGATAGGATTAGCAATGCCTTTGAATACATGTAAATAGAAGACGAGACCATCAGAATGAGGATGTTCGCCCAAAGCCTGGGCAGAGAACCCAAAAAATGGTTTAAGAGCTTAACTCCAAACAGCATCCAAAATATCCCAGAACTCTAGAAAACATTCATAAACAAGTGGGAAATCCGAAAGAACCCCATTCAAATCCTGTCAGAGTATAACAATCTAAAACGGGAAAATCGGGAAAGTGTCCAGGGATATTGCACTAGGTTCAACAGTGTGTACAATTCCCTCCCTCCTCACTTCAAACCTCCACTTGGATCAGCCTTGGAAAAGTTCCCCGAAGGCTTTGACCTAGACATTACTTATCAACTAAGAGACAAAGACCCCTCTACCTTAGAGGAAATGCCAAAAGTGGCGATAAGTGCAGAAACCAACTTAACAGAAAAAAGAGCTAGGACTAGATCAGAAAGGAAATTCAAATACCGGGATGAGGTCTCCACTTCAGCCCCTTCCTTAGATCCTAGAATAGATGACTTGGTTAGGTCCATGGCCAAAATGTGGGAAAATATTAGTGAAAAGACCCCTTTTAAGGATAACCAGCCAAACCCTCCAAACAGAAACCAGAACCAAAATTTTAGGAGGGAACAACCTCAAAACAAACCAAGGGAAAATGACCAAAAACATAGGCCACCCTTTAATGAAAATTATGTGAAAGAAGATGATAGGGATACATAACCTATTCATGAAAATCATTTGAACCTCATAGGGTCTGATAACGAGAGTGAGGTTTACCTCACAGAAGAAGAACAAGCATTCTTCTCTCTGAATCAGGATGAAACCAACTATGAAGATCCCGAGGATCCTGCCATACATTTTTAGAATTCCATAGTAGAAGCTCACAGGTAGTATGAAATTAGAAGTAGAAAAAACCAAGACAACTCCAAGAAAGGTAGCTCAGACACTGCTAGAACCCCTGATACCATCCTTAAGAAATCAATGGACAACAACAAAATCATAGTCAAGAAAACTGACCAAAACAAAGATAAACTATTCAAACAATTCTTGGCTCAGATGCTCCTAGTACTTCCACAATGATTCTCGAGGTGGCTGTGTCAAACAAAATCTCAAAAAAAAGTCAGCAAACTCAGAACATAGAGAAATTCATGGCTGAAAAAACTGAAGAAAACATGTCTAAACTACAAACATCTTTCAGTTTTGAGGGATAAATTGCCAAAATAAAGATTACCATGCCCCTCAATGAACTTATCGCCCAAGGCTCTTATAAGTCTCAAGTGTTAAAGGTCCTAAATATAGGAAATGATGCAAACACCCTTAATCTAGTTGATGACACTCCTGAAGTATTGTTTGGTCCAAAAATAGAAGGAAAATTCCAAGAAGGAACCACTCTTCCCTTTTACATTAGTATGAATATCCATGACCAAATCCTACACAATGCCATGCTAGATTCTGGGGCCTCGCATAATTTCATGCCGAAGGTTGTGATGGAAAGACTAGGCCTAGAAATCACAAGACCATATAAATACTTATATTCATTTGATTCGATTAGAGTCAAATGTCTAGGATTAATCAAATATATTTGTTTCAGTTTGGCCCAACTACCTGCAAAACATCTGATCATGGACATAGTGGTAGCACACATCCCTCCCAAGTATGGAATGCTTTTATCTAGATCTTAGGGAGCCAAGCTTCAAGGAAATATTCAACTTGATATGTCCTACGCCACTATTCCTTTGTTTGACCAAACTAGAATACTCTATCAAGAATCACACATGAAATATATGATCAGTAGCCAAGAGAGGCCAGATAACATCTCGATGTACTCCTGGCATTCTGATTTGAACTCTTTCATTTTACACACTGATGAGGACATTGAAGAATAGTCAAAAGGATTTGAAACAAACTTAGACCCACAACATCAGCTGCCCCAGGTTCTCTATGATGAACTAGACACTCAAAACTATCATGATCATGAACAATTATGTCTTGAGGAAAGAGAGTGTGTTCCTTTTGAATCAGGGATAGAGCTAGAATCACAAACCATTATGTACTATCAAGAAAATTGCTCAAACCTTAGGAAAACATCAGCAGTAACATCAGGAAACTTTTTCAGAACATATGCATTAGAAGACTTACATATCAGAAACCTCTTTGGAACTCAAGGGCAGGGAAGCTTAATGTTCTTTCCATACCTTAAGGATTTACAATCACATAACTCTACCATTTCAAATGAAACCTTGACTGTAGCCATAACATCTTAAAATCCAGAAAAAATTCCTGATAAACTTCTTATGAGAGGAGATGATTACTGCAGTCCAAATATACCTTAGTTACTTGAACTGGCTAACATTCTATCACTTCACCAAAGACTTAGAACTGGTAGAATTGGAAATCTTATTCAAAATACTACTTCATATAGAGAAAACAGTGAGAAAAAATATGCCACTGCCATCACTCCTAGAAACAACTTCGACAAAAGAAAATACAAAAATCTGAACCAAACAGTAATAATCAAAGATAAAATAGCTGGTCATAGAATTTGTTTTGATTTTAGAAGCACTAATACACACCCTTGTGATAGAAATTTTATCCTTCCTTCCCAATACCATGATATACCAATGATAAGTGCTTTTAATCATATGTATTTGCAAGATGATGTTTCAGGTTATAGCCAAATGATTCCTTTGTAAAGCAAATAGCTCAAAGAATTTTTCAAATATGATGGAAGTAGTCCCATTTTCAAACCCATATTTGCAAAACCACCGGATATCAAAAATATGCTCCTAAAAGCCATGTTTCTAGTTCTGAATTTCTGCATTCTAACATACCTTGATGATGTCATCATATACTTCAAAAATGACAAAGAATATATGCACTATTTGAAAAAGATGTACAGCAAAAGGAGTGGAAATCAGAGGTATAAAGAGGTACAACGGGAAGACACAGGGTTGTTTAGAGATTCATGCATGAATCCTTATGTCATGCTTGAAAGAAAAAAATTTCCAAATTTTTCTTTTCAAGAGCTGAGTGGACCAAGAGTGGTAGGAGATCCTTATGAGGATAAGATTCTTAAGTTTCACCATTTCCAAGATTTCTGAGTCAAAAAAATTTCAATCATTGTATATACCATTGTTTGAAAAATAAATCAAAAATAGAAAATTCAAAAACAATAGAAAAATAGAAAAAGAGGGTGGTTTGAAAAATAGAAATAAAGTCCCATATTCCAAAAAATAGTCATTCGGAAAGTGCGCAAGTCTAAATGTCACTACTAGTGCTCAAATGTCTTATTAAGTTATCTAGCCTAATCATAACTGAACATGTTTTAAATTTACTTGCTGATAAGTTAGTGAGTGGAAAATATGGTCAACATTGTGTAAGCTTGACTTATCAAAGAGAGTAGATTAGGAAAAGATACTAGTTCCACATGCTCAAAACAGAACCAAAGAGGAAAGCAGGGATGAAAAAAAATTGTGTATCCTAGCCTTGTTTTTCTAGATTTCATTTTATGCAAAATAATATTTGTGTGCAGCTTGTCTTTCATACCACAAGTACGTGACAAATCAGACTTTCTAATCCTGATTTGGTTATTTTTCAATTTCATGTTCTAGATTAGAGAATAAAATCCTGTCAAACAGCTTAACCTTGACAATCGATCTAGCATATGTAGAGAAATGAAGGAGTTCATCAGCTTAATCTGAACTCCCAGCAGATATAAGTGTAGAATTAGATAGTGTCATTTTTAAAAAATACTATGTCAAGGGGTTGCTAGTCCCAATGCACCCAAAGGAAGAAAAAATGTTAGCAAATATAGTGGGGTAGGTAGAAATATCATTGATGCTAATCATGTTGTCAATTTTCAGAAATAGCATCAAGGAAGAAAGATATTTGTGCCAATGGATAAAGGCACTAGTCTTCAAAGAACCAATATCTGCAATTCTGGACACCTCCTGAAAAAAAGCTTCCCTCCCCAAATGGAGCCACTATTAGTCATCAGTATTTTTCACTTGTTGGTGATGACTAGTTGTTACAGCCAAGTTTTCTAGCAGTTGATCTCAAAATTTGTCAAATTTTCTAGCTGGAAAACACCCATAAACATTTTTTCCCTCCTACCTTTTCAATCAGCCTATGACGAGATAGAACCTCATTTTCAAGTCGTATCTAGCCTCAGCCATACTAGCTTATCCATCAGCTCCAAAGAAAATAATCCAAATCTGTCCAAGAAGTCTCCCCTAAGTTAGGTAGTGGCACTTTAGGCATTTCTCCCTTGGAAAACTATCCTAAAGCCAAAAAACCTCTATCTATTATCAACCAATCCTAATAGACCTTCCTATTCTACAAATAAAGTTTGGTTACACCCTTAAGTCGCGCCACTAACAAGCCTTGAAGTCTCAGTAATACATATGCCACAGGTCAAGCTGATATTAGGTAAATGTACAATGTTTCAATGTCTTTGTCAAAAAGAAAAAGTATAATAGTGTTCCAAAAGACAGTATTAAACTCAACATGAGAAGACAGTTGCTTCTCATGTGGTTTTGAGCCTGGGATGCAAATGCTGGATAGAGAGTTATCTCATTAATCTCCTGCAATCATAGTCGAAGGTTAGTAAATTATAAATGAGAATAAATTCTTTACATATACTGGCCAAATTGCTTGTGATGTCTAAAGAGGCACAAAGGTGTTTGAAAAGAAAAATTACATGTCTCGGAGAAATGCCCATCATGACTTATTGTCAATTTTTCATCTTCATTTGCTTAAGCATAAATAGGCATTGAAAGGAAAGATAACACTGTTTAAAAGCTGATGAAATAGTATCACTGAGAAAACCTCCATTTTAGAAGCAGAGGGTTGAAAGACTGAGAAAACCTCCTTCATTTTACAAGAAGAGGGTTTGGCACTGTGATAAAGGCCTCCTTCATCTAATAAGCAGAGGGCCAGGGACAAAGATTGATTTTAGGGTTTTCACTGACTGAAAGGAAAATTTTAAGAGAAGTGGGAGAAAATTGAAGGCTTATGGATAGAGAAATGGTGTTAAAATCAAAGAGAAAACAGGGGTACTGCAATGATCAAAGAGGCTGACTTATCTCCTATCAGAGATCTCCTTCAAAAGCAGTCTGGAGCCAAAATGAACAAACCCTGCTGAGGTATGTAATTTCATTAAGGGTTTCCAAAGATCGCTCTCCTTGATGAACAGGCATGAAATCTAGTCAATGTTCTCCTTCAAAAGCAGAGTTGAAATTTGTAAAATCCATTCAAAGTTTATAGGTTGAGAGATGGTTTAGACATAGGCCAGAGAGTGATGTTAATATTCAAAAAAGTTCTGCTCTTCCTGTTCATGAAGAATTTTTTTTCAACAACTCATCATAGTGGACAAGAAGGTAACCTAAGCCTAATTTTCTGAAGGAGGATTTTCAAATATACACATAGGTTCATAAATGTGAAGACAAGATATGGCAAGTGTTTCAATTTCGGGGACAATATTCAAAGAGATGAAGCATGATACTGTCACAAACAAAAGATTGTTTATGAAACATATGAAGTTAACTAGCTATTGCATATAATTGCAGGAGAAGCCCTTAGAAGATCTTCCTTTTTAATGAGAATATGTTTGTCAAACCTAGGTAAATGCAACTAAGGTTCCCATAGTAAAAAAGAAATGACATTTGAAGGTTGCATCTACAGTCACTATATGGCTTTGAGCCAGGTTTTCCTCTAAAAAGTAGATATGAACAGAGGAAAGACATGTCCTCCCTTAATAGGAAAACAGTGAAAAGAGTTTAGCCTTGGGATGTTTTCTTCATTTTGAAAAAGGGTCATAAATACGAAGATCTCCAAAAATGTCCTCCACAGCACTTTGAAAGTCCTGGTTGAGTATTAGGTTTGTTATGTTTTAAAAAAAATGATAAAATGACAAACAATGCTTTATGTTTTTGTTTTGCAACCAAAATATTTTTCAAAAATCTTTTTAACCCTCACAAGTTAAGTTCAAATGTTTTCAACTTTAAGAGGTTAAAAGACTGTTGCCAAGCCTCATTTCAAAGTTCAAAAAACATAAGCAAGCATCCCCAATCACCTTCCTAGCCGCCCATTGGAGAAAAGAGAGATTTCAAGCGAAATTGCAGAGTTTTGAGGCTTAAAGTGTGTGTGGCACGCCTGGAAAAGCACGCGGCGTGTTCAAGAGAAAAAATACATGGATGTTACACTACTGCGCAGCGCGCTTGTAGCGGCGCGCGGTGCGGCTGTGTGCATGGTCACGACTGCCCGAAGGCTGACCCAACACCCTTTGTAACTGTTCGACGCTCTCCCTTTTGAACATGTTACACCTATTGAATGACCAAAACACCTTCAAAGGGTCTTGAGACGTGCTCAAATTGATCGAACAAAGGGCCATAAGTCATTGCAAGGTATTCTTCATTGCTCCTTGCTAGTTTTTGAAAATCTGAAGGGGGTGACAAAGTGATTTTCTCCAAGGGAGAAAAAATGATAAGGAGGGTAGGGTGTTTTGATAATGATCCAAGGTTGTTGTTGTTATGATTGTCCAAAATAAATATAATAAAAAGGGGTGTGTTTTCATTAGTTTCAAAAGGCCTGAAACTGCCCTAAAAAACAGTGATAAGCCATAACACTAATTGCAAGGAAAAGCATAGTGGTAGAGGGTTTTCAGGTTACTGAAGGTGTCCTAGCAGGGGTGAAAACAAAATTAATCCCTATTGACAAATCTAAGGTTAAAACAATGTTTATAAAATGAAAGAAGTGATCTTAAGGTCAAAATGGTGTTTAAAGGGTGAGGATTTTGGTCCAAAATTAAAGGTGGTACTGCTATAAATGCCAAGAGAGAGAGATTGATTAGAGGGCAGTGTTTCTGAGAAAACTAAAAGCTTTCTGTTGCTATGATTGTTACACACTTTTACATTGTCAGGTGGATGTTTAAAACCATCTAAAAAGATCCTAACTGCCTTCAAAAAACATTGGTGTCTTAGCAGAGGTGAAAACAGTGTTTGTGAAGGGAAAATAGTAGTCTTAAGGTGAACACATTTTTATAAGGTGAAATTTTTTCCATTATAAAATGTCTCCTCTGTGTTATGAAATAGAAAACTAGTTCTGCCTCCTTTGCCCCATAAACCAGACTATGGTGAAAGATATTTTAACTCAATTTAAAGGTGTCTTTGTCTACCTATGTATGAGAAACAATGAATACAAGAAGAGTGTTTTTGACTGGGAGTGGTGTTTTGTCTTTGTCTAAATACAAGGTTGTCTTGTTTACACCAAAACATAAAGGATCCTTATGACCTTACCCAAACACAGTAACAATTTGACTATGTGCTTTTTTATTTGATAACTATTTGTTGATTGGCATAAAAATAGACAAAATAGTGATTTGTAAGGAGCAGAAAGTTGGTGTTAAAGAACCATTTCACACAACATTTGAAGCAGTTTGCCTTGGTAAAATAGTGACTAAAAAGGAGAGCAGAGGTGTGTGCTTGAGAAAACATTCCAAAGGCCATTTGAGACAGCTTGGTGTTGCAGAGAACATTCAAACAAGATGCCTCCCAGGCAAGATAGTAGGAATGGCCTGCACAAGAGATTTGAGCCTGTTTCCACTAAAGAAGTGAATGCCCATCCATCAGTATTGTTTAATTTCCATGAGTTTGGGTGTCTATATTTTTGCCAAAGAGTACAAGAGGTGAAGATCTATTCCCCTTTGACACATCTTTGTGCTTTGAGGTTTCTAGAGAAGCATTTTCAGCTGGTAGGCCTAGATTTCAAATTCTCTCCAAGGTCCATCTCCAAGGCCACTAAAATCCCTTATGTTGGGGAGAAGTGGTTTAAACAAAGCCACCTAGACTCAGAATAATACAAGCCTTTTCTGAATCCTGAGCATAGAGATTCATGTCCATCCATTTTTCCCTTCTCATATCTTTTGACTAGCTACGCCCCCTGTCTGCTCAACTTAGTGTTTCTAAATTGAGGTCATAAATTGTCAACCAGGGCTAGTAAACTGTTGAAGTGAAGTGCACTATATGTGCGTAGGTATTTGTTTCTCACTACGTTGTGTTTAGTGTTTTTCCAATGTTTTTGGTTTTGTGTTTTTATTCTAAGAGGAAAGGAACTAAGTTTTGGCAAAGAGAAGTTGTTGGTCACACTAAAACATAGCAAAACCTATTCTAAATTATGTGTGGCACTTGAGAAGAGAAAATGCAATTCTTTAATAAGAAAAATAACTCAGCAAGAACTAAATAACTCATAACATGAACTTATTCCCATTCATTCATTAGAAATATGTTGGAATATCTTGAGAAAAGGATAAGTTTAATGCCATGAGGTTCTTCTAAGTAAAAATGACTTACAATATCAAAAATCTCATCCATGGTTAGAAATTTATTGGAACACAATTGGAAAAGATTATTTTTAGCATAGTAAGGAACTCTACTCTAAATTAACCTATGAGACTGAAATTAATCCATTCTGCAACTCAAATTGTCACTAATAAGCCTCATTCGAAAGTTAGAAATATTTTGGAATAGTTTTGGAAAAGGCTATTTTGTAAAATTCTAAGAGATTGCAGAACAGTCAAGGCCTTGAACTGATATCACTAATTCCTATCCATATGATGATGTGTTGGAAGAGATTAATAACAAGAGTAGTTTGTAAATAATGAAGGCCTTGAAGTCTAATGCAACAAAACTAGCATACAACTGACTAATAAAACTAAAAATACAATAGATAAAGATGAACTAAAATGCAATCATTCAAACTTGAAATATGGTGACCACAACTGTACTAGAATGCCATAATCCTAACTTGAAATACAGTGAACAGAAACTGAAATAGAGTGCCATTAATCTAACTTGAAATACAGTGAACATAAACTGAACTAGCGCGCCATTAATCTCCAGAGTATTACAACTGCACTATAATGCAACTAATCTCTAAAATATTATAGCCCTATCTCGTTCATTATTAGTGATATTTTGGAACAATTCAGAAGAACAAGTCTAGCTGTAACAATTGATGTAATTGAGCACAAAAACGTAAAGTTCAGAAAAAGGCAACTAATTCCTAAAATACTACAGTTATATCTTATTCAATATTAGTGATATTTTGGAATAATTCGTAAGAACAGGACTAGACTGTAGCATCCAATGCAAGTGAGTATAAAACACAAAGTTCAGAAAATTGCTTAAACTAGGAATGCAACAAGGCTAAAGTTACTTATCTAAACAATGTGCAAAAATCTTCTCGGGCAGTAGGGGCCCTCTACCACTGGATTAGCATACAAATCTCCTCAAGATTGCCTCATATCTTGCAATAAAGCGTTGCTTCTTTCATTAAAGGAAAAGTATTTCAAAAACAGAGTATTACGGTCTTTTGAGATCTAGCAACAAAACATCAATATAGCTAACTATCCCTCGGTCTCCCGAGTCATTATTATAAAAGAAATACATAACTACCCTTGAGAATAAATAGGAAAAAGTGTCTTTTTCAATAAAAATCAAATTAGAATTCTTATGGAAGCCTCGTACTTTGCTGGAGACATCTGTAGAGTCCCTGTCCTGGTAGGAATCTGCTTCTTAGCTTTGATCTCTTCCACGTGCATAACCACCTGTAGATTCTTTCTCCGACTTCGTAGAGAGCAATAAATGATGTGGGAGCGTTGTGGAATTCAACCATATGTTTTTTTATCTGAAGTGACACCTGTAACCTATGAGAACATGAAGATAGCTGCAGAATAGGTGACTAGCTATAGAATGGCTGCATTCTGTAGCTCAGTCTAGTCAAAAATTAATACAACAACAAAACCATGGAAATATATCAAGTTAGTCATTGTATACATTCCTAAAGTGTCTTTAACCAATCCTATTGACCATTTAAGTCTGTAATTGATAAGGGACAA
Organism: Pinus albicaulis; assembly: GCA_034641835.2. Taxonomy (NCBI): domain Eukaryota; kingdom Viridiplantae; phylum Streptophyta; class Pinopsida; order Pinales; family Pinaceae; genus Pinus; species Pinus albicaulis. The sequence goes on from CM076584.1 coordinate 1,186,652,220, forward strand.
AGGAAATGAAGTGAAATTTGGTGAAGGGAAAGGACATCTTTGGGGCTCAACACCCCCCTCATGAAGATCATCATGAAATACTTCACTTGCGAGGGAAGATTCTCCCAAGTCTATGCCTATCATATCCGATTTCTCATGCATTTCGCGAGGGCCAAATTTCTAAATCTCCCTTTCTTCCTACATAGAAGTATTGAGAAAATGGCCTCCACTATTCAGAAAATCCTCCTTCTCAGCAAACATCCTGCCTCTTCCATCACTCCCTCATCAAAGTCATCATTCTTCATCAGCTTGAGAAGAGGGAGGTCTCCTGGGATACTTTCATCACACATCCAGATTTCGCCACTGTCCCTTCATTTCATACATTTCCTTCACCTTATACTCACCATCCTTCGCCTTCTTCTAGCAAACATATTCCCAAGAAGCTCAAATTTACCATAGAACAAGAAAAAGAACATGATGAGGAAGAAGAGCATGAGCAAGAATATGAAAGTGATTATGAGCAACAACATGATGAAACAAGGTAGCAAGGGCAAGAAGATGAAAGTGATGATGAGCAATAGCATGATGAAACAAGGAAGCAAGGGGATGAAGAGGAAAGCGATGATGAGCAGCATCATAGTGAAACAGGGCAACAAGGGTAAGAAGGGCGTGATGAAAAAGGACATGATGATGAGTAGCATAATAGTGAGGCAGAAGAGAAGTCTCATGAAGATGATGAATAGTGGTAGCCACAACATGATGAACAACAGCCTCATAAAGAGTAACAGCAGCCTCATGAAGAAGAGGGGCAGCATGATAAACATGTGCAACACAGTGAGGAGGACAACCCTCAAAACGAAATGCAAAAGGATAGCCAAGGAATCCATGAAGAAATCCAAGAAAGTGGCAAGAATAATGAGCAAAGTAGCAAGGGTAAAGAGCCCATGGAGCATGTGCTAACTACCTCTCCTAGGCAAGGGGCCATGCTCTCTTCTTCGAAAGTGGCCAAGCCCCAGACATCAAAGAAAAGGGTGCCTAGAGCTGTAACTCCAAATGTGACTAGGGCCCTCCAAAGCAAGGGAAAATTGACCAAGAAGCCCATTGTCGAATTTCCCAAGAGGAGGAAGACTAAAAGAGCCACCCAAAGCAAAGGGAAGTACAAGGAAGAAAGCAATCATGAAAAGGAAAGGGAATTCGACATTATTAAAATCCAAAGGGATGATAGTGACAATGAAGCCTGAATCCTAGAAAATCTCTTGATCAATAGAGAAAACCAAATTGATGCTTTGAGGACTAATCTTGAGAGGGCAGAAACTTCAATCACTTTTTGAAAATTCAAAACAAACAGATGAGTGTCCATATGGTTGTATATGAGTGTCCATATGGTTGTATATGAGACTTGGACCTTCAACAGAGAATGACCGGGCATTATAAAAAGCTCAATCAGTTTTCCCGGTGGAATTGAAGGCCGCTCAAGAAAAACTGAAGGAGGCTAAAGGGAAGTGCGCGGCACAAAAATTTAGGAAATACACCTCAAGGCTCCAAATTTTGGCCTCATATTCACAACATGTTTCTGAAAACCCTTGAGGGTCATGCTCGCCAAATTTGGGCGAAATGCGACAAATTTTGGTTTTTTGTCATTTTTGGGTTTTTGGCCAAAACTCATGGGCATTGCCATTTCAGTTTGGGGCATCCTAAAAGGATGAAAATGGTATCATTGGATGCCATAATTTCAGGGGCACATACTCAGCAATTTTCATATCAATTGAAGATCATTTTATCCCCCAAAATGGCGAAAAACACTCGCTTTTTCTATACTCTACCCTGTTTATCAGCAAGGCCTATTTTTTGGTTTTTTACACACAGGTCTGTTTTTGGAGGACTTTTGGTGGTTATTTAGGAGAAAAATAAAAATTTTCAGAAATTATAAACTTATATCTTTCCAACGAGCCATCATGAGCCTCGTTTTGACATCGGGAAGACCTCCAAAAGTTGTCGGCAAGTCAGGGGACCTTTTGCTGATGTATTTTTTGAGTATTTTTGTAAAAATTGAACCTTTCAAAAATGACTTTTCTTCATGTGCGTTTAGCTATTTTTGTACATGATAAGTTATGAAAAGTCAATATATTTCCCTTTTTTAGCATTTTTGAGATATTTTATTAGATATTTTGTGCCTTGGGCTTTGCAAAGCCTCAAGGACAAAATCAGATATTTTGGATAGGCCAATGAGATTGCAAGTTGAACTAAGAGGTTTTCTTCACTTTGGCCTATATATTCCAAAGGCTTTCATTGTAAACAAGACTGAACTTGATGAATAGAAGCAATATATGGTCATATAATCTTTGGAAGAAATACTTGTCTCATGCTTTTGGATAGTTTCTTGAATGTTCTTGGATGATGAAAGAGGATTGTTTTTGGATTCCATGACTTGGTAGAATGGTATAGTGTCTCTCTCTCTATTTTGTTTCCTAGTTTTCATTCATAATTCCATGTTCTTGCTTGCTATAAGACAATAGAGAATAGATTTGAGACATGCCCTTGGAGGCACCTCAAATTTCCTGTTTCTTTATAGCTTCCATGTTTTCTTCATTCTTAGTCATGTTAAAGAATCCTTGATTGCTCTTTAATAACTAAAGAATATTGCTTGCTTGTTTCATTTATGGTTTTATGCATGCTAAGTATGAATTACGGTACACTCTGCTTACTCATGGCTAGCCATAGCTCCACCTATGAAACTTCTCTTTCATTGATTAGATTGTCATTTTTTGAACCAAGGAGGTCTTGTATTGATCTTGCCCCTTGCCTAAAACTATGCAATCTTGTTTTCAAAGTGCCCAATAGCTTGAAGTACTATGTTTAGGCATTCTAACATAGTGATTTGAGTTGTTTGTCTATTTTAAATGTATTTCTCCAAAGCCTGATGGCCATTTCCTAAAGTTAGAGAGTTATATATCTCTATGCATGGCTTGAATGTTTATTTCTATGCATCGATTAGTTTACAGTTACATTTCTCATGATTAATGGTTTTCCCTACCATGTTTATGTCAGCTATTAAACTAGTTATGTTTGAAATCCTTTTTTCTTCACAAATTTAATGTCCATCTCACTCCATTTTTCCCAAAGATCCATTTTACCTTGAATCAAATCAGCCATTCAACAACCTTGTATCACCACCTGACAGCTTTCTTGACCTTTTCGACCCCATAGCCCAGTTGATCTGACATCTTTTTACCTATCTTATGTCTTTGATCAATTCATCCCTCACAACCTAAAAACCAAAACCAAAAAACTACTTGATAACTAGCCTAAAATCAAGAACACAATAAACAAACACACATATATCCCTTACACAAATAGAGTGAGCCCTCTCTGAGTCCAGAAAGGCTAGGTCCTTGGGCTCCAAAGATTGGTTTGATATTACACTGTCATTTGGTTGCCAATCAGCCAAATCATGGGACCCTAACACCCTCAACACATGCAATGTGGGTGCATGTAACATTGAAGCCTCATCAAACTCTTCATGTTCACGTTCCCTCCACTCAAGCATTGTAGATATTCTGCAATGGGAAAATTGGAAGATTAGAAACAATTTGAGTGAAAAAATGGTTTATTTTGGGAGAATAAATGATTTTATTCAGGGCACCTCCGCGCCTTTTACGCAGAAACGGTGTGTGGATCCGCATGCATCCTGTACAAAAGTGCGAGACCACGACAATTTTCTCTTTGAAAAATTTTCGGGGTCCGCAGGTGTCATGTGTATTACTTGCGGACCCCCGTGGGTGAAATTTTGAACATATTTTTCTCCTAAAAAATGAATTTAAGACCTAAATTAAGAAAGTGAATGGACAAAAATGAAGGCGAGGATGATGTGGATTACTTGGAGATGACGATTTTCGATTCCAATGGTCAAATTTTCCATAATCTCCTCTGGAATGTTTTTCACCAAAAGCTCTCAACTTTCACTTTGGACTCAATTGGTAAAAATGATTTAGAAAAACTTTTTTTTATAATATTTTTTGAATAAATGAAATATAATTTTGTTTATTTTCCACTTTGAAAAGTTGTTTTTTGAATTATTTTTATTAATCATAAACAGGTACGTTTAATTTTTGAGTTTTTTGTGTAGAATACATGATTTTTTTTGGTAAAATGATCATTTTTGACAAAGGAGTATACTTTTGATCACTTTTTTGAACTCGGTAAAAATTATGAAAAAGTGAAACTTATGAGTACATTTTTATCCCTTTTTTCGAACTCGTTAAAACTTACGAAAAAGAGAAAACCATGAGTACATTTTTATCCCTTTTTCGAACTCATTAAAACTTATGAAAATTTGAAATCTTGAGTTCTCTTTTAAGCCCTTTTTAGACTCTCTAAACATGAAAAGATTGTTGAGTACTTGAATATTTGAACTTGTTAAAGGAAATGAACAGTCGTCCCTTAAGTATAAGTTTACCCCTTTTCCGGACTGAAATGGACTATTTACGAAAAAGGTATACGTTGACTTATCATAGTCATTAGATTTCTCTCCTATATTATTTTATTCTTTTTTGGGCTTGAGAGACTAAATTTACAAAAAATTACACCCACGAAGTTTCCTTAAGTTTTTCTTCTGACTCCCTAAAATTGAAAAAAACCGAGTTTATCCTATACTGGACTCGTTAAAATTTAACAGTAAAGGACCTGTAAATTATAAATAGGAATGAACCACTCCTTCTTAGGGTTCGATTTTATACTAAGTTGGACTCATCCGAAGGATGAACTTATATAACAAGAAAATGTTATCCTCCTCAAGCTTTTCAAAAATAAAGAGGTACTTACCAGAAATGGTGGGGGAAAAAGAAAGAAAATGGATCCAATTGTTTAACTTTGATTAAAAGCAATATACCACTCTTAAACATGACACTTTTTTTCACACTTCTACCTAGGTTGGGAAAATCCTTTGCCTATTAATTAATCAAACCACATTGAAAGTCTTCAGTCGGTTTCTAGGTATTAGCTTTAGGTCAATTTTTACCAAACCATCTACAGTGTCATTATGTGTTCAAGAGGATATTTCAAACAAACCATTCATCTGCAAACATATGTATCCATTCGCATTGACCATCCCTGAGTCAGTACTTGCAAAATATTTCTACAAAACTTGATCTAATGCCTTCATGTCATGGGCTTTCCTACGATGGGTCACTTTTTATTGACAACAAATCATCATCTAGGAAGTTGATCTAGAATCCTATCACTACCTTGGAATATGCAGGCCCTAATGGCAGATTTCTTGCCTTCGATGATAGGTTACGTCATTGACCTACGATCGGATAATTCTATGAAGTGTTCGACTTCAAATCATTTATTCACACTTCATGGATTATACTGAGTACTTTGAGAGAAATTTTCATTATTGGTGGTTTCTCTCACACTTGTTAACAGTTCACATCATTGACTGGTAATCAAGTGGTTTCTACCATGTTCGACTTCGACACAATCAATCGCATGGATAGAATCGTACTAGTTCGGCAAGTAGAAATCAAGACCCTGGATCTAGTTTCCACCATCTAGGCTGTGAGGAGTTTTATTGTTCATTATGCAATAGACTATTCATGACAGATGGTTGCGTCCATACTTTTTCTACTATTGATGTAATATTAAAATCATTTTTATATCAGAACATTTTAGTTAAGTTTTGATTTAGTTAGTTTTTGTTCTGAGTATGGGAATGCCTACCTCAACGATGATACTATATATATGTTTTCATTGAATGTTTTTACAGGTTCCTACCGGCATCCACAAGCCAATCCTTGGAATGATAAAGCACTTCACTCTTTGAATTATCTCAGACTTCGTGCTTTAGGGGGCAATCTGTTACACATTATTTTGTCACCATCACATTTTACTATCTATATGGGTTCATAAATACCTATATAATGCTCCCTTAGCAGTCTACAACCCTAAAGTTCCTAGGCCAAGTCCTGAATTTGGAGAAAATCTTGTAAAACTCATAAAAACACTTGTACCACACTTTTCCTTAGCGTTACCTGAGGTACTGCATCCTTTTTCTCCAAAAACTACGGAGCTGACCTCACGTTTTCTTCATTAAAAGTGCAGACCCCTGTAAAAGTTAAATTGAAGGTGAAATTAAATTATAGAAGTCCAGCTGGTCGAATATTCTCCCAGTTTGAAGCTTCTAGAACGCGTTATCCAGTCGAAGCCTTACTCCCTCCTTTTATCATGAACATTCATTACTTCATAAAAGGAGCCTATTATTTGGTCTTTGGAACTTAATCCCTTGATAAGGGGACTCTATCCCTTCAATTTTGGAGCTGTAACCACTTTCCTTCTCCTATAAATTGAAGCTTTGGTTCAGTCTCAAGGGTACATGCTCATATATGTAAAACTTCTCTATGCATTTTGTATACACTTAGTACTTGCTTTGTACTTGGTAGTTGTGATAGAGAAGGGAATTGTTGAAGAAACATACTCTTTTTTCTAGCTATGAGAACGATTACATACTCGTATTTAGACTGGTTAAAAGAGTGGAAGGGCTTGTTAGACCAAAAGAAAATGCTTATTCCGGACCCCGGAAGGACCTGTAGACATGAAGGCGAACGCGGTTGTAAGACTCCTTCTTTTATTTAAAGATAATACAATTGGATCCTGTTTTCTCAAAAAGTTGTTTATGTATTTACTTGAATGACTTATTTCTTAAATTCCTTGATTATTAAGATATATTTATGATTTTTTAATTAGTATATGTTGCAGGTGCTTTTGATTCTCTTTTATGTCTTTGTTTGCAGATCTTAAGAGGTGACTTCTTGGAGCGACGAGAAAGAAGAATTCAACTAGCATTGGATCACAGGTAGGTCCTTTCTTCATCATAGAAAAATATAAATCATATATAATCTAGAGAAAGTAGTTTACATTTGTCCTGTTTGTTTCTAGCTATCCTTGTGATACCAAGGAGATCTTTCTTGTCCACAAGAACGATTTATCTTCCTAACACTGTCATCATGAAGAAGTGGGAGATACATAAAAAGAATCGTATGCTGTCCATTGGCCTTCTTAAGACATGAGAGATGGTAAATATTGGGTGCTTCAACCCCCATGAGAAACTACAATCTCCATGCTATCATCCAAACAAAGTGAGGCATCCTTGGTAGCTCATAGAAATGGTCACCAATCCCCTCCATATACAATGTATAGGGGCTGCATGGCTGGAAATGAGAGGCAATATTGTTCAACTTACATTGTCTCTCCCTCCATTTATGATAGATTTGGAGTTGTTGATCCTGGTTTGCAACAATATAGTCCTCATGAAGCCAAAAGAGACTTGGAACCTCATGATTTCCTTCATTGATTCTAGGGACCCTTCTTGCCCAATATTTCATGCATATTGAATAAAGTATCATCACCATATGTGCTTGAAAAGAAACATGGACTAAGTGTCATATGATATATTGGATGGTGATAATAGTCCCTCCATTGAGACCAGCGTTCTTCTTCTTCTGACTGCCTCAAAACATAGTACAATAAATGGACACCCAACCACCTTCTTGCTGCCATAAGCTTCTTCAAATCTTGAAAATAGTAGAGGATAAGAGGTGTTAGCTGAATGTGATTCAAGCAACACATGTCTTTCCACAAATTCTCCCATGTGAGAGGCTTCTCCCAAAGACATAAGTCACACATATGGCCTTTTGCATAGAGAAACAAAAGATAAAGTGTAGCAGCCATATGATGTCTCATCCTCCTCTTGAAGTATGAATAAATATGGGAAGTTCCATTTCCCACGGACACACTCAACCAATGTGTCATCCCTCCTATCATGTTCCCAACAAATATTAGAGCATCATCATCATGTCAGATCAAAATAAAAAATACATAAATAATTAAACACAATGATGGAGGTGGATCATAGTCCCACAAGTGGAGCCAGTGAAGTAGATCTCCTAACTGCATCAGATATAGATGTGGTAAGTGGTTTTCCGACCATTTACTGCTACCCATAACATCTCACCATGGTTGAAAGTGGGAGATATATGTGGTGCCTTAGGAAATCACCCATCATGCTACAAAATCTCCCTTTGTCCATCAAGAGAGTGGCCATATTCAGAAATAGTTTTGGCCCAAAGTTGGCCATGAATTTTATAAGGTATAAAAATCCTCTTGGGAGTCATGGCCTGCATATACATAGTAAAATAATGCACACAATCACAAAATAAAACATGATTTTCATAAGTATGCTCTTCACCAATAGTCATCCTCAAACAAATGGAGTGGTACATAGATATATCCCCTTCCTCTAAAAGAGAAAGAGGGGGCTGAATTAAATCTTCCATAGAGTTATGTTGCTGCTTCAACTCCATACGGTACATGCATCTTTGATAATGATCATATATTTCTCCTTCAAATCCCTCCCAATAGTAGCTCCTCAAGATGATGTTTTTGAGCTTCACAGAATATGTGTGGCTGAAACAGAACTCTTCATAGGATCCTTGTAGTAACTTCTCCTTGAGCTTGGAGGCTCTAGATAATAATATCCTACCATGATCATAGATGAATCCATCTTGGACTAAATATCCCTCATATTGTAGCTAGTCATCAAGAATCATGTAGGTGTGAAGATCCTTGGAATATTCTACCAACAGTTGGGATTTCTAATATGGATCCAATCTCCCCAACCATGACAACACTGTGGAAATCTGAACTGAAGCTTTTGTCATATCATTGTTCTCCTCTTTGACATGTTGAATGCTAAAGTCAGATGTTGGAGTAAAGTTACTCCATCTTTTTTTCCCCTCTTGTAGTTGATCTTGCTCAAGACAAGATTGAAGTTAATGGAAGTCAAACTTCTTTTGAAAGGTCTCTTTATTCCAAAACTTACATAGTTTGGTCCATCCATATAAGAGTGTTGGTACTCTCTTTTCATATTCAAAGATCTCCCTTGTATGTAGAGATATCATTTTCTGCCCCAAGACTATGAAGTGGCCATTTTACATCATGCTAATGTCATCATAGATCTCTGAATCATTTTTCAGTGCAGATAACTGAGTGGGACATGGTTTTGTCCAACTCATAGAGTTGATCATCTCTCCTTGGAACCCATCAATGGTTCTCAGCGTTGTGTTAGCTTCTCCCAAGGCTATTCCCTTAGCCAAATATGTCACTGGTGCATTAAGTTGAGATAAAAATTTATTCTTCTTCCAATCAGGGGGTCTCCCTGGTGGAATGCCTCCATGTAAAGAGACATCAAGATCTGAAGTAGACTATATGAAAGAGTGGAATAATGTGTCCCTACATTTGATGCATAGTTTAGTCTCCTTCTCATGAATAGAAACCCCTTGAAATAAACAAGGGTGCATGCTCCTCATCATTGGATGTTGATCCATCCTTCCTCCTCCTTCTTGGAGCAAGGTGTTATTGCCCATTAATACTGTCACATAATGCTCCTTGGAAATAAATTGCAAAGATGAAAAAGATCCTTCCCTTGAAACAATAACCTCATGTCCATCCCCATGTGGTGATGGTTCTTCTTTTGAAGTGACAACACTGTTACTACCCTCTTGTCCTTTCTCCTCATCAATATTTGAGTTTACCTCATTATCAATGAGAGACCTTAGATCTTGGTCTTCCCTTGAAAGAGGAATCTTCATGACTTCCTTTTGAGAAGAAATCTCTTCATGCAATGGGGATATTGCCTTTGGTAAGGTATCACACAAGTATTTATCCCATTCAACAGAAATCTGAAGTGGAGCTGGCATAACAGATATTTGCAACTCATGCAAGGGTTTTGCATACTCATGCTTTTCTAGCTCAATCAAAGATGCTTCGGTTTGTTTTACATCAAGTCTCTTCACTAATCTCCTAGTGAATCTTCCATAAGTAGATATATTTGCATTCTTCAATGAAAATGATTCAAATAAGCACCAAGCATAAGCTTTACCTTTAAGATGTAGCGCTGCTACTTTAAGGGCTTCCTTTTCTTAAACTTGATGTAGATCCAAATATGAGTCTAGCTGATATATTCATTCTTTGGCTGTGCATGTGGAGGATCCATCAAAATTTGGCAAAAAGAATCTACCTCTTCTCCTTCTATGGTACTTGTTGGATCTCCTTTCCTCAAGCTGGAAGAACTCTTGGAAGCTCAAGTGCTCCTTGATTTTCCAATATTTAGATTCATACTCTTGAAGATAATCACTCAAAGTATCCTCCTTTGGTGCATCTTCTTCCTTCATTTCTCTTGCAGTAAATCTGGGCATAGAGTAACGTTGTAGATTTGTTTGTGTAGTTGAGTGCTTTCACATATAAGATGAAGAACTGGGGCTTTCTTCATGAAAATATCTTCTTGAGGGACCTTCATGTCTTTCCCTCTTCATTTCTTTGATTTCTCCTTTAAGCTCATGCAGAGTTTGGAACAGAGTTTTTGAGAAATATTTTCCTTTAATTCTTCTAGATAAAGGGGCTTTACCCTTGTCTTCTTTGTCTTTAGTGTAATCAATATTCTTCTTCTATCTTTTCTTCTCTTGAAAACACATATTGGATTCTTAATAAGCACAGGATGTGCCAAGATGATGCTCTGATACCACTGTAATATTCCCAAATGGGAAATGCAGCAATATTAAACAGTCATGCATTAAAATAACACAGTTCATATAAAGAAAAGTAGGAGGCCAATAAAAAGGCTCTTCAAAATTATTTACAACAACAATATAGATGTATAATGAGGCCCATAAGATGCATAGTTGGAAATGTAAGACAAAAATAGAAGAAATTCCCTCAAATGAGGTGTTGCAACCACATGTATAGACTGAAACTGCTTTGATAGCATTATTTTATTAGGATACAAACTGATTTTGATTAAATTTCGGATCTAGAGCAGATCTATGCATAAAAAATTAGATCCATAACAGATCCATGCACTAGAAAGGCTCGTCTTTCAGATCCCCTTGGGGTTTTGAGCATTACACCAAGTATAACCAGTAGATCTGAGATCTAAGAATGCAGATCTATAGAAATATTCAGTGATTCATAGGTATTCAAAAATATGCAGATCAGATCTAAAATGTATAATGTCTATATCTCCTTCAATGGATCTCAAAGTGAAGGGCAAATCCCCAACACTTAGAAACCATCTCTCCAAATGGTGCACCCAAACTCACTATAACAACACTTATAGGAATAACACAGATCTGGGAGAGAAACTGCGCTGTAGGGTATAGATGATAGTTGGCCACATGCCAAGATCAGAAAATGATGCTCAAGCACTCCAATATTGTAATGTTCCCAAATTTTAGCCTCAAGCTAAAAGGGACATTATAGTTAGCATTATCTCTAGGTAGATGAATAAAATGGGTAGGGAGGCCCATTAACCTCTTTATAAGGAATAATAGCATTCCTCATGTGGAAAGAGGAAGAATAATCAGCTATAGGTGTGCAAATGATTAGATCATGTTGATTCAGTCATATTTAACCAAGTCCACATGCACTGTCTAGATACATTGTATCTCCCTGATGGACTGCATAGTTTTAATGGAGGACAAATTTCATGAGCTTGGTGGTACATATGTATGGGACCCATTGTGGAGAGGTGCACTTTCTATATATGGAGAGGAGGACAACCATTGTTATTCATGCGTGGATTATTATTTGCTTTGGTCTATTGAGACTTTGCTTCCTCTTGTTGTTTAGCAGGGTTGTAGTGTTGTTTAGCACAAGGGTGTTCCTGGTCGGGAATCCCTACCTCATCCTCAGGGAAGGAGAGGTTATTTGGGCTACATTTCCTCATTCTAGAATTTTTTCTAAGCTACCTCCTTCAACTATAGCACATTTTCTATTTAGATTTGGGTTATGTTGCAGGGTGCAACAAAGGAGGATCTCTTTGAGTCATTTCTGGGCTTGTTTTTCAGTGGAAAGCTTGTATATTCATTGGAGGATCAGAAAGGAGGACTTCGAGACATATTTATACATATTTTTCATCAGGCCAACCATATTCTATCCCTCACAGCACAATCACCATCCCAAACTGCGTTATTTTTGGAGGCATTTGCTGGGAGAGTTCATTGAGCTCATCGAGAGGATCTATTTCTTAGTAGAGGGATCAGCCTTCTAATCAGAAACACCATTGTATGAGGAAATTAGTATTTCAGATATTTCATAGAATCATTGTATATCAGATCCAGTTTGCAGTGGCACATTAACCCGAGGGTTATTTCTCACATTGTATGTTTTTCAGTATTTCTAGCAATCCTTTCCAGGTTGGCTAGAAATCTTGTATTGGAGCCCATATCTTCATTTCTGGGAATTTATTTTGTTTCTATCAGCCATATTTCATGCATATACATATATAGCAGCATCTACACTAATATAGACTACGCAGTCACTGCTCTCTGGCATTCTATATAGTTGCAACATCTCATGTATCTATTGTTATGATCATTGGAGACTTGTTCTTATTGCTTGAGTGGCATGTCCCTCATGATATTTTGTACATTGCTGCTGATCCATTAATAAAATAATGGTTGTATATTGATCCCTCTCATTTCATGATCATATTTGCTGTGTTTACATTATTGTGTTCTTATATGGCTGTATCTCCAATTTTTGGATATTATAAGATATTCCCATTGTTGTAAAATTTCCCTATTTTGGGATATTATAGTGGTATCGGAGCATAATCTTGGCTCAGCCTATGCATCCAAGACATTATGTCATTAAGAGGAGAAGCTTCTCACAGAAAAGAGAACTTGTGTAGAAGAAACAAAAGCATGACTCCATTATTTGGAGGAATAAAGGAAGAGAGGATCTCCCTGCTTCTTTTCCAAGCTATGAAGAATATCAAAGAATATCTCAAGGAGATGAAATGGGAGGAGTGTAGAATATTTCTGAGAGGGTTTGAAGCAAGCCCTAGCTATTCACATGATGGTTGTGAGCATTCAGCCACACATGCAGATCCATAGTTCAGTCTATTTCCCACATTTACTGCAAGAAGGATGGAGGAAGAAGATGCACCAAGGGAGGAGACCTTGAGTGACTATCTTCAGGAGTATGAATCTCAATCATGGAGATTCAAGGAGCACTTGAACTTCCATGTATTTTTCAATCTCAAGGAGGCAAGATCCAGCAGCCACAAAATAAGCAAGAGAGGTAGAATCTTCCTATCTCAATTTGATGGATCAGTAGAGTGCACAGCCAAAGCTTGGGTAGAAGAAATAGATTCCTATTTTTAGCTACACCAAGTTTCAGAGAAGGAGGCTGTAATGTTCCCAAATTCTAGCCTCAAAGCTAAATGGAACATTAGAGTTAGTAGCAGCTTTAGCCGGTAAATAAATGGGTAGAAAAGACCATAAGTCTCCTAAGGAGCAATAAAATACTCCAAATGTGAAAGGGGACACTCTTTCTAGCCTAATAAAACACCTCCATGTGTGAACAAGGGTGAAATCAAGCTGCTTTGACTAAGTCAACAACGCAGTTTTAGTGGAGGAGGAATCCAAGGAGGAATAACGCAATTTTGGAGGGAGATGCATCTTTGGATGGAGATGACCTAATTGAGTGGGGCCAAGGGAAAGAAAACTCATATATTATATAAGGAAGAGGATGGAAACATTATTCTTCATGTCTTAGGTCATTATTCTTGTCTACCAAGACGTGTTGCTGGTTTGCTACTTAGCAGAGTTGCAGTGTTGTTTAGCACCGGGTGTTCCCGAGTAGGAATACCACCTCTTTCCTTTGAGGATCCTCATTGGGAGAGTTTGAATTCATCATTCCACATCAATTTTTCAGGCCAAGCTTCAGCCATCTTCATCAGCCTAGTTTTTCCAGAGATTGTGCAGTGTTGCTGGGTGCAGCAATGGAAGGGATTGGAATCCTGGTTCCTGAGCTAGTTTCTCATTGGAGGAAGGTTTCCTTCACTTGAGAGACCTGTTTGGAGAGCTCCAGAGCCTATTTCAGATCTTTTTTATTATACCACACATTTCCCATACATTTCCAACGCTCTTTCTGCTAGGGAATGCGTTATTTTGGAGGCAGTGTTCATTGCATGGTTTGGTGGCTCCATTGCTGAGTTTCCTTGTGATTGAGAGGATCATCCTTTCATGGGAGGAAGCCCTTGAGGGATTTAAATCAGATCAGACATATTTAAAGCCTTTTACACTCATGTTCTTTAGTGTTGCAATGGTGATTCAGTAAATTACTGAATATCACATGTTGTATGCAGAGTGTTTGACAAGAAACCCTTGCCGATTTCTTTTGTATTTTGTATAAGGAGACTAGATCTCTGTTCATTAGAATTATTTATCAATAAATGAGTAGATCTATTTTTCTCCTATGATTTTATGTGTAAACCCTCTCTTAGACTCCGCAGTCCCTTGAGCAGCAACTCCAGCATTTTGCAGTCTTGGGGTTTTAGCACTTTTTGGCAATCCTAGGTGTGCGAGATCTGTTTAACCCACCTAGTTTGCTTTGTTTAAGCTATAATATTGGATTAATATTTTATATTGATTATTTTATTGGATACAAGGGTCCATTTCAGTTTTTTATTGCAAATTTTGCTGGAAATGCATTTTTTATGCATGATTCATGAGTTGTTCCTAATTTTGGAATATTACAGTGGTATCAAAGCATGATCTCTCGATCAGCCTGTGAGATCCAGATATCATAGGAAGGAGAGATGGATAGAAGACATAAATATTTAGTATGTGAATGAATAAAGGAATACAAGCTTACCAAGCTTCTTCCACAATCAATGCAGAGCTTTCAAGGAGAGCTGAAGAAAATGAGAGTTGAATCTAGATTTTCACATGGGAAGTGTGAGAATACAACTACACACCATGATGCATAGTGCAGTCATGTGCCCAAATCTATCTTGAGATGGATAGGAGGAGGAAGAATTCCTAAGAGAATGACTCTTAATGATTTGTTGCGGGAGTATGAATCTCAAATTGAGAGGTTTAGAGATCATACCGATTTCCAAAAGTTTTTCAAGATCCAGGTGGAGAAGAGAAAGCAACAGGATGCAGATAGATTTCTTCTATCTACTTTTGCCGGAGCACCTACATGTTCAACTGGAGCTTGGGTTAAGGAGCTAAATTCCTATTTGTAGCTGCACCACATTTCTAAAGATGAAGCCATCAGAGTTGCAGCATTGCATTTCAAAGGTAAGGATCATGCATGGTAGATTTTTGAATCTTGTTCTTTAAATAATTCCAAAACTTTCTATTATGCAAGATTCATAAAAACATTGATGGAGAGGTTTGGTGAAAAACTTTCTGAGACACATGAGCAAGGAAAACTTGAAGAAAAAAAACCCTTGCATCTGATGGAGGAAACTCCATTTTGGAAAGCCATGGGAGGAGCTGATATATTTCACTACATATTGTTGGAAGCAAGACCTCCAGTTCATATTGTTGAACAAGAGGGCATGGGGATCTCCTTTTCACAGGAGGATCCAACTATTGAGATGTTGCCCAAACACATTGAAGAATATGAGGGCAACAATGCTATAACATCTAGAGCACATCTAGTGCCTCATGCAAAGGGAGGAGGAGCACATGCTGCAATAGGAGGGATTCTTGTGCCTTTGCAAGAAGTTCCCCAGGATCTCATACATGGAGGTCCAAGCACAATCAGTGAGCATCATGATTGTGCAGCATTACAGCTGGAAGGAGAAGGAAGGGAGGCAGAGCAACAACATTTGATGAGGGGCACACACCCTTCTCTATTTTAGAGAGAAGCGTGTAAGAAAAAGAAAGAGGTAGACTGTATTACGCTGTGCAAGCAAGGGAAATGTTGCCCAACCATATTAGTAGACTATGCTTGACATTGATGTCTCACTATATGGAGGCATTCCACCCAGGAGGCCATCTGATCTGGAGTTAATGGAAGACATCTTGTCTTTGGATTCACCACTCTTAGATTTTTGAGAGGTGAAGAGTCTCTAGGAACACTTTGGCATTGAGGATGTCAAAGTAGCAGGCAGCATTGTGAGGAGAGCTTCACATGCCAGATCACCAATGTTGCCTTTGAGGAGGATTGATCCTTATTGGAGGTCTCAAATTTTGGTAGAGTACTCCAAGGATCTTGGTGCATGCACGATTCTTGATGACCCAGATGGAGATTGCTATATGGTAAAATGCTTGGGTTGTTGGTTCTCGAATATCCCTCTCAGGGCTTTTCGATGCCCGAGGCAGACAAAAATATTAGTTGTATAGTTCACAAAGAAGAAGCATATATGTTCATATCAACTTAAACAACTTGATGGAATAATATGGAAGATTACCTCTTTCCAGATCTTGAAGTCCTTTTGGAGAGCACTAAGCAGCGAGGAAGGGATCCTTCTTCACCAACTCCAAATATCGACCCTGTGATCAATCAAAGCACCCGTGTAATATCTACCACAATATACATTTCCTATGAATTAAGTTATCATATGATAAATATTAAAAAATGCAAGTGTAAGCCATTCATTTCATGCTATATAAGTAATTAAGGAACAATAACAATATTGATGCATTGAATGAACAAAATAGATACAATTTTATTGATTTATAAAAAGGAGGAGTACAACCGTCGGTTGTACCAAGCCCTCCTTAGTCTTCCAATCTCTCTTTCTCTTTCTCTGAATGTGGTGATGTCTTAATCAACAATTTCTCAATGAACCTCTTTGATATTTGACCTTCACACTACAACAATAAATGCTCTGCTTCACATGTATTCAAACAACCTTCGACCTTGGACCAAGAGCGTACAGCTCCATTTTATAGGAAATGGAGAGGGAAAACATTGCCTTTCTCCTTCCACCAGTTTTAAATAGAAAAACCAAGATGTTTCCTCAACTTTCCATGCTTTTTCATTTCTTGAGAGTCTAGTTGTTTTTGGCAAGACCCAATAAAAGGTTAGTGCCTTGCTGTTTCTATTTTTCACTGACTCTCTATGAGAAAAGCTGGAGTTTCAAATCATTCTCTGCGGGTTTTTCCTATTTCAAACTCAAGACATGGGTAACTCTGCCCTTTAGGCTAAACAGAGTGTTTCCCTATCCACTAATGTGACCTTTTCATGGATCAGGTGTGTTATAACACACTTTGGCTGTTATAGGGGCGCGTTACCGTGGTAGAAGTAGGTTTGGTTTAGACCTCTTTATTCCTTCCATACTTATCTTCTCCTTTGATCTGATGAGGAGGTTATTTGACCTGTAATAGAGATGAGAGATATATGGTGGATTATGTGGTCATCTATTCCTATGGTAGGATCTTCTTGACTAGATATTCTAGTCTCAAGGAGAAGATGCTACATGCAGCACATGAGGACTTCTCTTCTATGCACCTTGATGCATATTTCCAGTTGATGGAGGAGTTCACTTGGGAGGGCATTCAGCATGACATGTTTCAGCATATGGAGAGATGCATAGCCCAGATGGTGATAGAGAGGATGTCACAGCCACCTTCCTATTCATTGGGAGTAAGGGAGTAAGTACATGATGGAGGAGGTATCATTTCACATTTTGTATTGTACTTATTTTCCTTATTTGAGCAGCATGATGTAACAAGAAGAATGATCTCTTCTTCCATATTGTATGATGATGTACTTGGAGCTACTTGTAGCATTGATTTTGGCTATATTTTTGATGGTTTTTTGGGGAAGCCACATGTATCTGGGTGTTCACCATTGGCACCAACTTGTAACTTCACGTTTTCATCTTATGAGATTACTGTGGCAGTAAAAAAGTGGCTGGAAAAGCACTTGTTATTTCTTATTTTGTTGCAGGCTAAGGATGCACTGCGTTGGTTCCATGAGAGGGACCATGATTCACTCTCTGGTTGTCACTTGGAAACTTGTTCTCATTGTACTTTTCTTCCATATGTTGCTGATATATATATGTTCATGGGCTTGATATGGGAGGTGCCCATTGGGAGCATGATTGTCCCCACTTTATATGTTGTACATTTCAGGAGGCACTTCATGGCTGAAATGTTTGTTGGGACATCATACAATTTGACCATCATGATATTACTCTATGGCTTGTATGAGGGAGAGATGAGGCAGACGCAAAAGTTTTTGTTGCTATGGTTTCACTTGGGAGAGTGTGGGAAAAATTCTTCCCATACTTTTCATGATATTTCTAGAGAGAAGGAAGGAACATTCATGGTGCAAGGATGCTGCCCTTCAACATTGGAGGATTATGAGAGAATTCCATGTAAGAAGAAGATCTTCTCACATAACAGCATGATGGTGGATAGCAAAGAGGAGAGTCATGGAGCCTTATTGCAAAGGCCTACAGCACTGTCACATAGGAGTATGTTCTTATGGATGGAATCTTCCAAGGAGAGGATGTATCCTTTCTTCTTGCAGGTTTTTATGAGGAGATTCTCATGGGAGGACTTATTGATGGACCTCACTTTCATCCAACTTGCTATGTATGGTGGGAAATGCATTTATGTACTTGTTGATTAATCCATTGAGTATTTGTACTTTCTCACCATGTTTGGACAATGCATTGCTCCTCAAGAGAGAAAGAGTATTCTTGGGTTTCATGGTCACTTGAGAGCCAATTTTTATGATGATAATAGCCCATATATACATCACTTTGGGCAAGTGTATTGTTATTTTATGTGTGAACAACTGATAGACATTGATGCTTACTTCCCCATGTTGGAAGAGAAAACATACACAGCTTATGACTTGTTGCAGGACCACTTGCCACATGACATTCTCAAGCAGCAGCTGGGAAGACTACGTAATATCCACTTGGAGAACCTTTGGTACCATCCAAAATTTCACCTAAATTTCAGCAATTTTCTGATTTGGAGGCAAAATGGTGATGATGTGCCATTCATCTTGGATGGAATGCTTTGGGTTGACATGTCTCATGACTTCAGGGGGAGAGTCCTTGTAGGCTCAATCTTCTTCTTTCCATTGGAGGGAAATCATGTTGCAGCCCGAGATCAGCATACCCTCTACACTAATCATCAGTGGAGAGGAGTACAACATGGGATAGGCCCTCTTGCCTATCATGTTCATTTATTCAGCCAACCTACATTTTAGGAGCACAAGGTGGAGGAAACTTTTCATGAGTTGCCATGTTGGAGGGTGACTCACTTCATTTGGATGATAGAATGGGTGAGGGAGGCACTCATTCACCATGATTATAATCAATCATACTTTTTTTAGGCCATGAGATAGCTAGCAAGTTTCCATTCACACTTTCCACCTTTGATTGATGCAGACACTTTGGCTTTTCACACTTGGGAGGAAACATTGGATGACAATATATTTGCAGATTCTCTTGATGCAGTGATGGAGGCTATTGATGGGAGGCCACATGAGGAGGAGGGGAGAAATTTTTCTCTACTTATACATTTTCTTGATGACAAGCAAATATTTTGGAGGGGAGGACTGTAATGTTCCCAAATTTTAGCCCCAAATCTAAATGGAACATGAGAGTTAGCAGCAGCTTTAGCTGGTAAATAAATGGGTAGAAAAGCCCATAAGTCTCCTAAGGAGGAATAAAATACTCCAAATGTGAAAGGGGACACTGTTTATAGCCTAATAAAACACCTCCATGTGTGAACAAGGGTGAAATCAAGCTGCTTTGACTAAGTCAACAGTGCAGTTTTAGTGGAGGAGGAATCCAAGGAGGAATAACGCAATTTTGGAGGGAGATGCATATTTGGATGGAGATGACATAATTGAGTGGGGCCAAGGGAAATAAAACTCATATATTATATAAGGAATAGGATGGCAGCATTATTCTTCATGTCTTATATTATTATCCTTGTCTACCAAGACTTGTTGTTGCTTTGCTGCTTAGCAGAGTTGCAGTGTTGTTTAGCACCAGGTGTTCCTGAGCAGGAATCCCTCCTATTTACATTGAGGAGCATCATTGGGAGAGTTTTAATTCATCATTCCACATCAGGTTTTAAAGCCAAGCTTCAGCCATCTTCATCAGCGCATTTTTTCCAGAGATTGTGTAGTGTTGTTGGGTGCAGCAGTGGAAGGGATTGGAATCTCGGTTCTTGAGCTAGTTTCTCATTGGAGGAAGGTTTACTTCACTTGAGAGACCTGTTTGGAGAGATCCAGAGCCTATTTCAGATATTTGGTATCAGACTACACATTTCCCATACATTCCCAGTGCTGTTTCTACTAGGGAATGCGTTATTTTGGAGGTAGTGTTCATTGCATGGTTTGGTGGCTCCATTGCTGAGTTTCCTTGTGATTGAGAGGATTATCCTTTCATGGGAGGAAGCCCTTGAGGGATATACATTAGATCATACATATTTCCAGCCTTGTGCACTCATGTGTTTTAGTTTTGCAGTGGTTATTTAGTAAATTACTGAATATCAGATGTTGTATGAAGAGTGTTTGACAAGAAACCCTTGCCGGTTTCTTTTGTATTTTGTATAAGGGGACTAGATCTCTGTTTGTTGGAAAGATGAGTTTTTCTTGCTGAAAAGACAGACCTCCCAAGTGTCCTATGGAAAACTATAAAAAAAAGGACAAATAAATACTACTTTCTCTAGATTTAGTTTTAGAATTATCTATAACAGGTTCTGTAAACCTACTTGTGATCCAGCACTAATATTCCTTCCTGTCGCTCGGAGTGTCCCATTGCTCCAAATATATCTCTTTTTCAGGACTTGCAATCACAAACATGAAAGAATCAGAAGCACCTACATGATATAGATTAATTCATAAATATCTTGATGATAAAGGAATTCAAGAAATGAGATAGTTAATTAAATAAGCCATTGATAAAACATAATAAACCAACCACTTAATTTAACAAGCTCATTGAGAAAACAATATTCATTTGTATTAACTTAAATAAAGAAGAGCCTTACAACCATGTCTGCCTTGATGTCATACAGGCCTTCTTGGGGTTCGAAACAGACGTTTCCTTTACTCTGAATAGCCTTGCTCTCTCTCAGCTAAAAGCACATGGGTGTGTAATCATTCTCATATATTGATCAGCTATGAGAGTCTGAGTTTTCATAGCATTTCTCCTCAAAATTCTTCAAGTCTAACTCACTAACTCTAACCTTTGAAGCTGCACTATGGCTTCAATTTATAGGAAAAAAGAGGAGGTTATGGTTCCACATTAGAAGAGATAGAATGCTCTTTTGAAGGGATTGGGCTCCATAAATCAAGGGGTAGGCTCCCATAATGGAGGAATGAACATACATGATAGGAGTGAACCTTCGACTGGATAACTACTTCTAGAAGCTTCCAGATTTGACTGCTGGGCTTCTAAATGTTACTTTCCACCTTTTTTTTACCTTTTACAGGGGTCCGCACCTTTAATGAATAAAAAGTGCGTTTAGCTCCACATGATTTAGAGAAAAAAGTGCAAAACCACAGGAAATGTTAAGAGAAAGTGTGGTACAAATGTTTTTAAGACTTTTATGATATTTTCTCTTAATTTCAAGGCTTGACTTTAGAAACTTTGATGTTGTAGACTTCTAAGGGAGTACTAAAATGTCATGGTGACAAATTTCAGTGTAACAAATCACCCCCTAAAGTGTGAAGTCTGAGAGCATTCAAAGAGTGATGTGCTTTATCATTTCAGGGATTAGCCTGTGGACACCCCAGTCAAAACCCTGTAAAAAAATTCAATGCAAATCATATATATCATCACTGAGGTAGGCATTCCCATACTCAAATAAAAAATAACTAAACTTGTTCTGATACAGAAATGATTTTAATATTACATCAATAGTGTAGACATAGAATGGGCGCAACCATCTGTAATGAATCGTTTACTGCATAATGAACAATAAAACTCCTCGTAGCCTAGATAGTGGAAACTAGATCCAGGGTCTTGATTTCTGCTTTCCGAACTAGTACGATTCTATCCATGCGATTAAATGTGTTGAAGTCGAACATGGTAGAAACCACTTGATTACCAGTCAATGATGTGAACTGTTAAAAAGTGTGAGAGAAACCACCAATAATGAAAATGGCTCTCAAAGTACTTAGTACAATCCCTAAGATGTGAATAAGTGATTTGAAGTTGAAAATTTCATGGAATCATTTGGTTGAAGGTCAATGATGAAACCTATCATCGAAAGTGAGAAACCTGCTATTAAGGCATGCATACTTCAAGGTAATGATGGATTCTAGATCAACTTCCTAGATGATGAGCTGTCGTTGATAGAAAGTGATCCGTCCTAAGCAAGCTCATGACACGAAACCATATATCAAGTTTTGAAGAAGTATTTTTCAAGGACTGACTCAGGGATGGTCAACGTGAATGGAGACAAATGTTTGCAGATGAATGGTTTGTTTGACTGTCCTCTTGAACACATAATGACACTACAGATGGTTTGGTGACAGTTTCCCTAAGCTAATACCCAGAAACTGGCTAAAGACCTCCAATGTGGTTTGATTAACTGATAGGCAAAGGATTTCCCAACCCAGGTAGAAGTGTAAAAAAAAAAATGTCGTCTAAAAGAGTGGTATAATGCTTCTATAAATTAAAGTATAAAAAATGAATCTGTTTTCTCTCTTTTCCCCCACCATTTCTGGCAAGTACCTCTTTATTTTTGACAAGCTTGAGGAGGATAACATTTTCTTGATTATAAGCTCATCCTTCGGATGAGTCCAACTTAGTTTAAAATCAAACCCTAAGAAGGAGTGGTCCATTCCTGTTTTTAATCGACAGGTCCTTTACTGTTTAATTTTAACGATTCCAGTATAGGAGAAACTCGGTGTTTTTCATTTTTAGGGAGTTAGAAGAAAAAACTTAAGAAAACTCCATGAATGTAATTTTTCGTAAATTTAGTCTCTCAGAACCAAAAAAGGATAAAATAATGCGAGAGAGAAATATATTGACCATGATTAGTCAACGTATACCTTTTTTGTAAATAGTCCATTTCAGTCCGGAAAAGGGGCAAAATTATACTGAAGGGATGGTTGTTCATTTCCTTTAACAAGTTTGAATAGTCAAGTACTCGGAAATCTTTTCATTTTTAGTGAGTCTAAAAAGGGCTTAAAAGAGGACTCCATGGTTTCACTTTTTTTGTAAATTTTAAAGAGCCCGAAAAAGTGATAAAAGTATACTCTTCATAAAAAATGATCATTTTGCCTGAAAAATCCGGTATTCTGCACAAAAAACTCAAAAAATTAAACATACCTATTTCAATAATAAAAATATTTTGAAAAACCATCTTTTTAAAGTGAAAAATAAAAAAATTTAAATTTCATTTATTCGAAAAAAAAATTATAAAAAGGAGTTTTTCAAGTTCATTTTTACCATTTGAGTTTGGATTGAAAATTTTAGAGCTTTTGGCAAAAAAAGCTTCAGAGAAGATTCCGGACAAATTGACCGTTGAAATCGAAAACTGTCTGCTCCATGTAATCCACATCCTCTTTTCCTTGCTTTTCATTCATTCATTTTCTTAAATTAGGGTCTAAATTTCATTTTTGGGAGGAAAATTGGTTCAAAAATCCACCCTCAAGGGTCCGCACGTAGGACACTAGGTACCTGCGGACCCCGGAATTTTCTCACAAAGGAAAATGTCAGGGCCCCACAATTTTAACACAAAGCCCAAGCGGAGCTACGCATTGTCTCTGAGCGTAAAGTGCGGGGGCACCGTAATGAATTTAGAAACACAATTTCCTCCCAAATTACCCAAAAGTTTTGTTTTAAAATGATTCTAGTCCTTCATTTTACTCATTGTAGGATATTTAAAATGCTCATTTGGCAAGAATGGGAACATGAGGAGGTAGATGAAGAAACAATGAGTCATTAACCTACATTGAAAGTTTTAAGAGCATGCGGGCTATTCAAATTTTGGGCTATCAGTGGCATGAGAGCTCAAGTAGATTTTCTCACTTGGTTGGTAAAAAAGTGGGACGTTCAGGACCAGTGTTTCATGATTGGAGGACACCAGCTCAAAATTGAGCTGGAGGACATATATTTTTTGACTGGTTTGTCTAAGAGAGGCAAACCACTTTCTCTATTTGGGGCTAGTCCAGGTGGCCAGTCTATTGCTAGCCTACAATTATAGTTTTGTAATGATGAAGCCAATCCTAGAGACAAATGGATTGATATTAAAACTATCATCTGTCCCGAGTTAAAAGTGATTGCATTTACCGTTACCAAGTTGTGCGGAAGTGCAAATTTGCATGTAACTACTGGATCTTAGATGCGGATTGCAGTAGATTATTTCCGAGGCACCATATTCAAATTGTTCGAGGCAGTGTTGGCTAATGTCAAAGGCCAACTTACCAGAGCAAAGAATGGGAAGTTAAACAACTTCAGATATGGATCTATCGTGGTTACCTTTGCTTTGGAGAGGATTCCTCTGTTAGCCCCGCAACATATTCCTGTTGATGTTGGTAGACCTCAAGAGCTTCATATGGTTCAATGGGTTGCTTTGATGGCCCATCATAGCGAGGGTGGGGAGATTTTTCGATTTCCCTTGACTTGTTTTCATTGGTAAGAACACCAAATTTCCGTGATAGAGTATTTTCCTTATGTGAGCATAGATTTCCATGGCGACCGAGATATGCCACTTTCTCCAAGAGCTTAGTGGGATGAGTTAGGTAAAAGATATCTTTGACATGTTCTAATTTCCAATTTTTATTTTGTTTTTAAATCGTCCAAAACTGATAACAAAAATTTCAAATGTAGATGTGGGTCCACGTCGACCAGCCACTCTGTGCCCCTTTGACTAGAGGCAAAGGGATGCAGCTGTAGTAGCACCACCACCATAGGATCAGACAGCAGAGATCCTAACTGATTTCAAACACCATTTGCAGCAGCTAACTATGGACATCCCTGGGACCACCATAGACGACATTCCACTCCATTTACAGAGATACGTCATTGGTGTTCCTGAACCATTCAGGAGAATTTTTAGTAGAGTGGCACAAGAAGTAGTGTATTATCATGATCATTACCATGGATAGTGGAAGATTGACTGTATAGAATCATTTTTTGTATCACTTTTTCCCGATGATAAGGCGTTTTGAACCTATGATCAAAGACGATGTACTATTTTTTGAACACTACATCTATACTATGATATACTATTATTTCCAGTTACCTGTTCAATCATGTTATCGAATGTTGATTTACTACTTTATTATTGCAAATGTCAGTTTATAACACTAGAAGCTATTGCATTTGCTAATGTGTTTAAATTTATTGGAATGTGTTGATACTTAATATAATCGAACTCTTGTTCCAAGAGACAAACTCTTAAAAATAATCTTAATAATACTGGGTTTCTAATGGCATGTACTCGGTTTAACTGTAATACAACAAGTTCATAATCTAACCTAACGATCAATCTCCGAATTCCAAATGAAATGGATTCAGACAATAACTCAATAACTGCACTGTATTCAACAATATTGTTCATTGTTTGACCGAGGCTTACCCCATGCATAGATACTAACTCGTCAGTGGGTGAATAAATAACCTTGGTTGCGGAAGAGATGTTTCGTGTACTATGACAAGTGCCATCAGCAAAACCACTATATGTTTGAAAGGACGTCGACATCTGCAATATCAAGAGTAATCCAGATAAGCAGGAAAAATGGTAAAAGCACACTTAAACTTGGTACACGTTTCTAATCTACATCACACCAGCTAGAAAGTAACTAATATACAGAGAAGATCTCCACACCAAAATAAAGCATAATATCTCTTCAGATAAAGTCCATTTCTGGGTTTACCTAAAGAGACCACGTCAAAATAAATCAATTCATAGACCCCTTTTGCAAGCTGTCGCTTGACAATATAAGGACCATGCCACATGGGTTCGAATTTCCCAGCCCCTAGTTTATCGTTAGCTTGATCATAAATCAAAACCAGGTCTCCTTCTGAAAAATTACGAGGGGTAACACTTCTATCATACTGAGCTTTCATTCTTTTCACATCAGTCTCGGTAGCTAATGCAGCAGTGCACCGATTCTTATCTAATTGAGCCAAGTATAAAAAACGTTTCTCCTCTTTAGAAGTGGCTGGTAGTAACTCTATAGCTAGTTGGAGTGAGAGTATCTCACATTCAATGGGTAATACCGCTTCTAAACCATAAACTAGTTGAAAAGGGGTAAAGCCTGTCGATGTTTTTGCTGAGGTTTGATATGCCTAAAGTGCTGAAAAGAGCATGGTATTCCAATTCGATTTATGAATTCCAATGATTCGTTTAATCATGGTGACTAAGACTTTATTAATTTCTTTAACTAAACCATTAGCCTACGGATAATATGGTGTAGAACTATCATGGCGTAGGCCAGGTTGGTCTGTTAGCTTGGTCATCATGATATTTCAAAAATGGCTCTCGTGATCAGTAATTATCGCTTAGGGTACACCGAAACAAGAAATCACATCATTGAACATGAAATTAGCTGCATTTTTTCCATATTTCACAAATTTAGGCATCGCCTCGGCTCATTTGGTAAAATAATCTACTGCTAGAATAATATACCCATGCCCCCCAGATGAGTGAGGGTTACATGTAATGAATTCAATGCCCCATTTTGCAAAAGGACCGACAGCAATTATAGGGTGAAGAGGAGCAGGTGGTGCATGCATTTTTCGATCGAATATTTGATAATTATGACATTTTTGGACCACATAAATACAATCTTTAAATAAGGACGGCCAGAAATAACCTACGCGCAGTATCTTTTGGGCTGTGGTGTACCCAGACATATGACCACCACATGCTCCAGAGTGACAGTCATTTAAAACCTTTTTGGCTTCTTCATGGGTTAGACAACATCCAAAAACTGAGTCCGCACCACGACGGTATAGTGTGTCACCAACAATATGATATTGTTGAGACTGGAAATGTATTTTTCATCATTGCAACTTTGAAATCTTAGGCCAAAAATATTGGGTCTGAAGATAAACAATAATATCTCCATACCAAGGATCAATGGTACTAATAAGAAACAAGGATTCATCCACAATTGGTTGTTCCATCACAGTTTCTGTATTAATACGTGGGAAATCACACATAAGTTCAGTAAATATCAATGATTTCTTGGATTTGGATTTTTCAAACTCCAAACCAAACTCCTGTAGGATGACAATCCATTTAGAGTATTTTCCCCCTAACAATTGTTTGGTTAAAATGTACATCATAGGGTTACAATCAGAAATCATTGTTGTTTTGCATAAAAGTATGTAATGACGAAAACATTGGACAAGTTGAATAGCTGCCAAGGCCAATTTATCCACATGTGAATATTTGATTTCAGTTGGATGCAAATTTAAACTAAGATAATAAATCACATGTTCACCATGGAATTCATCTTCCTAAACTAAAACCATCCCTATCGTGTAATCTGAAGCGGCGAGGTACAAAAAGTAATCTTGGTTGTAGTTGGGAGGATGCAGTAATGGTGCATGGTTCAATGCGTGTTTTAGAGAATCAAAAGATCCATCAGTGACCTTGTCCCAAAAGAAAGGAATATTTTGTTTCAACAACCTAGTGAAACCTTCCTTTAAATCAGCGTAGTTAGGAATGAATCGACATAAAAAATTTTCTTTCCCTTGCAAACTTTGGAGTTGGCGAAGAGTAGAAGGAAGAGGTAAATTGATGATTGCCTCAACCTTCGATGGATCAACATGAATTCCTGTCTTTGAGACAATAAATCCCAATAATCGTCAGGATTGTACGCAGGAAACACATTTTTGAGGATTAAAACGAATCTTATAATGCCTACATCGTATAAATATGGCTTGTAAATGAGTAATATGATCCGCTTTGTGCAAAGAGTGAGTAGGAAAATCATCGAGGTAGGGTTTCACAATGTGCTTAATGTCATGAAGTGCATAAGACATGGCCCTTTGAAAAGTGGCACCAACATTCCTAAGGGCAAAAGGTAGTTTGTGATAAGCAAAATTTCCCCATGGACAAATGAAAGATGTCTTAGGTTGATCTACAAGGAGTATGTTAATTTTATTGTAGCCGGAAAATCCATCCATGAATGAGAACATTTCACTTCTAGCACAATCATCAATAATTTGATCAATATAAGGGGTTGGATAATTTTCGTTTGGACAAGCTCAATTTATATCCCTATAATCGATACATACTTGTATCGTTCCTTGTTTTTTATTGACCGGAACAATATTAGATACCCAGTCCATGGGATCGGATAAATAAAACCTGCACAAAGTAATTTTTCAACTTCAGCTTCAATAGCGGAAGCTTTTCTCGGATGTATCTAATGTAATCTCTATCTAATGGGTTTAGCATCTGGGTATGTCTTAATTTCATGAAAAATAATCGACGGATTGATTCTTGGCATTTCTTCATATGACCAGGCGAAAATGTTGCGGAATTCCTGAAATAGGGCTTTATATGCTTGGATTTCAGCAGTCATATAAGAAGAACCTATATGAATGTTTTCAATAATTGCAGGTTTTACTAAAATGTCAAGAGGAACCGTTGTAGAAATATTTTCTAAATTCAATTCATAATCAAAATGTGAAAGAGGATTCTGAGGGTCTTTGACATAATTAGTGGTAAAAATGGAGGAAAAATCATTCTCAAAATGATCGATATCAGGTAAAAACGAAGACCTATGATGAAGATCTACCCATGGTAACTCATCTACTGACAAGAATTCACAAATATGTTCATCAGTATTGAATACCTGTTGAGCAGGATTCGGAATTGGTGTCGAAACTAAGATCAATATTGAAAATGACTCCTGATTAATCACATTCACTGGATCAAACTCAGTTGAAGGAGTATCAGAAAATGAATTTACATTCTGATATGCTAACTCAAAAGGACTCAAAGGCATTGGGCCATTGAAAGAATCCAATTATGATTCTGAAGGTGCTATCCAAGGATCATCAAAGGAAATAGTACTTGATGTAATCATATTGATATTAACAATCCGACATCTTTATAAGGGATAGTCGATTTTCCGATATGTTGGATGCTATCAGTAGAGGCTGGTTCGGATGAATAATATGAGAGATGATCTATTCTAACAATCTTTCCTTTATGAGGAAACATGATGAGATGAAAGATCGATGATACAATAGTAGTCATGGCGTAAGACCAATTGCGACCCAGGAGAAGGTTGTAATCCAGAGGGGCATCAACCACTTCCACATCTAGATTAACCATTTTTCCTTCGACCTCTATTGGTAGATCTTGTAAGATACCATATGGATGAAAACCTCTTCCATCAAAAGCTTTGAGAATAGTTGGTGATTGGTTAATGGTTGGAGAACCAAGTGATTTCCAACATTTTAATGACATCATAAATGTAGAAGCCCCTTCATCAACAACGGTATGAAAGATACGTTTGTTTCTTACTATTACCAGAATCTGAAAAGCCATTTGATGGGGTAGGAGGGTGTAAATTTCTCTAATTCGAAGATCATGAGGTTCGAATCCTGGAGATCTAGGGCTAACTAAGGTTGAAAAAAGTATTTTTCTTTGGGCTGGGCATGATTGCAATACTTCCAAAGCCGACATTGCTGAAGGGGAAATTGGAAAATCTTCAACAATATTGTAATTCTGAGCAGCTCTTGCATGTGGATTGAAAGTTGATTTACGAAGTAAACCTTTAGCAGGCAGTTTGATTACTAAGTCAGGATTTTTTTTCTCGATCTGTAATGGATTAGAAACTAAGGGAGATGTAGTTGATGCAGAATCACATGTTTTTGCTTCTTTACCAGTATTTTTATTACCATAATCTTGCGATCACGTTGCAACCATCAAGATATTCTCAAGTGGATTTGAGGAAGATCCAATCATGTTAATATCTTGAGTGGGAAAGGGATCCTTCAATATAGCAGGTATAGGCAAGCCTTTAACGAATTTTGATACCTCGGCTCTATGCGGGCACTCTTTTGTAAAATGATCCTCATCACAGATTAGACAAGGATATCGAGGTTTACGTTTTTCGTCAACTGGTTTAGTTGTCTCGTTTTTATCTTTTGAAGATTTTTTCTTTTTATTCTTACCTTTCTTTTTACCACCAGTTTTAGATTTGGTTGTAGATGACTCTACAACATGAATATCAGTGGAAGCTTCTAGGGAAAAATATCCTTTGGGTGAATCGGGAAAAGTGATAATAGGAGAAGTGGTCTTGGAAGAATTCTTCTTACTTTTACCAGTGTTAACAGAACCAATTACACCATTAGCGGCATGAGAGCCAGAAGGAGTTGTAGTTAATTGACCAGGTTTTGGTAAATCGAGGATTTTATCATATAGAGTACCTAACTGAGTATATACAAGGTCAAGGTACTGAGCCTGAGAAATGACTTGCTCTTCTGTAACAACACCGCCTTTGGCCACATCTTTAGTAATTTTGGGAAATAATGATTTAATAAACTATTTAGCCAAAATTTGATCCAGAATAAAGACTTTCACTAAATGCCTTCTACGTCTCCATTCATGAATGTGATCAGATATGTATGTAGACGTAAATTGTTTTAATGAAGTCAACAATTCGGTGTCGTTGTCGTATCTAACAAGAAAATAAAAATGGGTTAAGAAAGAAATAGATATTGCATTAAAATTATTAAAAGAGCCACATGGTAACTCAATGTACCATTTGGCAGCTAGACCAATGAGAGTTCTCTGAAAAAGACGCAATCGAATCGAATCATCGATTAGTGAATTGGATACACACCAGAGGTGATAAGTCATAACGTAATTAGATGGGTCCTCTCTTGACTTACCTTCAAACTTTAGAATATCACTGGGAAACTTCTTAGGCATCAGTGCCCACTATGGAAGATTAAAAATGGGATCATTCGTAATGCGCGATAGATCCGGTAAATCTAAAGTTGCTATAAATGGTAACCGATGGCTAGGGTCTTGATAACCTTGTGTGATAAAACTAGTGCTAGGAGGAGGATATCTAGGATACCCTGGAATTGGATGCACATTTGGAATCGTGAAACCTCCTGGGTAACCAGGATTAACCAGACCATACTGGGGTTGCTAAGGTATTTGATAAGTATACCCAGGATACGGTTGATACTGATATACTGGATTTTTTGTAGCCTGTCCAAATTCATATTGTCTCTGGTACGGCTGATAAGTAAACTATGGTTGACTAGAGAGAATTTTACTAGTAGCAGCTTGTCTTGTAGGCATCTGGACCATAGTCTAAATTGTAGGTCCTCACTGTGGTATAGATACTTGAGGAATTTTCACTGATGCAGGGATAGAAGAAACCAGAGCTACAGATACTCCAGAAATAGGTGTGGTAGGTTGAACAGAAGTTGCAGTAGCTGCAACAGTTTGAGGCAGAGACTGAGGTGTACTAGGCCCAGGCTACTGAACAAAACCATGTGCAGGGACTTGAACAATAGGCTGGATAGGTTGTTGGGTTGGACCAGAAACTATAGGCTATCCAGGTTGATTAGGTAACTGCACATTAGGTTGCATATTTTGTTGAATTTGAGATGGACTCCACACCATGTTCATTTCGGGGTATGGAATCGTAGAAGGTTGTGCATATGAAGGACCATAACTTGGTTGAACATAGGGTTGATAGTTAACTGGAAAATTTCCATCTCCTTGCAATGATGGTTAACCAGAAGGAAGTTGGAAACCTTGAGTTGGGTACTGACCTTGAGGTTGATAACCTTGAGGTATGTACTAAATCTGGGGTTGATAAGGACCCTGAGGAATATACTGAGTCTAGGGTTGACCTTCGGGTATGCACTGTCCTTTCGGTTGATAACCTTGAGGTATGTATTGTCCTTGAGGTTGTTCTCCAGGTAAACAATATTTTCCTACAGTTTGTCCTGGTAAAAAATTACCTTGAGTTTGCCCTCCAGGCGATAACTGACTACCTTGAGGTTTCACCCCAGGCAGTAATTGACTACCATGAGGTTGCCCCCCAGGTGGTAACTGACTACCTTGAGGTTGAGGATTTGGAATATTACCAGACATCATAAAAGGTTTCTCTGCATTCAAAATTTCAGTTTTAGTTCCATTTGTACCAGATGATAACAATTGTTCAGTTGGTTGAGGAGTTTCTCCTGAGAAAGTATGAGAGAGTGACTAGTACCTCGAAGGAACAGAAGGACCACCGTATGAAAATGTTTTTGGAGATTGGGAAAACATAGATGACTCACCCAACATAGTAGATGAAGGATAATAACCTCTTGGTGTAGAATGAAAAGGAATTCGGGGTGGTGAATAACGAAGACCCAGGTTTTCTAAAAAATATGTTAATGATAAATACCAAGCATCAGTTCTAAAAGGACTGTAGAATATTGATTCATGCTCCCTAAGATTCAAAGTTGCTTGGGTTTCGGGAAGATTTACATCTTTGTCTGGACCAACAATTTCTTCAATAGATATGAGGTCAGAAGGAAGATTTTAAATAATGCGATGTCTTATCCTAGGTGAACTAGGATCAGTAGAAGTCGGAGTAACAATTCCTGAAGATGGTTCCAATAGAGCAGGTTCAGTGTCAGGCTCAGAAATTTCAGGTTCTTCAGCTAATTCATTGGAAGGAGGAATACTACCAATAACTTCAGAAATTGAAATTGTCTCTTAAATATGCTCTGTTGTTTGCGATTGATAATCAAGATGAATAACTGTAGATGATTCTCCTGTTTCTGTTGATCTAATTCTACTATCACTAGGCGATACTAGAGCTCGCAACCCTTCAAGTTGGCTTGGTGTATACTCAGGGGGCTTCCCCTAGAGTCTACGTGATTGTCTTGGTAATTCAACCATGATTAAAAATTATTAATCACATGCAATCAAATAAAAGCTCAACTAAAACTCCTAGAGTCGCTAAGGAAACAAACAAATGAATCACATGCCTAAAAATATGGGAGATCAAACCACACACAAATAGTAACTTCCCACACTAAAAACAATATTTGGTGATGAAATCCAACATCGTAGTATTTTAATGTAGAAAGGGCTGTTGGAACAATTACCCCAACAACCTGCTTAATGAAATAGACCGGTGCAAGTTTCTCTACTTAAACCATCTCGAGTGAAGATAACCCTCCAGAGAGTCCAAGTGAGTCTAGTCGACGTCTGCTCCAGGTACAGTGGGATCTTTCCTCCACCGTCACCTTAGGAAGAAACTGTAAATATTATGGTCACTATGGTTACCAACATAAACTAATATACCTGGGGGAACAGTCTACAATTCGACATACACGCAAGGACAGAGTAACAAAGCTCAATCCCCTTGAAGGCTCCTTGACATAATCCAAGGTATACTGACAAGTGACCCCAGGTTCCTCGACAATGGTCTATCTGAGGTTTACCATTGTTAATATTCGCACATATGCTATTGTTCCCAGTGAGATAGAATTGATTATCCCACTGGTTCATATATGACCTCGTGTTTGACTCCTTTAAGAGGAGCTTCCTAGAGAATACAAGTGACTATTGGATTTTTTCTTACCGCAAGATCAACTACTTGTTTGTTTTAATTGTCTTGGAGAGTTAATTACTCTCTACGCCAAGACACTAGCCTAAGCTATATCGGTGAAAAGTGTCCTAGAAATATAAAAATTAGTAGATAAATTTTAATTTAAGCGTTGTTTTTAATGGTTTTTTCTTAGGACAATAGGTGCGAAAGTGAAACTTATGATATGTAGTGACCCAACTCAAAACACACTACAAATGCATCTATTATGAGAAACAATTCTTGTTCTTTCAATGAATTCTATCTAAAGGAAGAGTTGAGAAATGCAATATTTTAAAACAAATATTTCCTTCAAAAAAGAATAAATGAAAAGAAATATAATTTCAAAAAGATCTCAAAATGATCTATTGCTCAATAAGAAATCCCTTTTATTCATGATCAAAACTACAAACCAAGTTTTTCTTCAAAAGAACACTACAATTTCTAGAAATAACATTCAAAGCTAAAAACACTAATTTTGAGATCTAAAAATTATAAAGACTAAATCTGAATTAAAACTTCAAAGATTTTTAGGATGTCTTGCTTAGCTTGTAATCTAACTAAGAAATTATTTGCTTGGATCAACAAGAACTCAAAAAACATCCAATTTTGGTTTTTTAAGTGAAATTCCAAACTTATAAACAAAAGTTTTTTAAAGATTTGCAAATGAGAAAAATGGGATCTAAATCTCATAAAACAATTTCTGATATGATGTCAGACTTAGCAAGAAAGAAAGGAAATACCAGTAATCTAAAGGTATATCAAGGTTTCTAATCTTTGAGCGGGATAAGGACAAAGCAAAAATCACTATAACATGCAAATCTTTCAGAAAATCATTCAAAACAAAAAATGTTGAAATAAAATGTTAACCAAAGCTTCCTGACAGAAGATACAAGTCTGGGTATTCACTGAGAATCTAAAAAACTAATCCAGAAAAGAGGATTTTAAGATTTTCCAAAAATTTTCACAAGGTCCGCAGGATTCAGTGGAAACCAGTGTAGTCTCGCACTGTGAGAACAAGAAAAGTGCGGAGCTGCCTGCACTGTCTATAAAAGCAAAGAGAGGACACAAGAAAACTAAAGAAAAAGAAAATAAACAACTCTAAAAAAATTTCTCAAGACTTTTACAGGTTTACTACCCAAACTAGTATAAACCAATCAAAATTAGAAAAAATAAATTCACCAGTCAAAAAAAAAAAAAAACAGAATTCAAAAACCCTTTCCCAATGGAGTCGCCATTTTGTTGGATGGATAAGTCATTCTTGCTGACAAGATAGACCTCCCAAGTTTCCTACGGATAGCTAGCAATAAACGGACAAATAAAGACTAATTTCTCTAGATTTAGTTTTAGAATTATCTATAACAGGTTTTGGAAACCTACTTGTGATCCAGCGCTAATCTTCTTTCCTGTTGCTCCGAGTGTCCCGTAGCTCCAAATATATCTCTTTTTAGGACCTGCAATCACAAACACGAAAGAATCAGAAGCACCTGCATGATATAGATTAATTCATAAAATATAAACCTATCTTGATGATCAAGGAATTCAAGAAATGAGACAGTTAATTAAATAAGCCATTGATAAAACATAATAAACCAGCCATTTAATTTAACAAGCTCATTGAGAAAACAATATTCATTTGTATTAACTTAAATAAAGAAGAGCCTTACAACCATGTTTGCCTTGATGTCATACAGGCCTTCTTGGGGTCTGGAACAAACGTTTCCTTTACTCTGACTAGCCTTGCACTCTCTTAGCTAAAAGAACATGGGTGTGTAATCATTCCCATATAATGATGAGCTATGAGAGTCTGAGTTTTTAGAGCATTCTGCCTCAAAAATTCTTCAAGTCTAACTCACTAACTCTAATCTTTGAAGTTGCACTATGGCTTCAATTTATAGGAAAAGAGAGGAAGTTATGGTTCCACACAATAAGGGATAGAATGCTCTTTTGAAGGGATTGGGCTCCATAAGTCAAGGGGTAGGCTCCCATAATGGAGGAATGAACATACATGATAGGAGTGAACCTTCGACTGGATAACTGCTTTTAGAAGCTTCCAGATTTGACTGTTGGGCTTATAAATGTTACTTGTTTTCTTTGTTTTACCTTTTATAGGGGTCTGCACCTTTAATGAACAAAAAGTGCGTTTAGCTCCACATGATTTAGAGAAAAAAAGTGCAACACCACAGGCAATGTTAAGAGAAAGTGCGGTACAAGTGTTTTTAAGACTTTTATGATATTTTCTCTTAATTTCAAGGCTTGACTTTAGGAACTTTGATGTTGTAGACTTCTAAGGGAGTACTAAAATGTCATGGTGACAAATTTCAGTGTAACACTGTTCTTCAGCATTATTTATCAATACATGAGTAGATCTATTGTTCTCCTATGATTTTATGTGTAAACTCTCTCTTAGACTGCGCAGTCCTCGAGCAGCAACTCCGGCATTTTGCAGTCTTGGGGTTTTAGCACTTTTGGGAAATCCTAGGTGTGGGAGATCTGTTTAACCCACCTAGTTTGCTCTAATATTGGATTTATATTGTATATTGATTATTTTATGGGATCCAAGGGTCCATTTTAGTGTTTTATTGCAAATGTTGCTGGAAATGAATTTTTGATGCATGATTCATGAGTTGTTCCTAATTTGGGAATATTATAGAGGCCATCAGAGTAGCAGCGCTGCACCTAAAAGGTATGACCCATGATTGGTGTTTTAATTATTCTACTTCATTTTTACATGCAAATGTAAAAAATTATGTTGGGTTCACTAAAGAATTTGTGAGAATATTTGATAGAAAACATTGTGAACCATCATTTGTTAAAAACAAAAACTCAAACGCCTTGCATGAGTTGGAGAGACCTATTAAACCAACTCCACTCCATATTTTTAAAGGGAATAAAAACATGCATGATAGTTTTCCAAGGGAAACATCCCCACTTCTTGAAGAGCCCTCTTCTATTTATGAAGACATGGAGTTCCCTCCTTCAAGAGATGACCAAGATCAAGGATCTCTCATTGAGGATGAGGCATTCTCATATATGGAAGAAGAGGAGAAGGATCAGTATCAAGGGATGATGAGCATTCACCCTTATATATTTCATGATTTTTCTACACATAAGGAGGGGACAACACTACACAGTGAATAGACGTATAACTCAGTCCACTTCAGATTTTGATGTCTCACTACATGGAGGCATTCCACCTAGGAGGCCACCAGATCTAGAGTTGATGAGAGACATCTTGTCTTTGGGTTCACCACTCTTCAATTTTGGAGAGGTGAAGAGTTTGGAGGGAGAATTTTGCATGGGGGATGTTAAAGTAGTAGGAAACAGTATGAGGAGAGATTCACATGCCAGATCCCAATGTCGTCTTTTGGGAGGATTGATCCATATTGGAGATCTCAACTCTTGGTAGAGTACTCCAAGTATCTAGGTGAATGTATGATTCTTGATGACCCAGGTAGATATTATAATTATATGGTGGATGATGTGGTCATCTATTCTTATGTCAGAGTCTTCTTGACTGGAGCTTCTAAGATCAAGGAGAAGCTGCTTCATGCAGCACATGAGGACTTCCTTTCCATGCATTATGATGCATATCTTTCTTTGGCGGAGGAGTTCACTTGGGAGGGCATCCAGCATGAACTATTTCAGCATATGGAGAGATGCATAGGCCATATGGTTATAGAGAGGACGTCACAGCCACTTCCCTACTCTTTGGAGGTGAGGGAAAATTTCTGGTTGAGCCATTTCAGCTCAAGGTATCAAGTACATGATGGAGGATGTACAATTTCACTTTATGTTTTGTACTTATTTTCTTTATATGAGAAGCATGTTGTACCAAGAAGGATTGTCCCTTCTTGCATATTATATGATGATGTACTTAGAGCCACTTGTGGCATTGAGATTGGCTATTTATTTGGTGGTTTGTGGGGGAAGCCACATGATTCTTAGTGTGCACCATTGGCACCAGATTGTATATTCATTATTCCATCTTATGAGATGACTATGATAGAAAACAGGTGGCTAGGAAAGCACTTGTTGTACAATGTTTTGAGGCAGGAATGGGATGCACTGCACTGGTCCCATGTGAGGAACTACGATCCACTTTTCGATTGCCACATGGTAACTTGTTTTTATTGGTTTTTGCTTCGATGTATTGCTAATAATTTTATGTTCATGGGAAGATTTTTTTGGAGAGTGGGATATGAGTTGGAAATTCCCATTGGGAGTATGATTCTCCATATTTTACATGTTGTATGTTTCAAGAGAAAAAATGGGCACACCATGATTGCCACATCACACCTCTTCCCTTCATATATGAGGAGCCATTGGGAGAACTTGCATTCTTGGAGGAGGCACTTCATGGTTGACTTATCTGGTGGGGTAGCTTGGGCCAATTTTGAAGGCCATGAAATTTTATCCCAATATTGGCACTCCCCCCATACTTACCATATATGGAGAGAGAAACTACTTGGATGGGAAAATATAAACTCTCCATTTAGCCCCAACACATTGCATAAACCCGAGGTTGTATATTTCTTTGATGAGCTACCTAGAATGGCTCATTTCAATTGGATGATAGCATGGGTGAGAGGGTCACTCATTGGGAATGATATTTCCCATGTGTATCATCACTCCTACCTTGAGAAGGTCATGGGACAGTAAGAAGGTTTCCACTTACACCTTTCACCTTTTCATGATGTGAGCCATTTGGTTATGCATCTTTGGGAGGAGACATTGGAGGGCAGATTTGTTGCAGATTATCTTGAGTAGTGGTGGGGAATATTGATGAGGAGGCCAACAGGGGAGAAGGGGAGGAATTTTTCTCTCCCTATATAGTTTCTTGAGGACAAGAAAATTTTTGGAGGGGAGTACTGTAATGTTCCCAAATTTTAGCCTCAAGCTAAAAGGGACATTATTGTTAGCATTATCTCTAGGTAGATGAATAAAATGGGTGGGGAGGCCCATTAACCTATTTAGAAGGAAGAATAACATTCCTCATGTGGAAACAGGAAGAATAAGTAGCTAGATTAAGCACCTATAGGTGTGAAGAGGATTGGATCATGTTGATTCAGTCATATTTGACCAAGTCCACATGCACTATCTAGATACATTGTATCTCCTTGATGGACTGCGCAATTTTAATGGAGGACAACTTGCATGAGCTTGGTGGCACATATGGATGGGAACCATTGTGGAGAGGTGCACTTTCTATATATGGAGAGGAGGATAGAAATTTTTATTCATGCTTGGATTATTATTTTCTTTGGTTTGTTGAGACTTTGCTTCCTCTTGCTGTTTAGCAAGGTTGCAGTGCTGTTTAGCACAAGGGTGTTCCTGGTCGAGAATCTATACCTCATCCTCAGGGAAGGAGAGGTTCTTTGGGATAAATTTCCTCATTCTAGCATTTTGGCCAAGCTACCTCCTTTAGCTACAGTGTATTTTCTGTTCAGATTTGGGTTGTGTTGTAGGGTGCAGCAAAGGAGGATCTCTTTGAGTCATTTCTGGGCTTATTTTTCAGTGGAAACATTGTCTATTCATTGGAGGATCAGAAAGGAGGACTCCCTGGAATATTTATACATATTTTTCATTAGGAAAACCATATTCTATCCCTCACAATGTAGTCACCATCCTGAATTGCATTATTTTTGGATGCATTTGCTGGGAGGTTCATTAAGCTCATCGGGAGGATCTATTTCTGATTAGAGGGATTAATCTTCTAATCAGAAATACCATTGGAGGAGGAAAATAGTATTTCAGATATTTCATAGCCTCATTGTATATCATATCCAGTTTGTAGTGGCACATTAGCCCCAAGGTTATTTGTCACATTGTATGTTTTTTGATATTTCTAGCAATCCTTTTCGGGTTGGCTAGAAATCTTGTATTGGAGCCCATATCTTCATTTCCAGGAATTTATTTTGTTTCTATCAGCCATATTTCATGTATATACATCTATATGAGAATCTACACTAATATATACTGTGCATTCACTACTCTCTGGCATTCTATATAGTTGCAACATCTCATGTATCTATTGTTATGATCATTAAAGACTTGTTCTTATTGCTTGAGTGGTTTGTCCCTCATGATATTTTGTACATTGCTGCTGATCCATTAATAAAATAATGGATGTATATTTATCCCTCTCATGTCATGATCATATCTATTGTGTTTACATTATTTTGTTCTTATATGGCTGTATCTCCAATTTTGGGATATTATAATATATTCCCATTGTTGTAGAATTTCCCTATTTTGGGATATTACAGTGGTATCGGAGCATAATCTTGGCTCAGTCTGTGCATCCAAGACATTATGCCATTAAGAGGAGAAGATTATCATAGAAAAGAGAATTTGTGTAGAAGAAACAAAAGCATGACTCCATTATCTGGAGGAATTAAGGAAGAGAGGATCTCCCTACTTTTTTTCCAAGCTATGAAGAATATCAAAGAAGATCTCAAGGAGATGAAAGGGGAGAAGTGTATAATATTTCTAAGAGGGTTTGAAGCAATCCCTAGATATTCACATGATGGGTGTGAGAATTCAGCCACACATGCAGATCCACAGTGCAGTTTATTTCCCACATTTACTACAAGAAGGATGGAGGAAGAAGATGCACCAAGGGAGGAGACCTTGAGTGACTAACTTTAGGAGTATGAATCTCAATAATGTAGATTCAAGGAGCACTTGGACTTCCAATGATTTTAAAATCTCAAGGAGGCAAGATCCAGCAGCCACAAAATAAGCAAGAGAGGTAGAATCTCCCTATCTCACATTGTTGGATCAGCAGAGTGCACAGCCCAAGCTTGGGTAGAACAGCTAGATTCCTATTTTCAGCTACACCAAGTTTCAGAGAAGGAGGCCATCAGAGTAGCAGCGTTGCACCTCAAAGGTATGGCCCATGATTGGTGGTTTAATGATTCTACTTCATTTTTCCATGCAAATGTAAAAAATTATGTTGGGTTCACTAAAGAATTGGTGAGAAGATTTGATAGAAAACATTGTGAACCATCATTTGTTAAAAAAAAAACTCAAACACCTTGCATGAGTTGGAGAGACCTATTAAACCAAATCCACTCCAGATTTTTAAAGGGGATAAAAACATGCATGATAGTTTTCCAAGGGAAAGATCTTCACTTCTTGAAGAACCCTCTTCTATTTATGAAGACATGGAGTTCCCTCGTTCAGGAGATTACCAATATCAAGGATCTCTCATTGAGGATGAGGAATTCTCATATATGGAAGAAGAGGAGAAGGATTAGCATCAAGGGATCTCCACTGAAAAATACTTCTCCACTGAAAAAGGGCACTGAAATGTCCTAGATATGAATATATCTAGCCTCCACTTGCTGCAGCTTGTAAAGACAACCAATCCCTCAACATGATCTGAGTTGTAGTTGAAAGGAGAAGCTTGGCCTCAAGCTAGATAGTGGAATATGCAATACAAGAATCTTCCAAGAGCTACTCAATGGGAAGAGATGGAATTCCTAAATAGGAAATCCCAATGCTAAACAAAATTTGCAATCTAGGATAAATAGCCAAAGAAAGCTATATGGTCTAAACATACAATATATCAAAATATCATATCTTCAACAACCTCTTCGTGCTGCCA
This sequence comes from Pinus albicaulis, assembly GCA_034641835.2. Taxonomy (NCBI): domain Eukaryota; kingdom Viridiplantae; phylum Streptophyta; class Pinopsida; order Pinales; family Pinaceae; genus Pinus; species Pinus albicaulis. The sequence goes on from CM076584.1 coordinate 1,186,693,177, forward strand.
TCCCCATCCTTATATGTATTAAGATCTTGTAAACCCTAAACCACCTTCAATGAAATATTATATTTCACACAATCCATCTCCATCTAGAACTGCGTCGTGCCACATTGATGGCCACTCCTTCTAGATAGCGTTGTGGATTTGGTCAAGGTTGACCCAGTCAAAATATTCAGCCCCCTTTCACACCTAAGGGTGCTTGCTTACATAGCCATGATTTAGCCTTTTTCATATTTGGCCTTGATTTATTATTTATTAGGAGTTTGATGAACCTAATTTACACATTTATTATTTAAGAAAAGAAATAAAACAGAAAGTGGATATTCCATTTAGCTTAGGACTAATTAGGAATATTACACTCAAGGCATTGCGTATCTTCTGCCTGATCAAACTCAGGTGTTGTATAATGCACCTAAAGGCATTTCTTTCATTCCACGGTAAAATCCATATTTTTCTCAGCAGAGACCTCAGTGGAATTATCAAAATCAATATCCTAGTCCTCAACCCACATATGGGCAAACCTTTCATGCTTATAACCCCTATGGACAGAATCCTCCAGGAGAAAACATATGGGGGTAGAATTTGTCTCAACCTCAGTGGAATCTGAATGTTAGTCTTTATCAATGACTTGTAATACCTTTTAACACTCAATTACCTTTTCTTGCTACGTTGGAATTTCCCAATGTGTTGAAGTTGACGAACGATCCAATTCTTCATAATCCATATTGGCCTCTAGTTCCAACAAAAATTCCTGGCGATTATCCCAAATTTGAGGGCAAGTCCGAAAAAGACCCCCAAGCACATGTTATGACATACCAACTTTGGTGTTCCTCTAACTCTTGGGTTGATGATTCTATCTGACTCCATCTTTTCCAACAGACTGTCACTGGTGTCGCTACCAAGTGGTACATCAAATTATCTTGTGGTGTCTTTCAAGATTTCAACTCTTTAGCCATGGCGTTTCTCACGCACTTTCAGTTACCAGTTCGGTATGAAACCGGGATGCACCTCCTTTTATCATTGAAGAAAGATTTATCTACCCATATATCTGATCATATTCATGAATGGAGGAGTCGTCATCATCTGATCAAGTTTGAAATTCCTGATCAACTTCTAATTGATTAGTTCACTACCTCCTTCGTTGCTCTGATTGCTAAGGACATTGCTATGGGGGCATGCATCACTGAGGAACAAGCCATTGCTCATGCCCAATACCTTGATATTGTGTACTCTCAGTCTGACACATTGTACGAACTCTTGCATGATGCCCCTAAACATGGAACTTCCAAAGCACCAACGATGCCATTCGTTGACAGTATCATCAGTTTCGTGTCTCAGACTTCTCGGAAGTCTTCTACTCCAAATCCTGGGAAGAAAAAATCTACTCCTTCAAATGATACTGCTTCTCAGCTGATCCTGAATTCTGGTAAAACCACTGAAGTGAATGCTGTTCAGGCCAATCCAGTGGATAAAACTTCCAAGGGTAAAAGGAATGGTAAAGGTAAGGCCAAAGCTGATACCCTGAAAAAGGATTCTCAGAAATCTCGTGTTGATGATGGTTCGCAATGTAAACTGAAGTATCCTTTCTTGATTTGTGATGAAGATCACTACACCAAGGACTGTCCCCGATGGGTTGAGGTAAGTCGATTGCTCAAAGGCACCCAAGGAACTTTGGCTATTCTCAAAGAACTATCTCTGTCACAATAGACCTAGTTGGTAGAACAACCTCAGTCTTCTGGCCCATTTGGATCTCAGGTTTTCATGATGAATGGTCTTGCATACGTCTCTATAGCTACCCAATAAAAATATTACACTGAACTGCGTCAGGTAGCGAGGAAAGAGATCGATGATGGTCCTCCTCCTCTGCCTGCTTCCGGCCCTCTTCAGATTGAAAGGCCCAATACTGAGCCCGTTGTACAACCACCTTCCAAAGGTGTACTCTGTAAGTCTTCTTACATTCCTAACACACATGCTGCTCAACATTATAGTATTGTTAAGGATGTGGCTTAGGTGCCATCTGCTATGTCTGCATTAGAAGTACTTCAGAGTTTTCCATCTTAACGAAAGGCTTTGCTATCTGCCATTGGTGGGGTTTATCCCACTGATTCGAGCCTTATCACTTTCGACTTGGAGAATTTCGTCCCACGTCTCCCTCACTAGCTTGCACTAATCATCCAAGTTGGGATTAATAGACTGAATATCCATCGAGCAGTCATGGACGAGGGTGCACCTACGTGCGTCATGTCAGCTTCCTGCTGGAAATCCATTGGTTCTCCAGCTATTAATTCATCTCCAAATTATCTAGAAGCGTTTGGTGGAAGGGAATCTAAACCTCTTGGTGTTCTCGCCAGTTTACCGATCACTCTAGAAAGGAAAATAGTTAACGTTGAGGTTGAAGTAGTTGACGCCAAGCTCAATTAAAATCTTCTCCTCGGTCGTAGTTGGACTCATGCCATGCTGTGCATTTCATCCACTCTCTTTCGTGTTTTGTGATTTTTGCACAAATGAAAAATCGTCACTGTAGATTAGTTGTATTTGTTCACTTCTTCATTTTCCGAGAGAAACATTCTATATGTAGATCAAATTCCTATGCCTTATGAGAGTGTAGGGCTAGGTATTTTCAAAGATCCTACCCTCATGGGTATTTTTCCTCTTCCTCCACCCAACACTATTCAAGTTAATATGATCTCCTAGTCTTCTGATCCGTGGATCATCCCTTCACCCGAGGAGATTAATTCATTTGAAGATTCGATGATGTTAAGTCCAATTGAGATTGATTATTGTGAACTTATTTCAGCTTCGTATCCTCTACCTCCTAATCATGCTCCTTTGAGTATGTCTCTTGAAAATTATTCTTAATCCCCTTGGCTCAGAAATTTGGTTTTCCCGATCCCTTAAGTGATATATTTCCCTCCGATGAGGCTATCGTGGAAACTATGTCACTTGAAGATCCTCCTTGGGACAGCAGTCATCATCATTCCTCATTCATGCCTAGACTTGGGGCCATGTCTACTTGTCTCGAGAGGTTAAGTCTAGGCCATGTCTACTTGTCTCGAGAGGTTTTCTTCTCAAGTTCCTTCTCCTCCACTTAAAATGCCCATCTTGACACACAAAGTATTTGCGGAAGGTAACTTAGGTAACATCACACAAATGATGCATATCGGCATCTCTAATAACCTGGGGGCTGTCGAGAACATCCAGATTGGGGTGACATATTCTGCCGATGAGATACAGGTCTATACTAGTCTCTTCCGCAAGTTTCGTGACATTTTCACATGGTCTTACAAGAAATTCCTGGCATTGATCCAAGTATGGCGGTACATGAGATTCCTACCTATCCTGGTGCGAAGCTTGTTTTCCAACATCTTTATCTTATGCACCCCAGAAAGGTGGCCGCTATCGAAGGTGAAGTTGAAAAACTTCTTCGAGCTGGTTTTATCTATCTGATTCCCTTGATAGAATGGGTTTCCAATATTATTCCTATGGATAAGAAACACGGTACCATCCAGGTCTATGTCGACTATTGTGACATCAACCGTGCTTTCCCGAAGGATAATTATCCCACTCCTGTTATTGACCAGATTATTTATGAATGTGCTAGGCTTGATATTTTTTTCCCTTATGGATGGGTTTTCTAGGTACAACCAAATTAATATTCTTTCGGATGATCAGCACAAGACTGCCTTTATCTGTCCTTGGGGTACTTTCTCCTATAAAAATATCCCTTTCAGTCTTAAAAATTATGTGGCTACATTTCAACGAGCAATGTCATATGATTTCAACAATATCAAGTGAATTGTTTAGCCTTATCTTGATGACCTTCCGGCTCATTTATCTAAGCACAAAGACCATCCTGATCATCTCCATCAGTTTTTTCTTCGTTGTCAACGCTATAAAATCCAGCTCAATCCACATAATTGCGTCTTCTACGTTGACTCCGGTAGACTCTTAGTGTTTATCGTATCCATATACGAGATTCGTCTTGATCCTCTCAAAGTTGAAGCTATTGTTAATCTTTCCTCTCCTTCCTCCTTACATCAGCTACAGAGTTTGTAGGGGAAAGCTAACTTCCTGCACCTTTTTATACCTAACTATGGTAAAGTGGCCAAATGGTTCACACAATTAGTGAAGCAAGGTGTCTCATTCCTCTGCGATGAGATCGCCCAAAATTCCTTCGATTCACTGAAGAAATTTCTAGTCAATGCTCCTTTGTTGCGTCCTCCAAATTATCATCGCGATTACTTCCTCTATTTGGCTACTATGTTTAGCACGATTTCCATGGTTTTGGTACAAGACGATGATGATGGTGACAAGAATTTCATTTACTATCTATGTTGCAATCTTCTCGATACTGAGACGCATTATGCACATGTCGAGAAGTTGGTGTTGGTTGCTGTTCAAGCGGTTCAACGTTTTCGTCACTATATTCGGTTGCACACAGTGACCGTGATTTCAGATTGCAACCCTATGACTTACATATTGGCTCATCAATTACTTGGGGGAAAATACTCGAAGTGGATTTTCATCCTCCAAGAGTTTGATTTGTTGTTCACTATCACCAAGTTGAATAAGTCATTAGTCGTCGCCAATTTGATCTTCGCTCCACCTTTCGATTCTACTCCATCTGGTTCCGAGGAACGCATTCCGAACGACATGCTTTTTCTTATTAGCACCCTTAATCCCTGGTACGGTGATATCATCATATATCTTTAGAATTCCACCTTTCGATCTGAGTTGATGAAGGATGCCCACCGACGCATCTGCCATCAATCACAACCCTATCACATAGTCAGAGATACTCTCTACTGCATCAGAGTTGATTCCATTCTCCACCGGTGTTTGAATCTCAAGGAGGCTGAAAATGTCCTAAATGATTGTCATAGTGGAGCCTGTGGTGGTCACATGTCTGGATATGCTACTGCATAGAATATTCTTTGTGCTGGCTATTTTTGGCCCACCATATTTAAATATTGCATTTTTGTTGTCCAAAAGTTCCGTGATTTCCAGATCTATCAGCGTAATATGCATGCGCCACCTTCCCATCTTCACCCTGTCATTACCGTTGGTCCCTTTGCGAAGTGGGGTATCGATTTTATGACGTGTAACCCTCACTTGGCTGGGAGGCATGCTTATATTATTGTACCTATGGACTACTTCACAAAATGGGCCAAAGCAATTCCTACACTTATAGCTGATGGTAAGACAACATCACAATTTCTATTTAATCATGTCATTACTAGGTTTGGTGTCCCTCAAACCATTTTTACTAATCATGGTTCCCATTTTCGTCATTACATGGTGGCTAAGTTGACTTCCAAGTTGGGTCTGCGTCACGACAACTCAATGTCATACTACCCGTAGGCCAATGGCCAAGTTGAAGCTGTGAACAAAGTTCTCATCACTATGCTTCAACGTATGATTAGGATGCACAAATCCAACTGGCATCTCATGTTGTTTTTAGCTCTCTGGGCTTACCAAAACTCAATGAAGGATGTGACCCATTTCACTCCATTCCATATTGTCTATGGTCTGGAAGCTACCCTTCTGATTGAATGTGATATTCCTTCTCTCAAACTAGTTGTGGAATTGTTGCCTAATACCTCCCCAGAAGAAGAGCATCTTCTATATTTAGAGAGGCTTGATGAAACTCACTGCTTTGCTGCTCTGGTCATAGAAGCACAGAAAAAGTAGGTCAAAGCTCGTTTTGACCAGTCAGTTTCCCCTCGTTCCTTTATAGAAGGATACCTCATCCTCTCGTATGATCAAGCTCACAATAAGTTGGGGGCAGGAAAATCTCAACCCATGTGGCATGGGCCCTACATTGTTAAGTGCGTTTTGCAGAATGGGGCTTATCAACTTATTGATTATCAAGGTCATCCTCTGGATCAACTCAGAAATGGATTGTATCTTAAAAAGTACTATGAATGAGTCTTTCGTGCATGTTTCTTTGTACATAGATATTTTTTCATTTTTGTACATTTTTGGCTTGGTGTGATTTGCGAGCGTTTTCCTGCTTATTGGATTATTCCTTATTGTGAAGATGTCTATTACCCCTTATGTTGGTTTTGCAGACGGTGCTTCTGGCAGTACCCAAAACCTGTCTTCAGTAGCCTAGGTGATTATGATCCTGTTGGTGAGTTGATACACCTTCAAGGTATCTGTCTAGGATGAACCACGGACAATGTCGTTGAATATAGTGTTGTTATTGAACTATTAATCGATGCCATTTCTCTCGAAATTCATGCATTGATTGTTAACCTAGACTCATAGCTTGTCGTTCTTCAGCTTAATGGACATTATTCTATTAGAATCCCTCACATATTAAGTTTGTATTTGCATGTTCGTTTACTGGAAAGACATTTTGATTACATTACATATCAACATATTCCTAGACGAATGAATGTGTTAACCAATACAGTAGCCAATATTGTATTAGATAGACATTTGCGTAATTTGTAAGAACATCATCATCACATGACAAGATCCATAAAGGAAAAAAAAAAAAAAAAAAAAAAAAATATATATATATATATATATATATATATATATATATATATATATATATATATATATATGTGTCGAGTGATTTCATCCATGTGCATCATAAGTTCAAAAAATATGCAGAAATAAAAAACTAGGTGTCTAGTTGGCATGACACTCATGATAGCATGTCACTACCCATACGAGCTGCCTTAATAAGTAGTGAACACTATTCAACACACTTGCAGTGTGTCTCTGGTATGCATGAGGGACATCATCAAATATTTCATAATCTAGGATCCCACGAGAGATTCCCTCCAAGTTGCATATGATTTCTTCCTCCTCGCCTCCCTCACCATGAGGGGCTACATCAAAGTCACGAGGAATCCTCTGTGCTATCGGAGACATTCCTGCAGGTCTTTTTGGACCAACATCTGGAATTACATGGGTTAACATTAGAACATGCATAACACAAAAAATCATAATACTCATCGAAATAAAAAATGAGTCTTACCCAATGCTTCATCCCAATCCTCTCCTTCTAGGAGTGGGAGATCTGCATCACCGGTGAAGTCTGTGCCAGAATAGGGCCAGTCCTCCATGACAATCAGCTGTCAGCGGAGCCACTCAAAAAACTGTGATCTCCAGGACATCTGTTGACCACCCCCTAACCTTGGCATCAAAGCTGCCCAATAGACCATCTGTGGCTCCTGGGATGGTGGTGTCGGAACTATCACTTCTTGACGTTGGAAAATTGGTAACCATTCCAAGATGAAAGGTGCCAAGATGGACCCATAGCAGAACTACTTCAACTTACCATTCTTCCATTTTGTCAACTATAATTTTATGTTAATTGTGACTTCCTATTCCCAGTTGTAGAGTGTTGGTTCCATGAAATCCACTGCAAGAAGTATCTGTGTTTTTGTGGCCTCATGTGGAGCCTCAACTCCAACAGCTCATGTGATGGTGTGTAGCACTACTCTGAGTGCCAAATTTGGAATGGTTTGAATATTCACCTTCCTGCTTTTGGATCCTTTCCATGCTCCTTAGCACACTCCGTCAATAACCATGCTCAATTTTTCCATTGTTGGCTGAGTAGTTGTCAGGATTGGTACTGCCCCCCTCCGCAACAATCTGGTTATGAAATAAATATTCGAGACCTGAATCTCGAGTTCCTAATCGTGAATAATGAATTTTTCCTGATCAATGTCCCAAACACTGATCAAGTACTACAATAGCTCCAGTTGAGGTCTGAGACAAGGTGCCATGACGAATTTCTTGAGCCCGCAATACCTGAGAACGTCCATGCATCTCACATTGCCCATGGCTTCCTCATCTTCTTCACTATGTTCTCATTCTTTCCATTTGATCACCATTTTGTTCTTTCACACCGGAAAAAACATCCATATGGTTGTCATTAGTAAAATAAAATGATTTTGAAATGTTTAAACATGGCTTATTGTTTGAATTTACAAGATTTAAATGGTTTTCATGGTTGGCGCGCCCCTGTTTGGATTCAAGGCCAGTAGGGTCAAGGCCGTGCCCGATACTCCAACCGCCGCACCCTATTTTTTACAAAAATCCCCCCATAGATCTACAAAATGGGTTGCAGGTAATAAAAATGATGTCAAAATACAGGGAAGGATATGAGTTCTTACCTGGAATAGACGGATTCGCGATTAGCCTTCTGGATTTCCCACAACCAGCTCCGCAAAATCACAGTGAAAAAGGGTAAAAAACTTGCTCACAAGAGGTAAAAGTGAAACTTAATTTATTTTTTACCATTTTTTGCATTTCATAAAATATTCAAAACCCTAATTAGGTTTTAAAGCATATTTTTATATTATTGTGATATTTTATTTCAAAAATGGGTTTTACGCACATCTCTTGTGCAGCGACAGGTCCTTTAAGTGATGACGATGAAGTAACGAGTCATATTTTATACTTTTTCAGACTCGGAAAAAACATGAAAAAGTCACCCATAGAGTCATCTTTCAACTCTTTTCTGACTCTCGAAAATTGAAAATATTGTTGAGACTCTTGTCATTTTGAACTCGTTAAAAGGCTGCGAAACAATATCTACCCAGTATACATTTACCCCTTTTTCGGGCTGGGATAGATTATTTACGAAAAATGAATAGCTTAGTCTATTGTAACTAAGGGGTTTTCTCAAACATAGTTTTCTACCTTTTCAGATCTATGAGACTACCTACGAAAAGGGAACTGTTGGAGTTTTCTTTTCCGCTTCTTTTCAAACTCTCTAAACATGAAAGTTAAACATATTAAAACTTATCTAAACATAGCAGCTGTCATTAAACATAGCAGCTGTCATTAACTGTCTATGATACATTCCGAGTGTGATACCTCATTCCACATACATAAGTATATCAGAGATCATCCACGTAATTTCTAGTATATCGGGCGGTGTTCTAGTACGAGAAGTATAAGGGGATGCTCTCACTGTGTAGTTTCACATTACACAATGCTAATATGGACTAGGCATCCATGTACCATCAAGTATATTTGGGAGGACAAATTTAGGTTTCTTACCATCCATAGGTAACTGAGTCGGCGGCCTTGCATGCTGTGATACACCAAACACAACATTCGGGGAGATTTACTGCATGTACATAAGTCCTTGGTTTACTGGGGTGATATATTGTAGGCCATAGTTACTTGGTAAACATTTTTCCTACCATTACCCTCTTTTTTGGTTTTTTTTTTTATTAAAATCAATCAGCAATCATGGAATAATATCAACCCTTTCCCCATTGTTCGCGTAGGATAACAAATAAACCACCTTTACCGCCATAAGCTACACCTAGTAGACAAAGGCGAGCTCGTTCTACCGAGTCTGATACCTCTGGAACCTTTGGTGCTGCATATTCATCTAATTTACTAGAGTCGTATAATCCTTTTAGTACCGAGTCTCGAGTAATTTTGAATGATCCTGATTTATCTGCTACTATCTAGACGAAACCCTCATAGTTACCTAAGGACACTAAAATTCAATCCAGTGAAACGGTAAATCCAGAACTCAAGTTTATTCAACTAGAAGTTAATCCAGAACCCATTTTTATTTTACCAAAACATCTTGATCCCGAAGTTGAACAACAAGAAGTTGTTCCCGTGCAACTGTCTCATCCTCAGACATCTGTAACCATTGAGTCTTCCTCTTTACTATAGAGTTTACTACATGAAATTTATCTCAGGTCTAACGGTGAAGTACTTTCACCTTGTTTTATTTCAATAGAGGAAGAACTTCAGGAAGAGACAACCCCTTCATCTCCCACTCATTTTGGTTTGGGGCTTCATTTTTATCCGTATTTTCCTCGTTTGACCTACTCTGGTCCTATTGATCCTATTCACTCTCAAGTTTCCATAGATTCATTAGAGTATTTTCTGGGTTATTTAATCATGGTTGAGACAACATCACAGACTGTACCATCTGTTATAGCTGCGACAACATCTAATCTTGCTTCATCTTCGATGTTTTCTATGACACCCGAGTCTCATCTTTATGGTGCTCCGCCCATCCCACTAGGTTACCAGCCTTTAAATAGAGCCTACTCTAGTGTCTCCTTTAGTCCATGGACTTCACCCATGCCATCTTCTATAATTTTATCTGGTTCGTCTCTTACAAGTACTTAATGGTCTGATCCATTATTGACATCATCAACTCAATATTAGGTTGGTCCATCCAATTACCATCCATCTTATCCTGTATCTGATGGATACCATTCATATGAAAGTCAGTATGTTGAATATCCTTATACTCCATATGATCTGGGGGAAATGTTTGGCCCATATGGCAATACTCTATCATTTTTATGTCAATCATATGTTGGAATTCCTGTTTGTCAATGGAAACCTACTTTTCATCTTTAGCCACAAAAGGTTATGTATCAATATCAACTAGTTCAACCTATTGCATCTGTGCCTACTATGCCAATTATTACTTCTATGGTTGTTGCTCAGTCTACTCAAGCAGGTCCCTCAACCCCTAACCTTCAAGTTTCGAGTCTATAGACTCCGTATTCCTAGGCTAGTTTTCAACAACCATCTGTATCAGGAATTTCACAACCGTGGGCTAGTTTACCTCTATTGCAGCCTTCTATTGGTCCCGTTTATTCACAAATGAGTCCAAATTATCCTAGTGGGCAACAATTTTATTAGATTCCATGGAAGCTACAAAAACCATTCCAAATTTTCCAAGCTTATCCAGGTCCTAGTCAACAAACCTACCCATATGTGGGTTACCAACAATATAATACATTTGTTGGTACAAAACGAACTATTTCCCAGGAAATTCCATCTTATGTTGGTTATTCTCAACCTGACCTAAATCGATATGTGTCGTTTGTCACAACATTAGAATTACCTGATTTAAACTAGCACCCCATTGATCCCATTCATTATTTACCTTGGTGGCCGGTGATTCCTCATAAATTACTCTTTGATATTCCAAAATCCAATGAAAATTATAGAGAAGACTCATCTACGCATGTCATGACTTATCCTTTATGGTGTTCATAAAATTCCTTAAATGATGATTCTGTTAGACTGCATATTTTCTAGCGAATGCTTACTATTTCGACTGCGAAGTGGTACATTGAATTACCATGAGCTTTTCTTGATAATGTTACAACTTTAGCCACTACTTTTTTAACCCACTTCCAATTACCCATTAGATATGAAACTAGAATGAAACTTTTCACCAGCTTTAAAGAGACCACTGCTACTCATATATGAGATCATATACATGAGTGGCATTGTTGTCGTCAAATGGTTAAAACATTTGTTCCTGATCATCTCTTAGTTGAGTGGTTTATAAAGTCGTTGTTTCCATCTATCACTGAGGATGTGGCCAAAGGCGGTGTTGTCACTGAAGAGAAAGTAATTTCTCGTGCCCAGTATCTGGATCTAATTTACACTTAGTCTAACACAATCGATGAAAATATTCCAAATGCACCGTGAAAATTTTTTACTATTCCTCCTTCTCAATATATTAAGGACATTCATGCCAGCGATAGTGTGATTGGTTTTTCTAGCACTCTGGTGGAAATTCGACCATTTGGTTCTACACTCGTTGTTTCAAATCAAACCCTTATTGCATCTAATCTTACGTCTTCTTCTGAAATTCATGCCGTGTCATCTGATAAAGTAAAAAGTGACAAGCATCCCAGAAGTAAGAAGAAGGGGAAATATAAGAAGAAATCAAACTCACCCCTACAGGAAAAATCATCTGATTCATATAGTTCTTTTCGAAAACCTCATTACCATTTCTTGATCCATAATGAGGAGCATTTTACGCGAGATTTTCCTCACCACTCATAAGTCTCAAAGCTTCTTAAGACTTCTGCCGCATCTGCAGTGTTAAAAAATACTTTTCGAACCTAGAAACACATATGCTTGCTATGGATCCTGCTACTAGTTTGCAAGTGCTTATACTATCCACCACTAAGCCCAAAACTGATGTTTTGGTGTCTGATCGAAGTAAATATTACATTAATCCGCTATGATCATCGAATGGTCAGGCTACAGATCAACCTACCACTTCCACTTAGATTTCATCTGATTCAGCTTCACTACCTATTATTCCAGAGTTAACAGTAAAGCCGCCAAAGGGAGTCGTTCATAAATTGACATTCAACCCTCGAGCTCATCCAGCTCAAAATTATAACTTAGTTGAAGATCTGGCTCAGTCACCTTCTGCTATGTCAACACTTGAGGTTCTTCAAAATTGTCCCTCTCAGAAGTAGGCTTTGCTATCGGTGATTGGTGGAATCGATCCAACAGATTCTAATATTGTAGTATTTAATCTTGTTTTCAAGAATAACCAAGGTTTTCCTCTTGATTTCCAACATCATAATTTCCCTAAGTTTCCATGCTTTCCGTCTCATCACTATTATGAACCTCACTGACATTAGCCTCATCTCCCTCATCTGTAATTTTTTCTTCATCATTTGTTGCTGCATCATTGTTTTATGCATCACTGCCCTCATCACCATTAGGAGCCTCACTGTTTTCACTGTCATCATGGCTCTTAGTTTCACTGCCATCATCATCATCATCATTTTTTCTTGACTCATCATTACCTTCTCCGTCATTTTCATTTGATTTCCCATTGCCACTTCCTTCATTGTCTAATTCATTGTGAGCGAGTGATGAAGGAGGGTTGTTCTAAGGTGAAGGGATATGCATAGATGGTGAAGCATGCTTAGCAGAAGATGATGGAGGGGTAAGGACAGGAGGATGAGATGATGAAGGCATATTTTGCTAAGCATGGGCTTGTGGATTGGTGAACACTTCATGGGAAATGAAAACCTCCCATGGGATACCCTTATGCTGCAATTGATGCATAACAACCATTTTGATCAAAGAGTGATGAAATAAGCTTTGCATCCAGTTAGGGAAATCCCTCTTCTATACAATATAAGACATTGTGTCAATACTCCTGTAGAGGTAGTGTTATCACAAAAATAGGACCATAATAGGATCCTCATCAAGTCAATCTCAGTGTAACTCTTTCAAACCAATATTTTAGCTGAGGCTTAGCCTCCTTAGCCTGACAGGGCTCTCTCAATAGGTTTAAGATTTTTTATTAAGGATTATATGGATAAATCTAGGAATAAAATGGATAAAAGTGTATAACTGGTTGAATTACTAATTAAAGAACATCTAATGGGCTATGGAGTCAAGATATGTTTCAAAAAAGCATCAACATAATATCAACATGGAAGTCAAGGCACTTAGAGTTTTAGGTTTATAAACAAAACAGTAACACAGTGAATAAAACACAGTCTACAAACATGTGAAGGAAGTTGGAGTATTTTCCAATGAATTCTAAGTAAAACATGTTCATACCACTATAAATAGGTAGATGAGGAAATACATAGAGAGATCAAACACCAAAAAACTCTTTGTGAAGCCTGAGTAGTAAAGCCAATCTGTATTAAGCTGAAAATACATAGTCTACTACAATAACACAGTCTGCTTGCTAATGAAAAAATGCCAACCCATGAGGAATTAGACGTCCTGTCTCTTATAGAGTCATCATTACAGTATTGGATTCCCTTATCTATCTTGAAGAGAAATTTAATTTCTAAGTTTGACACCTATCTACTCCTAAAATAGACTCTTAATTACAACTGACAGTTAATTGTCTCTTTAGGAGTCTGTTGTACGGTACAACAACCCCCCATTTTTAACTTGTTCACATCAAATAATAAGACTTAAATATTCTATTTTGACATTCGATTCTCCATATCTTCGAATTTGATGATGCCTCTAGCCTTGTTGTGAGATCCTGCCAACTCATGTTTTGACTGTCCTAAAAACAGGGAACACATTTCCTACATTTAGCCTTTATCTTCCATACTGATCTTCGAACATCTTTTGCAAGAAAATGTTGACTATTTTAGATATGTGATATGCGCTAACATTTCCTTGAAACTTCACCCTTCCACCTATTCAAAAATAAAACTCGAAAAAGTATAAAGGAGATGGGATATATTTGCGCTACGAAAATAACAGTTGTTTTTGTAGTGCAGAATTTGTATTACTTTGAAACATTCCTTTTAACCTTTCATTCATCTACTCTGAAACTTAAATCTTCATATGTAATCATTAATAAATCATTATCAGCATCAAAATTTATAAATCAACTATTTTTTCCCCAAAAAGACCTATGAAAATTGCCCAAAATTCACCTACAACAGTTTTGTAGCGCACTTCATGCTACGAAATTGCTATGTATGCCTCTTTTACACAGTCTTTTTAAAATTTGCAGTCTTAAGGATATTTTAAATTCTTCAATGATTTCCATAGACCCTAATAGGCAAAACAAGTTTACTTTGAAATGTTTTTTCCTCAACAAGTGATCTCCTTCTCAATGACAAAACTGATTTAAGATCTATCATTTTTCTGCACTGTTTTTAACTGAAAAATAGGTGTTGGGACAGAGCTTTTATCTCCTCATCAAAAATTTATTTTGAGAAAATAAAGGAGGATTTTGGATACCATTTTTTCATTAACAAAAACCTCTCTTTCTTTTTTGCAATACCTCACCTACTACCTAGAAAATTTCTTTGAACAACATGTGTAAAACTGGAAATTCTGATTTCTGAAAATATGGCTTCAAATAAAGCCTTGTATCTCCCAACTGGTAACAATTGTGAGAAACGTGAGATAGGTTATTGTAGCTGGAGATTTTATGAAGAGAAAAATCCTTCATAATTCCAAAATAATTTTTCTTGTGGCCAGAAACGGATCATGAAGTTGACTACTAAAACCAGAAAACAAAGCTTTTCTCTCAATGACTTTCAGCATTTTCGTAGTGCAATTTGAGTGATCAATTTCTCCCACCTCATAATTAATTTCAAGAAAATGAGAGAGGTTTTTGTCTATAAGTATGTTAGGGAGAAAAACGTCTTTAATTTTTTAAAAATGAGTTTTTAATGTCTCAATAACCCGTTTTTAAGTTGACTACTAAAACCATAAAACTGAGTTTTCTGATGAAAAAGGTTGTTTCAGCAGTTTCGTAGTGCGCTATGAAAACAACTTTTTCATAGCGCAAATCACCTTTTTTGAACTAGATGTGCTATGAAAACATGGATTCTTGTATGATTGCAAAAATTTGACCCTAAACCTAATGAAATGACTTCTTAATGGATGATGGAACCTTTAAACCATGGAATAATGTTGTTAAACTTTGTTTGAAAATGAAAATGAGACTTTTGAAACTCTAACCCTATCAGCTACCCTCTAAAGCATGAAATGACCTAATCACCTATATAATACCATGACTAAAATAAGACAAAATTTCATATTTTATTGATCATGGAGTGGACCTAGAAGACTTTATTTGAACTGGCAATATAACCTACCTTTTACCAAGACTTAAAATGACTTTTAGACCTCCTTGGAATCATGACCAAAAGTAGAGTTGACACAATGATGCTTTGAGAATTTTTGGGTGATAAAAATGGCTCCACTTGGGATAGTGTGCCCCTGTGGTACACTAAGAACCGGTAGCTCTAGTGCTACTATTCATCCTTTAAAATAAAACTCTGAAATTCTGCCTAATATTTTTCAAACTTTTATGGCCTTCACCTTGGGTTAAAATTTGATGGTCTCTGCAAGAAGCTCTCAAACTATACCTACTAAAAATGCTCAGTCAACCTACCTTGTGCTTATTTTCACATTCCTACCTACCTACCTTGTCAGCTACAATCTCCATTTTAGCTCAGGTAACATGATATTTCCAATAAAGCCAATCAATTGTCTTTTCTGATATATAAAGCTCTTGATTTCATTCGACCTCAAAATAACCATGATAGTGAGATGACCAAAGCAACCTATAATGGATCTGATCTTCATAATACAAATGAAATGAAATACTGGTGTGAAAATATTTTCCATGTATTTAGCTATAGGGTCAAAGAAGACATGGTTAGTTTGATGATCATCATAACATTATATATATTCAAAAAACTGATTCTCAATCACACAAGATTCCTTTCATATGCTATCCAACTGCTTTTCTGAATGATTCCCATAAACAATGCAATTTTCCTCATTATTATGATCATTATTTAATGTAATCTGCTGAAAAGTATAACATAAAAAATCAACCTTTTCCTCTTCCTAAGGGTTATAAAAGCCATCTTCTAGTATTTCTTCTTAGTGTTTGCAATAATTTTCATCTTCTTTATGATCAAAATACTGGCAAGTCTGCTGCACCTTTACATCAATCTCAGAGGATGTAACATGGTTTTCATAAGTACACTCCCGATGATTTCCATGATGCATTTTATGGGATGTTATCCTTTCTTCTTGGTGTTGAAATTTATTCTTATGAAGAGCCTCTAAAATTTCTTCATCCATGAATTGATCATCATCATAATAATAACGAGGGATGACATTCTTTATACATCTCGTAGATTCAATACATCATGGAAATTAGCAAGAGAATATAATGAAACATTTACCAAACCTTTATACCAAGACCATGATTTTCCTTCTAAAGTGGTCGTAAACATCTTCATGAGACAATCTTCAGGAAAATGAACTTTAAGACTGTGTACATGCATATGGAACCTAACCAAATGAAAAGTAGCATTCTATTTCTTTTCATCTTTGAATATTGGAAGATCATCTAACCATTCAACCTTTGGCATAGCATTTGGAAAACCAGGGATATGGAACAGATTCATAGGGGCATACCTGGCATTCATTATTGCAATGGAAATCATATTGAAAATTCATCAAGCTATTGATCTTTAAGCAGTGGAGTCACCTTCCAATTTTATTATTCAATGTGTGGAGTTTCCAAGGTAGTTCTACAACCTTGAAAAGCTTCCTGAGCTCCTGCTACCTTCAAAAGTTCATCTTTCTGATTTCGGGAACGGATAATCTTTAGTCTCCTGGCAGATGCACCAAAATGTTATCACAAAAATATGACCCTAATAGGCTGCTCATCAAGTCAATCTCAGTGTAACTCTTTCAAACCAATCTTTTAGCAGAGGCTTAGCCTCCTCAGCCTGAGAGGGCTCTCTCAATATGTTTAACATTTTTTATTAAGGATTAGATGGCTAACTCTAGGAATAAAATGGATAAAAGTGTATAAATGGTTGAATTACTGATTAACAAACATCTATTGGGTTATGGAGTCAATATATGTTTCAACAAAACATCAACATCAGCTCAACATGGAAGTCGGGGCACTTAGATGTTTAGGTTTATAAACAAAACAATAACACAGTGAATAAAAACAAACATGTGAAGGAAGTTAGAGCATTTTCCAATGAGTTATAAGTAACACATGTTAATACCACTGTAAATAGGTAGATGAGGAAATCAATAGAGAGATCAAACACCAAAAAACTCTTTGTGAATCCTGAGTAGTAAAGCCAATCTGTATTAAGCTGAAAATACATAGTCTGCTACAATAACGCAGTCTTCTTGCTAATGAAAAAATGCCAACCCATTAGGAATTATACCTCCTCTATATTATAGAGTCATCATTACAATCTTGGATTCCCTTATCTATCTTGAAGAGAATTCAAATTTCTAATTTTGACACCTATCTACTCCTAAAACAGATTCTTAATTACAACTGACAATTATCTGTCTCTTTAGGATTCCTAATACAAATAGGAGTAAAACTCCTTATCATGTCTAAAAAAACCTTATCTAAGAATTAAATATTCTCTTTTGATAGTTGCTTCTCCATATCTTCGAATTTGATGATGCCTCTAGCCTTGTTGTGAGATCCTGCTGACTCATGTCTTGACTATCCTAAAAACAAGGAACACATTTCCTGCATTTATCCTTTATCTTCCATAATAATATTCAAACATATTTTTCTAGAAAATGCTGACTATTTTAGATATGTGACATGTGCTAAAATTTCATTCAAACTTCACCCTTCCATCTGTTCAAAATGAAACCTTGAAAAAGTATAAAGGAGATGGGATATATCTGCGCTACAAAAATAACAGTTGTTTTCATAGCGCAAAATTTGTATTACTTTGAAACATTCCTTTTAACCTTTCATTCATCTTCTTTGAAAAATAAATATTCATATGTGATCATTAGTCCATCATTAGCAGCATTAAAACTTGTAAATCAACTGTTTTTACCCAAAAAACGCTTATGAAAAATGACCAAAATTCACGCGCTACGAAACTGTTGTGTATGCCTCTTTTACGCAATTTTTTCAAAATTTGCAGTCTTAAGGATATTTGAACTTATGAAATTATTTCCATAGACCTTAATAGGTAAAAAAAATTGACTTTGAAATTTTTTTTCCTCAACAAGTGATCTCCTTCTCAATGACAAAACTAATTTAAGATCTATCATTTTTCTGCACTGTTTTTATCTGAACAATAGGTGTTGGGACAGAGATTTTATCTCCTCATAAAAAATTTATTTTGAGAAAATTAAGGATGCTTTTGGATACCATGATGTCTTTAACATAAACCTCTCTTGTTTTTTTGTAATACCTCTCCTACTACCCAGAAATTGTCTTTGAACAACATCTGTAAAACTGGAAAATTCTGATTTCTAAAAATATGGCTTCAAATAAAGCCTTGTATCTCCCAAATTGTAACACTTGTGAGAAATGTGAGATAGATTATTGTGCCTGGAAATTTTATGAAGGTAAACCTCCTTCATAATTATAAAATAATTTTTATTATGGCCATAAACTGATCATGAAGTTGACTACTAAAACAAAAAAACAGAGTTTTTCTCTCAATGACTTTCAGCAATTTCATAGTGCAAGTGGAGTGATCAATTTCTCCCACCTCATAATGCATTTGCAGAAATAAAGAGAGTTTTTTGTATCTACGTATGTTAGGAAGAAAAAAATCTTTTATTTTTCAAAAATGAGTTTTCAGTTGCTCAGAAACCCCTTTGGAAGTTGACTACTAAAACCAGGAAACAACATTTTTTGATGAAAAAGGTTGTTTCAGCAGTTTCATAGTGCAAATCACCTTTTTTGAACTAGCTACACTACAAAAATGTGGATTCCTATATGATTGCAAAAATTTGACCCAAAACCTAACAGAATGACTTCTTAATGGATGATGGGACCTTTAAACCATGGAATAAGGTTGTTAAACTTTGTTTGGAAATGAAAATGAGAATTTTGAGACTCTAACCCTATCAGCTACCCTTTAAAGCATGAAATGACCTAATCACCTATCTAAGACCATGAATAAAACAAGATAAAATTTCAGAGTTTATTGATCATGGAGTGGACCTAGAAGAATTTATTTGAACTGGCAATATAACCTACCCTTTACCAAGACTTAAAATGACTTTTAAACCTCCTTGAAATCATGACCAAAAGTAGAGTTGAGATAATGATGTTTTGAGAATTTTTGGGTGATAATAGTGGCTCCACTTGGGATAGTGTGCCCCTGTGGTACACTAAGAATTAGTAGCACCAGTGCTGCTATCCATCCTTTAAAATAAAACTCTGAAATTCTGCCCAATCTTTTTCAAACTTTTATGGCCTTCTCGGGCTCAAATTTGATGGTATCTACAAGAAGCACTCAAGCTGTACTTACTAAAAATTCTCATTCAACCTACCTTGAGCTTATTTGCACATTCCTACCTACCTACCCTGTCAGCTGCAATCTCCATTTTAGCTCAGGCAACATGATATTTCCAATAAAGCCAATCAATTTCCTTTTCTAATATATAAAGATCTTGACTACATTCGATCTCAAAATAACCATGATAATGAGATGACCAAAGAAACCTATAATGTATCTGATCTTCATAATACAAATGAAAATGAAATACTAGTGTGAAAATATTTTCCATGTATTCAGCTATAGGGTCAAAGAAGACATGGTTAGTTTGATGATCATCATAACATTCTATATCTTCAGACAACTGATTCTTAGCCACACAAGATTCCTTTGATATGCTATCCAACTGCTTTTCTGAATGATTCTCATAAAAAATGTAATTTTCCTCATTATTATGATCATTCTTTAATGTAAGCTGCTGCAAATTATAACATAAAAAATCAACCTTTTCCTCTGCCTGAGGGTTATAAAAGACATCTTCCAGTATTTATTCTTGGTGTTTGCAATGATTTTCATATTCTTTATGGTCAAAATACTGGCAAGTCTGTTGCACCTTTACATCAATATCAGAGGATGTAACATGGTTTTCATAAGTACACTCTTGTTGATTTCCATGATGCATTTTATGGGATGTTATCCTTTCTTCTTGGTGTTGAAATGTATTGTTATGAAGAGCCTCTAAAATTTCTTCATCCATGAATTGATCATCATTATAAAAATCCTCCAAATATTGAATAAAACTCACAAAATGTTTACAACAATATTTGACCAGCAATAAGGAGGGATGACATTCTTTATACATCTCATAGAATACATCATGGAAATTATCAAGAGAATATAATGAACTATTTGCCAAACCTTTATACCAAGACCATGCTTTTCCTTCTAAAGTGGTCATAAACATCTTCATGAGACAATCTTCAAGAAACTAAACCTTAAGACTGTTTACATGCATATGAAACCTAACCAAATGAAGAGCAACATTGTCTTTCTTTTCATCTTTGAATATTGGAAGATCATCTAACCATTCAACCTTTGGCATAGCATTTGGAAAACCAAGGATATGAAACAAATTCATAGGGGCATACCTGGCATTCATTCTTGCAATGGAACTCATCTTGAAAATTCATCAAGCTACTCATCTTTAAGCAGTGGAGTCACCTTCCAATTTTATTATTCCATGTGTGGAGTCGCCATGGTAGTTCTGCAGCCTTGAAAAGCTTCCTGAGCTCTTGCTACCTTCAGAAGTTTTGATTTTGGGTATGAATAATCTTTAGTCTCCCGACAGATGCACCAAAATGTTATCACAAAAATAGGACCCTGGTAGGCTTCTCATCAAGTCAATCTCAGTGTAACTCTTTCAAACCAATATTTTAGCTGAGGCTGAGCCCCCTCAGCCTGAGAGGGCTCTCTCAACAGGTTTAAGATTTTTGATTAAGGATTATATGGCTAAATCTAGGAATAAAATGGATAAAAGTGTATAATTTTTTGAATTACTGATTAACAAACATCTATTGGGCTATGGATTCAAGATATGTTTCAACAAAACATCAACATCAGCTCAACATGGAAGTCAGGGCACTTAGAGCTTTAGGTTTATAAACAAAACAGTAACATAGTGAATAAAAAACAGTCTACAAACATGTGAAGGAAGTTAGAGCATTTTCTAATGAATTATAATTAACACATGTTCATACCACTGTAAATAGGTAGATGAGGAAAGCCATAGACAGATCAAACACCAAAAAACTCTTTGTGAATCCTGAGTATTAAAGCCAATCTGTATTAAGCTGAAAATACACAGTCTGCTACAATAACATAGTTTGCTTGCTAATTGAAAAATGCCAACCCATGAGGAATTATACCTCTTGTCTCCTATAGATTCATCATTACAATCTTCGATTCCCTTATCTATCTTTAAGAGAATTCGAATTTCTATGTTTGACACCTATCTACTCCTAAAACAGACTCTTAATTACAACTGACAGTTAACTGTCTCTTTAGGAGTCCTAATACAAATAGGAGTAAAACTCCTTATCATGTATAAGACAACCTTACCTAAGACTTAAATATTATCTTTTGATAGCTTCTTCTCCATATCTTCAAATTTGATGATGCCTCCAGCCTTGTTGTGAGATCCTGCTGACTCATGTCTTGACTGTCCTAAAAATAGGGAACTCATTTCCTGCACTTAGCCTTTATCTTCCATACTGATCTTCAAACATCTTTTGCTAGAAATTTTTGAATATTTCAGATTTGCGACATGTGCTAACATTTCCTTGAAACTTCACCCTTCCACTTTTTCAAAAAGAAACCTCGAAAAATTATAGAAGAGATGGGATATATCTACTCTACGAAAATAGCAGTTGTTTTCGTAGCGCAGAATTTGGATTACTTTGAAACATTCCTTTTAACCTTTCATTCATCTGCTTTGAAACTTAAATCTTCATATGTGATCATTACTCCATCATTAGTAGCATCAAAACTTAGAAATAAACTATTTTTACCCCCAAAACACCTATGAAAAATGCCCAAAATTCACCTACAGCAATTTCATAGCATGCTACGAAACTGCTGTGTATGCCTCTTTTACATAGTTTTTTCAAAATTTGCAGTTTGAAGGATATTTGAATTTCTGCAATGATTTCTGTAGACCTTAATAGGAAAAACAAGTTGACTTTGAATTTTTTTTTCCCTCATGTTAGCCAGCTATAAAATTCATTATACCAAATGTTGGCTAAGAAAATTTTGAGCCTTCAAGGAACAAATTTCATTGCTAAAAATTGTTGGCTCTTGAAGATTTTTGAAGGCCTCATGCCTATCCTCTGTCTGAACTTCACCGCTATTCCAATTTTTACACTTAGAAATCCTGCTGATTTCCAAGCCAGAGTACTGTTGCAAAGCAAATTTTTCCCCCTTCCCTTCTTCCAAAACTAACCTCAGTTTCTATCCCTCCATCTCCCATGAAAAATCCCTCATTTACATTTCTTCCTTTTCCCCTTCATCAAAAACCCATTTGACAAGGTTGAAAACTCTTTTTTTTCCTTATTGAAACCCTCAATTTCCCTTGAAAACCATTGGAAAACCATAAAAACCCACATTTTTGTACATATATGGGTCTTATCCCTTTCCCGCATAAATCCCTAGTCGTATAACCCTTCATATGACCCTCGGCCCCACAATCGGGCACCAAACCTGTAAATATTTATCCGCCGAAGTATTAAAACCTTTGATTATTTTAAATCTTTGGTTTTTAATTAAATTATAAACTTTTTCGCTGGTTCAATTTTCAGTTTAATACCCACCGTCGATCTGATCTACAGATCGGATGGTGCGGAATCCGTCTCCTTGTGGTCCCCCTCGTCCAAAAGCCGATTTCCGAAACCACGCGGTATCCATCGCACCGCCTTTGGGAAAAGGCGGTTTTTCCCCGATTGCCAGCTATTCCATTCATTGCATGACACACATCCTATATACTTTTTCAAAACCACTTGCTCATCGCGCGTTATCGTTCGTACGTGGATGCCCAGCAATATTTCTGTGCATCGTCTGATCTGGGGCGGGTCATTCGATAGCTATTGCTCGCCGAAGTTGCCCAACATTTAACCAGGCTACGGCACACTGGTAACCGCGTCTCCACCGTCGATCTGATCTACAGATCGACGGTCCATATTCTTTCGCCCTATTTTCTCTGTTTGACTTTCAACCTCTGCTCCCGACCGTCGATCTCTGCGCGATCAACGACTGAGATTTAATCTTCTTCCGCCCATTTTACGATCTCTCCCGATAAATCCCGACCGTTGGATGATGCCATCCAATGGCCACACTCCCTCCACATGTCCTTCGAAGCAGTCAACCTATATATGCAAGATTTTGTGATATTTGTTTGCATTGTTGCAGGGTTTAAATGGTTTTCCGACATTCTGAAGAAAATTCGCAAGCTGAGGGTGACGACCCTCCCACCTTCAATTCGTCAAAGGAAATCATTCACATGTGTTAAATGCACATTTCATCAGTGTTTCATAATGCATTGATGCCATTCAATTCCTGTTTCAGTCCTGCACATTTGAAAGACATAGCAAGTCAATCACAAATCAAGAGTATCAGTATAGAAGACCAAAATGCACCAGAACAGAGGATTAAAGGACAGATTTGTGGGGATAAATCTAAGATGCTTATCAAAAGCCTAATCCCCGGACTAAAACATAGTTTTAAGGAAAAATCAGAGTGTTTCATCTGACAGAAAGCTCCACCGCCTTAGTTAAAGAAAATCAATTTTTCTCAGTCAGCTACCACAAAGGACACCTGTGCCTCAAAGAAATCAAATGCAGGCCAAAGTTATTTGCATGAAATCAAATATCTGCTTCACAACACAGCTAAAGGGTAAATTTGCAAAAAAAATTAATGACAAAATATCTACAGAGTTAATCTAACATGACACAGAGCCTCAAAGGTCAAATTAAGCTCCCCCAAGCTTAAATATTTATGTGAATCATTTAATACGGAAGACACCTATTGTAAGCTTCTTCATTGAGCCCCTCAAAGGGCTGAGAAGTCTTGAATCTGTATTAATTGCATTAAGAGATATTTTATCAGATCTCACCCCCTCATCATTCTATAAATATTCCTGTATAAGATGAGAAGTTGTTGGTTATTGTTTGATCACAAGCTATAATACTGAAAATCTTTGAAGTAAATACATAGTCTGTTGAAGTTGAAGAACAAATTTAAGTCCTTGAGATCTTGATGATGTTGTTGCATGCTTATTCCTGAGAAGGCTCTATCATTGGATCCATGAGCTTGGCTGTTGGTGAAGTATTCTGAACTCTTTTATGTTTTCCCCTGTTTTCATTATGTTCCATAATTTCTTACTACAGTAGGTTGAAAGTTTTAGGCTAAGAAATGACTCTTGGAAACACCTTAGACCTGTTCATCCTTCACTGTTTTATGTTTTCTTCTGCTGAAGTATTTTAGAGGCTTTAATCTTTCTCTTTAGTCTTCATGCTTGTTTATTTCCTTAATAGTTTGAACAGTTGGTTTCAGCATGATTTATGGTTCTCCCTACTTGTCTGCTGCCACTTAAAAATTGTTATTGAAGTCTCCCTTTGAAGTTCTTTGCTTACAGTGAATCAAAGAGGTCTGTTTTGATCTTTCCCTTTGTCCTCACTTAAACAGTTGGCTTAAAGGTCGTTATAATTATGATCATAGATGTTTTTAGGTGTTCCCTCTTCTATGACTGTGATTATCAGTAAGTCTTATATGTTTTCTAAAGTCCTTTAGAATAAAATCTTTGAGGAAATAGGGTGTTCCCCGAATCTTAGATTTTACTTTGAAAGTTGTTTTGAAATCATTGTTTGCTTAAAGGTGTGATTTGTAGAATTTATGGTTAGCCCTTTCTATCAAAGAACTCTTTATTGTTTCAAATTATGCTTTCAAATTCCCTTTGTTGAGAATTAAAACTCTCTTTCCAAATCATTAATGTTCATCCCATTCAAAAAACAAAAGGATCCCGTGGCCAAGTTAGATTTTCCCTCTGATATCCTATATCCTTTGATGAGTTTGTTATGACCTTTTCTTGACTCCATTGCCCAATGAACTAAATGTTTCTCCATTCTATGTATCTTTCCTAGACCTTTCATGTTCTGTTGTCTCAATTCAATCCAACCAAACAAACAAACAAACACTTGTACTTAATAACTAGTCTAAAACCAATACTATAAGCACACAAGATAAAATTTTGCAAACAAACATTTGAGAGATCCCTCTCTGAGAACAAGAGGACTAGATCCTGTAACTCTAAATATTGGTTTTGATGTTGCCTTGTCTTTTTCTTTGCCAAACTATCAAAACATGGGACACCAACATAATGGCAATCACGGTGGGACGTTTCTGAGTCAGTGACAATCTAAGTACCCCCTAGGACTCTAGAAATCCCTTATTTTCAAAGACTATCCAGTGATTATCAGCCACCTCATCGCCACCAACATAATGGCGATCATGGTGGGACACTGAGTAAAATCTTCAGAAAACAAAACACTCACGGTATAGCATAACATAAGTAACCTTCTTCAAGCACTACCAAGCATAATGGTAATCATGATAGGACCTTCGAATCAGTGACAAACTAAGTAACCCTTAGGATTCTCATAAATCCTTTTCAAACCTTGAAGATTTCAGTTACCAAGCCATAAGAGTAAACTCTATACGTTTTGACACCCTAGATAAGTGTTAGATCAGACTTAGAACACTCTCTTAACCTATAAGACCAAAACAACTCAGAAAAACCCAAAAAAATTTCAGTTTGGCTTCATAATAAACATGGTGGTGGAACCATAAAATATTTTACCTTCACAAAGCTAAAAATTTTCCACCTGGTGACTCCACTAGCCCCCAGTAGGCCTATTACTTCATTAGTCCTTATAGACTCTCTTGGGAATGCATTGAGAAAATCCAATCCTGCTGTTGGTGGACAACAAATTTCAAAATCTTCCACTTGGCGACTCCACAAATCCAAAAGACCTAATGACTCCACTGGTAGAAGACTCTAAGCTGGTTAAATAGACACAGTGACCTCTTTCTTGATTTATAATTTTTTTCCAAGGATACAACGAAGGTATGCCCCAATGACCAGGGAACATATCCCTAGATTCCCACACAAAATGCCTGAAGTGAATTGGGATGACAACCTGCCTGTTTTTCAAGGTGAAAATTTTGATGACCCTTTATTTCATATTATCAAATTTCACATACATGTATGGTGGTTGAAAGTTGAATGGCATGAAGACTGCCTAATGAAAATGTTCATGTTAACATTAGAAGGAAAAACTAGGGATTGGTATGAATGCTTAAGATCTAGTAGTTTATTTTCTTTAAGAGACCTTGAATATGTGTTCTATGAGAACTATAAAGAAAACACTACATCATTATCATTGGGTGAAATATATTATGATCCATCACAAAACATCACCCGACACATTATAGATAATGAGGAAGCTTTGGAAGAGATGCATCGTGAAGATCTTTTAACAGCCATTCATAAGTTTAATCTCCTATTGAAAAATTTTAAGAATATAGATGAATCAGTTGAGGAAGAGATGATCCAAGAAATAATGGACGTTCCTCAAGATACCCCTGAAAACTCAAATATTGATTCATCATTCCTTATAGCCGAGGCTCAAGAAGACATCCAAATTCTAAAAATCGCCTGATCACAAGATGTAGAACCTGCTGTACCCTAGGCTCAAAGGAACATAGAAACATCTTCCCCTTTGACAAATAAAAAGAGATAGATCAGATTATTAATAAACATCCAATAAACTTTATGCAAAACAAACACTCTTGCCCATTCACATAGAGAACTTGGTTGTAACATTTAGAAAGTTCTTTGTAGATAAGAATGAAGAAGGACCCGCTAATAACCCAGTGATGTTTGATTGGTAGTATTACTTATATCAGGATTCTCCTAACTTTTGATTCATTCAGTGATGATGCTTCCCAAATAGAAGTTAATTTTGTAGGATCATCATTAGCATATTTATGGAGTGTTATTATTGACCATTTTTTGGTCATCTAACTTATTATCATTAGATGGACCCAAGTACACCATGTAAGACCAGTTTTACCCTAAGTAAAACTGCTTTCACTATGTTAAAACAGAAAACCCCAAAAGGAAATATTAAACAAACCCATATTTGTTTGATTTTCCTCATGGAATAATTAATTAAACCATAATTTAATTATTATTCCCAGTCATGTTTAACCCAAAATCAAAGAAATTAATTAGATAAACCTTTATTTATCTTATTATTTTCTAGGAATAATTATTTAAATCTTATTTAGATAATATTCCTTGCTAAATATGACCAAATCACCCACAAATAATTAAATAAATCATTATTTATTTAATTATCTTTCAACCACTTCCTTAAATAATTAAATAAATCATTATTTATTTGATTATCTTCTAACCGTTTCCTTAAAAAGATAAATAAATCATTTATTTATTTATTTTTGAAAAATTAAGGGATTTGACCCAAGTCAAATACCTTTTCCCTCCAACAAATATAATAAAATATTCCATAAAAGTGGATCTAGATCTGGTTAACCCATGCACCAAGATCTAGAATGACCCAATATTTTGTTATAAATAGGAGGGTTTTTCCTACCATTCTTCACCTTTTGTTGCCTATTAGATCACTCTGGATCTATACACTTGGTCACCATTTTCTGCCATTTGCTGTGAGAGTTCCCTTTGAGTTCCATTCTTTGTGTGGGTTTTCTACACCAACAAGAGAGAGAGATTCTAGATCTGAAGTGCTGAGGACTTCCAAGAACCCATCCCACTAAGGAGAATTGGATACGCCTTCTTGTTTTCCTCCCAGGTGCCCGATTAATACAAAAATTCTTTCAAAAATTGTTCTTGTCTTGTCTATTGGTATATGGAGCAAACCCTTATTTTTTCTGCTTAATGTCTTTCCATGCATAGATCTGGTTTTTGCATCTCTTTTATGTTCAACTAACCGCAGATCTGAAGATATTGGCAGCCACTTTTGTTGTTAGGGCTATTAGTTATGCGTAGCTAAAGTGGTCCTTTTTCGTACACTTCGACAAAGGATTCATACTAACAAATGGCGACTCCACACAGGTTTTAAATTACGACCGCTATCATTTTTCATATTCCTGCATATCCAGCTACTTCAGACCCTAGGGTTTCTTTTCAGCTGTTTATTTTTCCTATTTTTATGTTGTTTTTCTCACATAAAACCCTAAAACATAAAAATTTCTAACTTCCGTGTGTTTCTGGCCCTATTGCGCAGGTAAGCGACACCAGCCACAACTGAGACGGTAACTTTTCTGAAAATCTGCCGCCGAGACAGCCGGAACGGGGGTTCGCACTTTTTGGCCCAAAACTTGCGACCTGGACCTCCAGGTCACACTTTTCTGCCCCTTTTCTGCGACATGCACTGAAAACAGGTCAGAACCTGCGACCTGCCAGTTTTTCAGTGATTTTTCTACAATTTTTCTGGGTTTTGCTGCTGCTTCTGTCAGGGTCTTCTAGCCTCTGCCTCAGCCCGCTTTGACCAAGTTCTGATCTATTTTTACTCATCTAAGTGGGAACCTAGCCCCCTATGGATTTAGTACCCTCCACTTTTTGTGGAAGAGTTTTAGCTGTTTCAGCCTTCTGTTTTTCAGAGCTTTAGCCTCCCTTTTTCCAGATCTGTTACCTCCCTTTCAAATCCATTGTAATCAGCTCTTCTACCTCTCAAATCACCTTCTGAATATTTGCTTGGATCTTTTTTAGGGCCTCCTCCTTGCCCCCTCCGCTTTTTGCTGATTACCTTCCTTTTTCCAGCCACCTTGCCTTTGTCTCTTGGCTGTGATCTGCACCTCTTTTCAGCAGCTTTATCCTTTAGATCCCTGTCCCTTTTGACCCTAGATCTATTGGCCTCTTTTTATGTGTGTTTTGACTAGTTTTTTGCCCTCTTTTAGAGTAGTTTTGAGAGACCCGCCTTTTTGGGTTAGATTGATGCATGTTTAGTTGTTAAATGTTCGGTTATTTCAGCATTATATACTGTTCTCTGCAGATTTCTTTTCAGTTACACAGCACACTTTTTCTTGCTCTCAAAACGAAAAGGGTTTAAAAATTAAAATTAACGCACACCACACACTGACCCTAAGTGAAGAAGCGCCTGGTTAACACCGCCTGGAAAAGACTCTAAAATCAATTGTCACTGCACCTTGTCTGCCCTTGACCTCTCTTGATTTTGTCCCTTTCTACCCCTGTCGGTTTCCTTCTTCCTATCATCATTGCGCCCCCTAGGCGCCTTTCCCGGAGACTTCTTGGCCTTCACCCTCAGTTTTCGGTCGATCGACCTGCTCCGACCCGCCGTCGTCGAGACAATCCTCCTCCGAGTCCGCACTCCGACTCCTCTCCTGATCCATTGGGTACTTTTTCTCCTCCTGGTTCTCCCCCTGTCACCTTCACCATGTCTGGTCCAGGGCCTAACGCTGGTGGTGCTCCAGGCCCTAACGCCGGACCTGCCACTAGCAGAACCGCCACAGGAACTACCTCGGCCACACCCTTGCTGCCGTACATTGCAGGCCTCAGCCTCCTCGATTTCAATCAGTTGATCAACGACCCTATCCACCACGATGTTGGTTGGCCTGCTATGCCAACCAAGCTCCCCTCTGACATCCCTAAGTTCGAACACCTTGCTGGAGAAGATCGAACCAATCATGTCCGATCTTTCCACATGTGGTGTTCTTCCAATTCCATTACCGATGACTCCATCCGTCTTCGTTTGTTCCAATGCACGCTTACCGGCGAAGCTTCTAAATGGTATGTTGAACAAGCCACCTCTTCCCATACCACCTTTGCGACCCTTGCCCAAGCCTTTTTGTCTTATTTCCAGCTCCCTCTCCGATACGACACTGGCACGGAGCTCTTGACTTCCTTCAAGAAATCCTCTTCAACCCGCCTTTCCGCCCATGTTCAGGAATGGCAAAGAAGACGGAGCTTATGTCGAGCCCCTCCCTTCGAAGATCGAGTTTATATGGACTGGTTCCTTCGCACCCTTCCAGCTCCCATCGGCAAATATGTCGCCTCCCATTTTCCTCAAACCGAAGAAGCCGCCCTCCAAATAGCCTTGAAATATGACTTGATCTACGCTCAATCTGGTTATGTTTATACCGTTCTTCCTGACCTCCCCAGGCCCGGTGGCGCTAATGCCCTGGGGGTATCTCATTCTGCCGACGGTATCATTGGAGCCCTTTCTCATCCATATGCTCAACCTCCTATGGGCTATGGTCTCTCAAGGAGGGCCAAGACCTCCAAGACTCTTCCCCCTTCCAAAGAGGCATATCCAGATATGCAGCCTCCTCCTTTTTCCCAACCTCCGCTCACCTCAATGTTTCACCTGAACATTACCTTTATCCAGAGCCCGGTGCGCGCCTCCTCCCAAGATATGCGCTTCCATCTCCCTTTCTTCCTCCAACCCGCAACAAAGACTTACAACCCTCCAGGGCAAGAGTTTGCATAGCGTGCACGAATAATCCCCATTCTTCTCAAGAAGGGCGAGAGGCAATCCAAACCCATTCTTCCCCTGGTACCCGTGGACCCAATTCTGGTGTGGACCCTAACACTGCCAACCAGCAACAGGGCATTCAGCCCAGGCCGGACAGGTCGCTTCGCACAAACAAGCCTTGTTCGTGTTGCGGTGTTTATGGTCATTATACCCATGATTGTCCCCTCTTACCCCAGATGCGGAAGATGTGGGAGTCTCAAGCCACATTGCGTGGACAACACGCCTCCCCTCATGCTCCTCCTAATGTGGCCACTACCCAACCGGCTGTGTTTATTGATCCTTTCCCTCAGCAAGGATTCGTGGCTACCCAACCGCCTGATAGCCAGGCCACCACTCCACCTTCCCTTTCTGGTTCCTCCGATTACCAGATCCTTATGATGCACTCCGATCCCTCCCCGACCGTCGACCTTCACCTTCAAACTCGGTCTCGCCAGTACCCCAAGCCTCCTGCTCAGTCTGCCTTCGAGCCTCCTTCTTCAGGTTCTACAGAGCCTCTTTCGACACCGAATGGCCCCTTACACATCCCTCAACCCAAATTTGAGGTTCATACCAAGATTCCTAAGGGACCATTACGTCGAAACGCTGCTTCTGGTCAAGCTGCTCATTCGTATAATATAGTAGATGATTTGGCGCAATCCCCTACTGCCATTTCCACACTGGAACTCCTCCAGTCGTGCCCTTCCCAAAAGAGGGCTCTACTATCTGCCGTGGGCGCTGTAGATCCTGCTGATGACCAAATGATTGTTTTCGACGCCACTCAATCGGACCATCCTCCTCTCCCTCCTTCCGTCGCCTTCCAAATCCCAGTCAAAATCCGGAACGCCAACGTTTCCCAGTGTATAATTGATGAGGGGGCATCCACCTACGTGATGTCCGCTTCGGTTTGGAAGCAACTCATCTAACCTTTTATCATTAGATGGACCCAAGTACACCATGTAAGACCAGTTTTACCCTAAGTAAAACTGCTTTCACTATGTTAAAACAGGAAACCCCAAAAGGAAATATTAAACAAACCTATATTTGTTTGATTTTCTCATGGAATAATTAATTAAACCATAATTTAATTGTTATTCCCAGTCATGTTTAACCCAAAATCAAAGAAATTAATTAGATAAACCTTTATTTATCTTATTATTTTCTAGGAATAATTATTTAAATCTTATTTAGATAATATTCCTGGTTAAATATGACCAAATCACCCACAAATAATTAAATAAATCATTATTTATTTAATTATCTTTCAACCACTTCCTTAAATAATTAAATAAATCATTATTTATTTGATTATCTTCTAACCATTTCCTTAAAAAGATAAATAAATCATTTATTTATTTATTTTTGACAAATTAAGGGATTTGACCCAAGTCAAATACCTTTTCCCTCCAACAAATATAATAAAATATTCCATAAAAAGTGGATCTAGATCTCGTTAACCCATGCACCAAGATCTAGAATGACCCAATATTTGTTATAAATAGGAGGGTTTTTCCTACCATTCTTCACCTTTTGTTTCCTATTATATCACTCTGGATCTATACACTTGGTCACCATTTTCTGCCATTTGCTGTGAGAGCTCCCTTTGAGTTCCATTCTTTGTGTGGGTTTTCTACACCAACAAGAGAGAGAGATTTTAGATCTGAAGTGCTGAGGACTTCCAAGAACCCATCCCACCGAGGAGAATTGGATACGCCTTCTTGTTTTCCTCCCAGGTGCCTGATTAATACAAAAATTCTTTCAAAAATTGTTCTTGTCTTGTCTATTGGTATATGGAGCAAACCCTTATTTTTTCTGCTTAATGTCTTTCCATGCATAGATCTGGTTTTTGCAGCTCTTTTATGTTCAACTAACCGTAGATCTGAAGATATTGGCAGCCACTTTTGTTGTTAGGGCTATTAGTTATGCGTAGCTAAAGTGGTCCTTTTTCGTACACTTCGACAAAGGATTCATACTAACAAATGAGAAGATCAGTTCCTTCAA
>CM076584.1:1186725917-1186917341 GCA_034641835.2 Pinus albicaulis
TGTTGTACGGTACAACAACCCCCCATTTTTAACTTGTTCACATCAAATAATGGGGACCCTTTTTATAAAAATTTTAGCTAAACACCTTTTATGATTTTATTAAGTCAATTATCTTACGATTTTGTTAATTTTTCATTTTCTTTAGATTCTTGTTTTGAGTGCTTGGTTGAAATCGATTTTTTATAAGCTTCCTATTGACGCTTGTTTCGTCTCATTTGGTCAACCGGTTTGTAAATAGCACTCCTTTGAAGTCTAATCAATTATGTCAGCTGGGTTAAAAAATTGCGGATTTTAATAATGCATTTAGTTTAAATATTAACCCCTAGATTAATTATTACTAACAATTTTTATTTTTAATTATACAGCCAAATCATAAAGCATCGGGATTTCAGTCATTTATTCCAATTTTCCAATTTTCAAATAAATTTCTAATCTCGAAAAAATCCAAAATGTCAAAATGGTTGTTTTAGGTAAATCACCATTTTAGATAAATTCGTAGTCTAATTTAACATCTCTAAAATAAGATCAAAAAACAAAAAAATTAATTTTTAACATAAAATTTTGAATTAATTAAATTAATTATTATATTAAATATAATTAATTTAATTTAATTAAAATTTTATATTAAAACAAATATATAAAAAACAAAAAATTAAATTAAATTTTTGCATAAAACACATCGCATCGGAAATATTCATGCGAACATCCTTTTAAAAACCCCGATGCAATGATTTTTCCCGATGCGATTGAGGCTCATTAGTTTCATCCGATGCGATTGAGCTCATTACCTCCGATCCGATTAAGCTTGTCAGCCCCGATGCGATTGAGCTCATTACTTCCGATCCGATTGAGTCACATTGAACTTATGCGATGCGATGAGGTCAATGTTCAAATCTTCCGATGCGATTAAGTCAATGTTCAAAATTTCCGATCCGATTGAGTCACGAGGAGCAACTGAATTTCCAGAATTATATCAGATTTGACTTATCAACTTTGGAGGCTCATAGATTGAGTTTTACTTGGCCAAATGAGGCCCAGGACGGCTCATTGGAAAGAGAAAATCAAGGAGAACATTTCTGAGGAGGTTTCAATAACATATTTGATCATTTATTGGGTCAAAAATCAGGCAGAAGATCAAGCTCCGAATTTCTAAAAATAAAATCAATTTTCTGAGTTTTATTTTCTTCATTTTCATTTGCCCAGCCTCTTCTAATTTCAGATTCATGCATCAATATTATCCTTGGTTAATTAAGATCGTTATGAGTATCAATAAGAAGCTTAAATTTCCTTTTTATTTATTTAAATAGAATTTGATTGGATTTGTTTTAATGTTAGAAATAATATTTGGATTTTATTTTTGCATCTTAATTCATTTTAATTTCTTTTTGCAGGAAAAAACAATAGAAGGGATATTGAAGAAAAATATTTCAATCAATGAGAAGACTCCAGCAATTAAAGATTGGAATTTTTAAGCAATTAAAGTTGGATTGGGCAGATTTTTTTTCAACAAACTCTATTCTAAAAATACTTTTGGAAGGATTATAAATTGCAGATTGCAAAATGTAAAAAGGTGGGCTCTCCTCTGCAATTCCAGACTTCTAAAAGCATTTCTGTTATAGGAATTTAGAGTTGTAGATGGGGAGGAGAGAAAGTTTCAGATCTGAACATTAATGAGGTTTTATTCTTTATATCTTGAATTATGCATGATGGGCAGAGTTTGCATTTCTGCAGCTCTAGTCTTCAAAGCAGAAATTCAAGTAATGTAAAGTACTGTTAGAGACCAGGATTAGAGAAGCAGATTCAATTAACTGGTATTTTTAGCATTTCTGTATCAAATATCAGTTTCATTTTTATGTTAATAAAATTGTTGTTTCATTTTATTCATGTTTATGCATTTCTGTTGATATGGATAATTTGTCTCAAATTGTTATGTATCTCTATTCTTATGGATTTAACTCTGATTTTTGAGTAACGATTTGCTTAGAAATCTGCCTTACAAAACTGATTTTTTTTTAAATAATAATATGTTGTGAATTTCTTCCACATATTATTGTTTAATTATTGGCTTGATTGATTTGATAATCAATATCATTTTTGTGAATTTCTTCCGGAGTGTTGCTGATTTATTATTTCAGTCAAATGGTCTCAATAGAATATGTTTTGGTACTCACAAATGTGAGCTAAATTGAATTTCTTCGTTGGTTTGACATTAATTAAAAGCCAGACATATTTTAATCCTCATTACTTAATTATCTTGCTCTTAGTTGGGTTAGATTTACATCTACCTGATTGAGATAGGATTTAGATTAGTTTCTTTTGCTTGCATTATAGAATAAGTTTGCAATTAGATTAATTTCTACATTCTTTTAAGTCCTCTTCTTGAAGAGGCAAAATCTTAGTTGTGGTTTGGCTGAACCCAAATCAGCTTAAGGGTCATTCTCTTGCCTGATCAGCAAGAAGAATTGATCTGATATCCCTGTCTATTGGTATTTAAGGAAACATCATAAACCAATAGCGATAGGGAAAAGGTAACTGGACCTAGTTAAACCAGTCGGAGCCACTATCATAAACGGAAAAGGAGCTTCTTTAAGGTCCGGACCGGGTGGTTATCCCCCAATGTTGCAGCAGCGATTTTTGAGGCTTCAACATTTTTGGCGCTAGAAGGAGGGCCTGAAACTTGTTGTCTGTTGGAGTTTTTTTTTTTTTTTTAATTTTAACATTTTATTTAATCACGATGGCTCCTCTTAAACTTCCAATTTGGAGTTGTATCCATGGACGTGCATCTTCCAATACTCCACCCGAAGTGGTAAGACTCTTGTCTCAGGTAAAATTCAATGGTAAGAAAAATTATTCTGCCTTTAATCATGTCCTTCAATTTATTCAAAATGTTTCAAATTATGATTTTCAAGGGATTGATGAAGGCATTTTATGCAGAATTTTTACTCTCACATTTGCGGCAAAAGCCAGAAGCTGGTGTAGAACTCTTCCAGTTGCTTCAATCCATAGCTGGGATCAATTTGTTACAATTTTCATTTGTAAATTTGACGGCTATGATTATGAACAGGTATGTGAAGAAATTGAATATTTACGAAGGTTTGAAAATGAGTCTGTTAATGATTTTAATATTCGATTTCATTTAAATTGTTTAAGATTTAAAGACGAAGATAAACCTACGGAAGAAGAATCATTAGATTGGTTTGAATATATTTGTTCTCTTCCACCCATTCCCAATCCATATGAAATTAATTCAAGCTTTGTTCCATCCCATTACAATATAAATGAGAATCCAAATTTGGATGTGCAAATAAATTGTGATGAAGTGGTTTCACAAAGCTTGGAAAATATTTCTAATCAAATGCAAGAAGACAACAACAGCAATTTTGGAGAAAGAACTGCTTTGGAATCTGAAAATTACTCTGCGGTCAATTCAGAAAATCAGATCGCAAATCAACAAGTACAAGCAGCAATCAAAGTAAATAATAAAATACAAACTGCTGTACAAATTTCTGAATTTCTCCATGATGAGCAAATGTCGAAATCACAGCAGCAAAGCAACCTTCTTCAAGAAAGCATGAGCATACAAAGGAATGATTTAGAATCTGAAATTTACAATGAGCATAATGCACAAGAGTTCTCAAACAGAGACAGTTTTAAATGCATTGTTTCAGGTTCACATTTTTCCCTTTATCCTGATATTTTTAATGATGGTAATTTTTCCCCTCTTGATATTAATGATATTTCAGAAAATACAGAGGACGATCTAAATGAATTACTATCAAGTTTTTATCAAGATAGAGAAGCAATTAACGATCATTCTTTTGCCATTAATGAACATGAAATTCTTGTTCCTCCTTGTTTGGATATATCGGATGAGATTGAAGGGAATTCTAGAGAATCTTGTGAGGTCATTTATGATGATTACTCTGATATTGAGGATGTTGATTTCAATTTTTCTCAAAAGAATCCTCATGATAAAATTCAAATAACATCTAAGAATGAAGAACGCTTCAATTTAGAAATTATCCCAACCAATCCTCATTTTAGAGCAGCAAATTATCTTCATGATTTCATTATTTGGGAAAACTTTCCAATTTATGATTCGTATCGTGATCAAGCTCTCATTCCTACTCATAATCATAATTCATTTTCTAATTCACAAGTTGGAATTCAAAATTACTCAAATTCCATAATTCTGGCCAATCCTTGTGAAAATGAAATTATTTCAAAACGATCCCAATTGTGTTGTAACAATAGTTGTAAAAATAGTGATTTCATTTTAGTTTTTCTTTCACAGTTATTTTGTTTAAATTTAGATTTATTTTTTGATTTTATTCTGCAAAATTTTCATACTTTTCGCTGGCATATTGAACACCTTACTATCAAACACTCAATTGATGCATTGCCTGATTGGGAAATTAAAGTTTCATATTATAATCATGAACATCAAAAGATATTAATATTTCAATTTCAATCAATGCTAATGTTTCATCAAAAGCTTCTATTTTTTCAAAGGCAATGTCGACAAGAGAATGTATTTTTGCAATCTGGCCAACAATTCAATTCAATTAATAATTTTCCATTTCATTTGAAAAATTTCCATCAATTTTTCATTAATTCATTTGAAAAATATTTGGAAATTTTTCTCTCAAAGGAGATTGTTAATAATTTAACATTTGTACATAATACTAACAATTCTTTCCAGGTCTGTGAATTTAAAAGCTCATCTTCACAATTTGGCCTGTTATCTCTTCCTTTGAACATTTTCCAATTTTTAATAGAAATCCATCAAGATTTCTATGATCCAATTGATATCCAATTAGAAAGGAAATTTCAAGAGAAAGAGATTTTAATTAAGTTGCTAACAATAACTGTACATTCTGATTTCAGATTTATTTTCCTCAGTTTAGTTAGATTTGTATTTTTATTACTAACATTTGAACTGTACATACATGCGGCAATTAAAATGAAAAAATGGCTACACTGGAAATATGACTATACCTAGTCATTTTCATGTATATGGTTAGAATAGGAGTAGAATTAATTTAGTTTGTTTGTTTTCTATAGTTAATTTGTTTTAATAGTTTTGTAGATTAAAAAATAAAACAAAGCAATCAGCCTTCTCATGCATGTTCACTGAAACATTTTCTCCTTATCAGAAAGTTTTAATTCTTGCTTTCCTTTTTAAAATTTCTTGCATCAATACCTCTACTCTGCTTATTTTGAATAATGTCTTGATTAAATTCAATTGAGGTTTCACTTAGCATCGATCGCCTCAAAGCCACTTTTCTTCATTTCGAGATTTCCTTCTAAGATTTTCTTTTGGAATTTATATAATAAAGGTTGAAGATGTAAGAGCTTCATGATCTCATTATCCCATGAAATGTATGACTGTCTATGATAAGCTTAATTCTGACTTAATCATTAGTAGTCAGTCTAACCTTTCACAATAATCATATGAAGTTCATATTATCTTCCTCGGAATTTGCTAAAGCTAACCTTAAGGATGTCAATTTTGCTGAGTGCACACATTCAAATCTGTTTTGATATTTTTCTACAATTAGTGGCTTTATCCCATTATAATCTTTAGTTTATTATTTGATGCTGCAGTACGCATCATATTCATTCACTAAAGACATTATTGAATAGTCGCTATAACAATACGGATTCTTCTCAAGTTATTCAGAATGAGCAGAGGTAATAAGTTGTTGTTGCAATTCAAAGGGAAGCCTATTTTCATATTTATTTCTGGTGAATTTTATGAGTTTCATATTTCCTGAACATGACTAAACAAATTTTATTTAGGATGATTGCACACTCCGATTTAGAATAAATAATAGATGAGTTTGAACAAAGTTAGAATTTTGATAAATCGAAGGAAGAATTGGAAGATTCATAAGGTAAATCTACAGACAATTTCCTTCCAGGTACGCATTTACAAGTTCATTTTCATCTATTATTAGTTTCTCTTTTACTTAGTTTATTTTTAATTCTTGTTCTGTTTTATTTGAAGGTTTTCATTTGTTTTCAAAACTTGAAGTAAGCAGCAAATCCATTTCAAGTTCGCAACAAGTTCAGGGAAATTTTATTTTGTGATTCATTAGAATTTGAAAGCATTCTTTAACTTTGCTTTCATTCATTCATTTAGAAAACCCAATTGAAATTTAAAACAATATCGCAAGATTCATATTAGAGATGTTTCAATTTGATTTTCATATTTTTTGATGTGAGTCTTCCGATGTCTTACCTCATACAATCTTTACCAAATCGCATATTGCATTGGAATAAATTTAAAAGTTTGTTTTTTCATCACAAAAGTTCCGATGCGATAAGTCAAATCACAAACGCACATATCGTATTAGGCATAAGGTTAATTCTTCCATTCAAAAAACTCCGATGCGATAAAAAATTGATCGCAATTGCGAATTGGTAAAGTCATATCACAATTGATTAAAAGGTCAACTTTTAAAAAGTTCCCATGCGATGAAGTCTAATCGCAATCGCATTTCGACAAAGTCCTATGACAGTTGATTCGTTCATTTCAAAAGTTCCGATGCGATCAACCCAATCGGAAATTGCAAATCGGAGAGACCTCATTTTGACATATCCATCTGCAAAAACTCCGATGCGATGAAGTTCAAATTGCAATCGCAAATTATTAAATTAGTCAAGGATTAATTTTGAAAGACCTCCGATGCAACAAGTCTAATTGCAAATCGCAAATCGGGAGGAAAATTGAATACATCCTTGTGTGCTCATTTTAAAAATTGTGATGCAATAATTCATCACCAATTGCTTATCGCTATCGATTTTTATTAATCATTGAATGCTCATTGCTCATCGCTTTTCATTAATTGCCGATTGTTCATCGCTTATCATTCTCATCACCGATTATTATAAAAATCGCATCGCTGCTATCGCAATTGTTTTAATTTCAATTCCCTTGAACACAAAGCATTTCGTTTTTACATTTTACTGCTTGCTTTAAATTAAATAAAATAAACAATGATTTTGGGTTATAGGATTTTGGTTTGTTTGCCTTCTTCATATTTTTAATGTCAAACTAAAAGAAGAAGTCAGCTAGTATTGGAGAAATTGATACCTTCAGGTAAGATCAAATGCAATCATCCAATGGTAAGATTCATGTACCCACTTTCATTAATTTCCATTTCATTACTTTAGTTTCAGTTTTGTTTTGATATTTAAATCTGTTTTGCAGCTCTTCATAAAAGCTTTCCATCATCTGCCAAATCATATTTTGGAAGCCCTATTGCTCTTTTCCTGGTTTTATTTTCAAGAAGCAACGATAGTCTTCATTGAAACAGCTACACTAGGAAATTTCTGAACCTTTAATCTATTTCTTTAAAGCATTTTTTTTATTAGAAAATGATTAAGATAATGCTTTGAAAATGACAAGATTGACATCAAACAGAAATTTTTCATTGTGGCTGAATTTTATCATCACTGCTATCTGAAACCTAAAGCATTTACAACCTTGCAAGGTATAAGTTTTATGGATCTCGACATAAGAAGAAATGATTACATGATTATTTTATTTTACTTCATGTTGTTGAGACATTGATATAAGCATTTTTTTGTTAGAATTTGTATTTCAAAGCTTGGATTTTTCTTTTCCACTTTTTGCTTCATTTTAATTTTGTTTGCTGATTTCTTTTCTCACTTTAGTTTAATAATTCTTTTCCTTTGGTTTTCAATTTTGATTTTGGTAACTTTGTCATGTTTTATATGGAAGGCTTTTTATTACTTAACAATGGTGGGCATACATAGGAAAAATTGTTAATAGTCTCCTATTAGCTTTTTCTTAAAATCTCTTAGCAAAATTTGTTTTTCTTATTATAAAAGTAGACATACTTAAGGAAGATATTACAAAACAAGAAAAGTTGATGAAGTATCGTGAAATCTGAGAAATTTCTTTTTCATCAAAATTGTAATTATTTTGATATTTCAATACTTTATTAAGATCTTTCAAGATTCTATTATCAGTCAAGAAAAGTGATTTTTAACCAAGTAAAGACACTTTACAACAAAGCACTTTTAACTCTGAAATTGTCATTCTGAACTCTTAAGGAGTTAATGATTCTCCCTATTTAAAAAGAGTTTTATTTTTCTAGAGTGTAATCCAAAAATATATTTAAAACTTAAAAGATAAGAGGTCTCATCACGAGCCTACTTACCATGATCATAGGAGAAAAATAGGCTGACATTACCAACACTGCTAAACAAACCAGGGTAATGGCTTATAATTTCAAACAATTGTAAGACAAGGGGTCTCATCACGAGCCAGCTTGTTCAGTCCAATTATAACCAGTGAATGGCGTTGTCAACTATCTGGCTACCAAACCAGGACAATGGCTTTTAAGAATAAAAAATAAAAAATAAGCATATATAAATGGATTTATCCCTAGGTCAATAATTCTTAAATATATAGGATTCTGAATCATTGATGATTAAAAGGTAACCCTGTCGAGACTATAGATGTTTGCTGGCAGCAGTGGCTCTACCTGTGACAAATGAGTACACTTTAAAAGCTCGGCTGTAAAGTGACCCCTGCTTTATCTCTAGAACTGATTAAGGACTGATATAGAGTTATGAGATATTTTAATTTATGAGGAATTTCAAGAAAATTACAGTAAGATGATTGTTGCTTTTATTCAGATTAATGAACCTAGTCAAACATTCCAAAAATAATTTTCTCTTCTTTAATTATTTTTACTTTAATTTTAGGAAAATTTCATTTTTATCAAATAGAGATAACTATTTCTTCCAGTGAATCGCCAATTGTTGTACGGTACAACAACCCCCCATTTTTAACTTGTTCACATCAAATAATGGGGACCCTTTTTATAAAAATTTTAGCTAAACACCTTTTATGATTTTATTAAGTCAATTATCTTACGATTTTGTTAATTTTTCATTTTCTTTAGATTCTTGTTTTGATTGCTTGGTTGAAATCGATTTCTTATAAGCTTCCTATTGACGCTTGTTTCGTCTCATTTGGTCAACCGGTTTGTAAATAGCACTCCTTTGAAGTCTAATCAATTATGTCAGCTGGGTTTAAAAATTGCGGATTTTAATAATGCATTTAGTTTAAATATTAACCCCTAGATTAATTATTACTAACAATTTTTATTTTTACTTATACAGCCAAATCATAAAGCATCGAGATTTCAGTCATTTATTCCAATTTTCCAATTTTCAAATAAATTTCTAATCTCGAAAAAATCCAAAATGTCAAAATGGTTGTTTTAGGTAAATCATCATTTTAGATAAATTCGTAGTCTAATTTAACATCTCTAAAATAAGATCAAAAAACAAAAAAATTAATTTTTAACATACAATTTTGAATTAATTAAATTAATTATTATATTAAATATAATTAATTTAATTTAATTAAAATTTTATATTAAAAACAAATATATAAAAAACAAAAAATTAAATTAAATTTTTGCATAAAACACATCGCATCGGAAATATTCATGCGAACATCCTTTTAAAATCCCCGATGCAATGATTTTCCCGATGCGATCGAGGCTCATTAGTTTCATCCGAGATGCTACTGAGTTCATTACCTCCGAATCCGATTAAGCTTGTCACCCCCGAGTGCGATTGAGCTCATTACT
The DNA here is from genome assembly GCA_034641835.2 of Pinus albicaulis. Taxonomy (NCBI): domain Eukaryota; kingdom Viridiplantae; phylum Streptophyta; class Pinopsida; order Pinales; family Pinaceae; genus Pinus; species Pinus albicaulis. The sequence goes on from CM076584.1 coordinate 1,186,735,556, forward strand.
CCGATCCGATTGAGTCACATTGAACTTATGCGATGCGATGAGGTCAATGTTCAAATCTTCCGATGCGATTAAGTCAATGTTCAAATCTTCCGATCCGATTGAGTGAAGAGGAGCAACTGAATTTCCAGATTTATATCAGATTTGACTTATCAACTTTGGAGGCTCATAGATTGAGTTTTACTTGGCCAAATGAGGCCCAGGACGGGTCATTGGAAAGAGAAAATCAAGGAGAATATTTCTGAGGAGGTTTCAATAACAGATTTGATCATTTATTGGGTCTAAAATTCAGCGTAAGATCAAGCTCCGAATTTCTAAAAATAAAATCAATTTTCTCCGAGTTTATTTTCTTCATTTTCATTTGTCACCCTCTTCAATTCCCCATTCATGCATCAATATTATCCTCGGTTAATTAAGATCGTTATGAGCATCAACAAGAAGCTAAATTTCCTTTTATTTATTTAAATAGAATTTGATTGGATTTGTTTTAATGTTAGAGATAATATTTTGATTTTATTGTTGCATCTTAATTCATTTTAATTTCTTTTTTACAGAAAAAACAATAGAAGGAATATGGAGAAAAAGATCTCAAACAATGAGAAAGCTCCAACAACTAATGATTGGAATTTTTGAGCAAATAAAATTGGATTGGGCAGATTTTTCTTCAACAAACTCTCTTCTAAAAATACCTTTGGAAGGATTATAAATTGCAGGTTGCAAAATGTAAAAGGGGTTGCTCTCCTCTGCATTTCCAGACTTCTAAAAGCATTTCTATAATAGGAATTTAGAGTTGTAGATGGGGAGGAGAGAAAATTTCAGATCTGAACATTATTGAGGGTTCTTTTCTTTATATCTTGAATTATGTATGATGGACAGAGTTTGCATTTCTGCAGCTCTAGTTTTGAAAGCAGAAATTCAAGTAATGTAAAGTATTGTTACAGACAAGGATCAGAGAAGCAGATTCAATTAACTAGTATTTTTGGCATTTCTGTATCAAATACTAGTTTCAATTTTATGATAATAAAATTGTTGTTTCATTTTTTTCATGTTTATGCATTTCTGTTGATATGGATAATTTGTCTCAAATTGTTATGTATCTCTGCTCTTATGAATTAAACTCTGATTTCCGAGTAACTAGTTACTCAGAAATCTGTCTTATAAAACCGATTTATTAAATAGTGATGTGTTGCGAATTTCTTCTGCATATTATTGTTTAATTATTAGCTTGATTGATTTGATAATCAATATCATTTTTGTGAATTTCTTCCGGAGTGTTGTTGATTTATTATTTCAGTAAAATTGTCTCAATAGAATATGTTTTGGTACTCACAAATGTGAGCTAAATTGAATTTCTTTGTTGGTTTGACATTAATTAAAAGCTTATTATTTAATCCTCATTACTTAATTATATTGTTTTAGTTGGGTTAGATTTTCATCTACCTAATTGAGATAGGGATTTAGATTAGTTTCTTTTTGCTTGCATTATGTATCAAGTTTGCAATTAGATTAATTTCTACATTCTTTTAAGTCCTCTAAGAGGCAAAATCTAGCATTGCCTAATAACCCAACCGCCCAAGGGGTCATTCTCTTGCCTCGATCGCAAGAATAATTGATCTGATATCCCTGTCTCTTGGTATTTAAGGAAACATCATAAACCAATAGCGATAGGGAAAAGGTAACTGGACCTAGTTAAACCAGTCGGAGCCACTATCATAAACGGAAAAGGAGCTGCTTTAAGGTCCGGACCGGGTGGTTATCCCCCAATGTTGCAGCAGCGATTTTTGAGGCTTCAACAGAGTCCTAATACAAATAGGAGTAAAAATCCTTATCATGTCTTAAAAAACCTGATCTAAGACTTAAATATTCTATTTTGACATTCGATTCTCCATATCTTCGAATTTGATGATGCCTCTAGCCTTGTTGTGAGATCCTGCCAACTCATGTTTTGACTGTCCTAAAAACAGGGAACACATTTCCTACATTTAGCCTTTATCTTCCATACTGATCTTCGAACATCTTTTGCAAGAAAATGTTGACTATTTTAGATATGTGATATGCGCTAACATTTCCTTGAAACTTCACCCTTCCACCTATTCAAAAATAAAACTCGAAAAAGTATAAAGGAGATGGGATATATTTGCGCTACGAAAATAACAGTTGTTTTTGTAGTGCAGAATTTGTATTACTTTGAAACATTCCTTTTAACCTTTCATTCATCTACTCTGAAACTTAAATCTTCATATGTAATCATTAATAAATCATTATCAGCATCAAAATTTATAAATCAACTATTTTTTCCCCAAAAAGACCTATGAAAATTGCCCAAAATTCACCTACAACAGTTTTGTAGCGCACTTCATGCTACGAAATTGCTATGTATGCCTCTTTTACACAGTCTTTTTAAAATTTGCAGTCTTAAGGATATTTTAAATTCTTCAATGATTTCCATAGACCCTAATAGGCAAAACAAGTTTACTTTGAAATGTTTTTTCCTCAACAAGTGATCTCCTTCTCAATGACAAAACTGATTTAAGATCTATCATTTTTCTGCACTGTTTTTAACTGAAAAATAGGTGTTGGGACAGAGCTTTTATCTCCTCATCAAAAATTTATTTTGAGAAAATAAAGGAGGATTTTGGATACCATTTTTTCATTAACAAAAACCTCTCTTTCTTTTTTGCAATACCTCACCTACTACCTAGAAAATTTCTTTGAACAACATGTGTAAAACTGGAAATTCTGATTTCTGAAAATATGGCTTCAAATAAAGCCTTGTATCTCCCAACTGGTAACAATTGTGAGAAACGTGAGATAGGTTATTGTAGCTGGAGATTTTATGAAGAGAAAAATCCTTCATAATTCCAAAATAATTTTTCTTGTGGCCAGAAACGGATCATGAAGTTGACTACTAAAACCAGAAAACAAAGCTTTTCTCTCAATGACTTTCAGCATTTTCGTAGTGCAATTTGAGTGATCAATTTCTCCCACCTCATAATTAATTTCAAGAAAATGAGAGAGGTTTTTGTCTATAAGTATGTTAGGGAGAAAAACGTCTTTAATTTTTTAAAAATGAGTTTTTAATGTCTCAATAACCCGTTTTTAAGTTGACTACTAAAACCATAAAACTGAGTTTTCTGATGAAAAAGGTTGTTTCAGCAGTTTCGTAGTGCGCTATGAAAACAACTTTTTCATAGCGCAAATCACCTTTTTTGAACTAGATGTGCTATGAAAACATGGATTCTTGTATGATTGCAAAAATTTGACCCTAAACCTAATGAAATGACTTCTTAATGGATGATGGAACCTTTAAACCATGGAATAATGTTGTTAAACTTTGTTTGAAAATGAAAATGAGACTTTTGAAACTCTAACCCTATCAGCTACCCTCTAAAGCATGAAATGACCTAATCACCTATATAATACCATGACTAAAATAAGACAAAATTTCATATTTTATTGATCATGGAGTGGACCTAGAAGACTTTATTTGAACTGGCAATATAACCTACCTTTTACCAAGACTTAAAATGACTTTTAGACCTCCTTGGAATCATGACCAAAAGTAGAGTTGACACAATGATGCTTTGAGAATTTTTGGGTGATAAAAATGGCTCCACTTGGGATAGTGTGCCCCTGTGGTACACTAAGAACCGGTAGCTCTAGTGCTACTATTCATCCTTTAAAATAAAACTCTGAAATTCTGCCTAATATTTTTCAAACTTTTATGGCCTTCACCTTGGGTTAAAATTTGATGGTCTCTGCAAGAAGCTCTCAAACTATACCTACTAAAAATGCTCAGTCAACCTACCTTGTGCTTATTTTCACATTCCTACCTACCTACCTTGTCAGCTACAATCTCCATTTTAGCTCAGGTAACATGATATTTCCAATAAAGCCAATCAATTGTCTTTTCTGATATATAAAGCTCTTGATTTCATTCGACCTCAAAATAACCATGATAGTGAGATGACCAAAGCAACCTATAATGGATCTGATCTTCATAATACAAATGAAATGAAATACTGGTGTGAAAATATTTTCCATGTATTTAGCTATAGGGTCAAAGAAGACATGGTTAGTTTGATGATCATCATAACATTATATATATTCAAAAAACTGATTCTCAATCACACAAGATTCCTTTCATATGCTATCCAACTGCTTTTCTGAATGATTCCCATAAACAATGCAATTTTCCTCATTATTATGATCATTATTTAATGTAATCTGCTGAAAAGTATAACATAAAAAATCAACCTTTTCCTCTTCCTAAGGGTTATAAAAGCCATCTTCTAGTATTTCTTCTTAGTGTTTGCAATAATTTTCATCTTCTTTATGATCAAAATACTGGCAAGTCTGCTGCACCTTTACATCAATCTCAGAGGATGTAACATGGTTTTCATAAGTACACTCCCGATGATTTCCATGATGCATTTTATGGGATGTTATCCTTTCTTCTTGGTGTTGAAATTTATTCTTATGAAGAGCCTCTAAAATTTCTTCATCCATGAATTGATCATCATCATAACAATCCTCCAAATATTGAATAAAACTCATAGACTGTTTACAACAATATTTGACCAACAATAACGAGGGATGACATTCTTTATACATCTCGTAGATTCAATACATCATGGAAATTAGCAAGAGAATATAATGAAACATTTACCAAACCTTTATACCAAGACCATGATTTTCCTTCTAAAGTGGTCGTAAACATCTTCATGAGACAATCTTCAGGAAAATGAACTTTAAGACTGTGTACATGCATATGGAACCTAACCAAATGAAAAGTAGCATTCTATTTCTTTTCATCTTTGAATATTGGAAGATCATCTAACCATTCAACCTTTGGCATAGCATTTGGAAAACCAGGGATATGGAACAGATTCATAGGGGCATACCTGGCATTCATTATTGCAATGGAAATCATATTGAAAATTCATCAAGCTATTGATCTTTAAGCAGTGGAGTCACCTTCCAATTTTATTATTCAATGTGTGGAGTTTCCAAGGTAGTTCTACAACCTTGAAAAGCTTCCTGAGCTCCTGCTACCTTCAAAAGTTCATCTTTCTGATTTCGGGAACGGATAATCTTTAGTCTCCTGGCAGATGCACCAAAATGTTATCACAAAAATATGACCCTAATAGGCTGCTCATCAAGTCAATCTCAGTGTAACTCTTTCAAACCAATCTTTTAGCAGAGGCTTAGCCTCCTCAGCCTGAGAGGGCTCTCTCAATATGTTTAACATTTTTTATTAAGGATTAGATGGCTAACTCTAGGAATAAAATGGATAAAAGTGTATAAATGGTTGAATTACTGATTAACAAACATCTATTGGGTTATGGAGTCAATATATGTTTCAACAAAACATCAACATCAGCTCAACATGGAAGTCGGGGCACTTAGATGTTTAGGTTTATAAACAAAACAATAACACAGTGAATAAAAACAAACATGTGAAGGAAGTTAGAGCATTTTCCAATGAGTTATAAGTAACACATGTTAATACCACTGTAAATAGGTAGATGAGGAAATCAATAGAGAGATCAAACACCAAAAAACTCTTTGTGAATCCTGAGTAGTAAAGCCAATCTGTATTAAGCTGAAAATACATAGTCTGCTACAATAACGCAGTCTTCTTGCTAATGAAAAAATGCCAACCCATTAGGAATTATACCTCCTCTATATTATAGAGTCATCATTACAATCTTGGATTCCCTTATCTATCTTGAAGAGAATTCAAATTTCTAATTTTGACACCTATCTACTCCTAAAACAGATTCTTAATTACAACTGACAATTATCTGTCTCTTTAGGATTCCTAATACAAATAGGAGTAAAACTCCTTATCATGTCTAAAAAAACCTTATCTAAGAATTAAATATTCTCTTTTGATAGTTGCTTCTCCATATCTTCGAATTTGATGATGCCTCTAGCCTTGTTGTGAGATCCTGCTGACTCATGTCTTGACTATCCTAAAAACAAGGAACACATTTCCTGCATTTATCCTTTATCTTCCATAATAATATTCAAACATATTTTTCTAGAAAATGCTGACTATTTTAGATATGTGACATGTGCTAAAATTTCATTCAAACTTCACCCTTCCATCTGTTCAAAATGAAACCTTGAAAAAGTATAAAGGAGATGGGATATATCTGCGCTACAAAAATAACAGTTGTTTTCATAGCGCAAAATTTGTATTACTTTGAAACATTCCTTTTAACCTTTCATTCATCTTCTTTGAAAAATAAATATTCATATGTGATCATTAGTCCATCATTAGCAGCATTAAAACTTGTAAATCAACTGTTTTTACCCAAAAAACGCTTATGAAAAATGACCAAAATTCACGCGCTACGAAACTGTTGTGTATGCCTCTTTTACGCAATTTTTTCAAAATTTGCAGTCTTAAGGATATTTGAACTTATGAAATTATTTCCATAGACCTTAATAGGTAAAAAAAATTGACTTTGAAATTTTTTTTCCTCAACAAGTGATCTCCTTCTCAATGACAAAACTAATTTAAGATCTATCATTTTTCTGCACTGTTTTTATCTGAACAATAGGTGTTGGGACAGAGATTTTATCTCCTCATAAAAAATTTATTTTGAGAAAATTAAGGATGCTTTTGGATACCATGATGTCTTTAACATAAACCTCTCTTGTTTTTTTGTAATACCTCTCCTACTACCCAGAAATTGTCTTTGAACAACATCTGTAAAACTGGAAAATTCTGATTTCTAAAAATATGGCTTCAAATAAAGCCTTGTATCTCCCAAATTGTAACACTTGTGAGAAATGTGAGATAGATTATTGTGCCTGGAAATTTTATGAAGGTAAACCTCCTTCATAATTATAAAATAATTTTTATTATGGCCATAAACTGATCATGAAGTTGACTACTAAAACAAAAAAACAGAGTTTTTCTCTCAATGACTTTCAGCAATTTCATAGTGCAAGTGGAGTGATCAATTTCTCCCACCTCATAATGCATTTGCAGAAATAAAGAGAGTTTTTTGTATCTACGTATGTTAGGAAGAAAAAAATCTTTTATTTTTCAAAAATGAGTTTTCAGTTGCTCAGAAACCCCTTTGGAAGTTGACTACTAAAACCAGGAAACAACATTTTTTGATGAAAAAGGTTGTTTCAGCAGTTTCATAGTGCAAATCACCTTTTTTGAACTAGCTACACTACAAAAATGTGGATTCCTATATGATTGCAAAAATTTGACCCAAAACCTAACAGAATGACTTCTTAATGGATGATGGGACCTTTAAACCATGGAATAAGGTTGTTAAACTTTGTTTGGAAATGAAAATGAGAATTTTGAGACTCTAACCCTATCAGCTACCCTTTAAAGCATGAAATGACCTAATCACCTATCTAAGACCATGAATAAAACAAGATAAAATTTCAGAGTTTATTGATCATGGAGTGGACCTAGAAGAATTTATTTGAACTGGCAATATAACCTACCCTTTACCAAGACTTAAAATGACTTTTAAACCTCCTTGAAATCATGACCAAAAGTAGAGTTGAGATAATGATGTTTTGAGAATTTTTGGGTGATAATAGTGGCTCCACTTGGGATAGTGTGCCCCTGTGGTACACTAAGAATTAGTAGCACCAGTGCTGCTATCCATCCTTTAAAATAAAACTCTGAAATTCTGCCCAATCTTTTTCAAACTTTTATGGCCTTCTCGGGCTCAAATTTGATGGTATCTACAAGAAGCACTCAAGCTGTACTTACTAAAAATTCTCATTCAACCTACCTTGAGCTTATTTGCACATTCCTACCTACCTACCCTGTCAGCTGCAATCTCCATTTTAGCTCAGGCAACATGATATTTCCAATAAAGCCAATCAATTTCCTTTTCTAATATATAAAGATCTTGACTACATTCGATCTCAAAATAACCATGATAATGAGATGACCAAAGAAACCTATAATGTATCTGATCTTCATAATACAAATGAAAATGAAATACTAGTGTGAAAATATTTTCCATGTATTCAGCTATAGGGTCAAAGAAGACATGGTTAGTTTGATGATCATCATAACATTCTATATCTTCAGACAACTGATTCTTAGCCACACAAGATTCCTTTGATATGCTATCCAACTGCTTTTCTGAATGATTCTCATAAAAAATGTAATTTTCCTCATTATTATGATCATTCTTTAATGTAAGCTGCTGCAAATTATAACATAAAAAATCAACCTTTTCCTCTGCCTGAGGGTTATAAAAGACATCTTCCAGTATTTATTCTTGGTGTTTGCAATGATTTTCATATTCTTTATGGTCAAAATACTGGCAAGTCTGTTGCACCTTTACATCAATATCAGAGGATGTAACATGGTTTTCATAAGTACACTCTTGTTGATTTCCATGATGCATTTTATGGGATGTTATCCTTTCTTCTTGGTGTTGAAATGTATTGTTATGAAGAGCCTCTAAAATTTCTTCATCCATGAATTGATCATCATTATAAAAATCCTCCAAATATTGAATAAAACTCACAAAATGTTTACAACAATATTTGACCAGCAATAAGGAGGGATGACATTCTTTATACATCTCATAGAATACATCATGGAAATTATCAAGAGAATATAATGAACTATTTGCCAAACCTTTATACCAAGACCATGCTTTTCCTTCTAAAGTGGTCATAAACATCTTCATGAGACAATCTTCAAGAAACTAAACCTTAAGACTGTTTACATGCATATGAAACCTAACCAAATGAAGAGCAACATTGTCTTTCTTTTCATCTTTGAATATTGGAAGATCATCTAACCATTCAACCTTTGGCATAGCATTTGGAAAACCAAGGATATGAAACAAATTCATAGGGGCATACCTGGCATTCATTCTTGCAATGGAACTCATCTTGAAAATTCATCAAGCTACTCATCTTTAAGCAGTGGAGTCACCTTCCAATTTTATTATTCCATGTGTGGAGTCGCCATGGTAGTTCTGCAGCCTTGAAAAGCTTCCTGAGCTCTTGCTACCTTCAGAAGTTTTGATTTTGGGTATGAATAATCTTTAGTCTCCCGACAGATGCACCAAAATGTTATCACAAAAATAGGACCCTGGTAGGCTTCTCATCAAGTCAATCTCAGTGTAACTCTTTCAAACCAATATTTTAGCTGAGGCTGAGCCCCCTCAGCCTGAGAGGGCTCTCTCAACAGGTTTAAGATTTTTGATTAAGGATTATATGGCTAAATCTAGGAATAAAATGGATAAAAGTGTATAATTTTTTGAATTACTGATTAACAAACATCTATTGGGCTATGGATTCAAGATATGTTTCAACAAAACATCAACATCAGCTCAACATGGAAGTCAGGGCACTTAGAGCTTTAGGTTTATAAACAAAACAGTAACATAGTGAATAAAAAACAGTCTACAAACATGTGAAGGAAGTTAGAGCATTTTCTAATGAATTATAATTAACACATGTTCATACCACTGTAAATAGGTAGATGAGGAAAGCCATAGACAGATCAAACACCAAAAAACTCTTTGTGAATCCTGAGTATTAAAGCCAATCTGTATTAAGCTGAAAATACACAGTCTGCTACAATAACATAGTTTGCTTGCTAATTGAAAAATGCCAACCCATGAGGAATTATACCTCTTGTCTCCTATAGATTCATCATTACAATCTTCGATTCCCTTATCTATCTTTAAGAGAATTCGAATTTCTATGTTTGACACCTATCTACTCCTAAAACAGACTCTTAATTACAACTGACAGTTAACTGTCTCTTTAGGAGTCCTAATACAAATAGGAGTAAAACTCCTTATCATGTATAAGACAACCTTACCTAAGACTTAAATATTATCTTTTGATAGCTTCTTCTCCATATCTTCAAATTTGATGATGCCTCCAGCCTTGTTGTGAGATCCTGCTGACTCATGTCTTGACTGTCCTAAAAATAGGGAACTCATTTCCTGCACTTAGCCTTTATCTTCCATACTGATCTTCAAACATCTTTTGCTAGAAATTTTTGAATATTTCAGATTTGCGACATGTGCTAACATTTCCTTGAAACTTCACCCTTCCACTTTTTCAAAAAGAAACCTCGAAAAATTATAGAAGAGATGGGATATATCTACTCTACGAAAATAGCAGTTGTTTTCGTAGCGCAGAATTTGGATTACTTTGAAACATTCCTTTTAACCTTTCATTCATCTGCTTTGAAACTTAAATCTTCATATGTGATCATTACTCCATCATTAGTAGCATCAAAACTTAGAAATAAACTATTTTTACCCCCAAAACACCTATGAAAAATGCCCAAAATTCACCTACAGCAATTTCATAGCATGCTACGAAACTGCTGTGTATGCCTCTTTTACATAGTTTTTTCAAAATTTGCAGTTTGAAGGATATTTGAATTTCTGCAATGATTTCTGTAGACCTTAATAGGAAAAACAAGTTGACTTTGAATTTTTTTTTCCCTCATGTTAGCCAGCTATAAAATTCATTATACCAAATGTTGGCTAAGAAAATTTTGAGCCTTCAAGGAACAAATTTCATTGCTAAAAATTGTTGGCTCTTGAAGATTTTTGAAGGCCTCATGCCTATCCTCTGTCTGAACTTCACCGCTATTCCAATTTTTACACTTAGAAATCCTGCTGATTTCCAAGCCAGAGTACTGTTGCAAAGCAAATTTTTCCCCCTTCCCTTCTTCCAAAACTAACCTCAGTTTCTATCCCTCCATCTCCCATGAAAAATCCCTCATTTACATTTCTTCCTTTTCCCCTTCATCAAAAACCCATTTGACAAGGTTGAAAACTCTTTTTTTTCCTTATTGAAACCCTCAATTTCCCTTGAAAACCATTGGAAAACCATAAAAACCCACATTTTTGTACATATATGGGTCTTATCCCTTTCCCGCATAAATCCCTAGTCGTATAACCCTTCATATGACCCTCGGCCCCACAATCGGGCACCAAACCTGTAAATATTTATCCGCCGAAGTATTAAAACCTTTGATTATTTTAAATCTTTGGTTTTTAATTAAATTATAAACTTTTTCGCTGGTTCAATTTTCAGTTTAATACCCACCGTCGATCTGATCTACAGATCGGATGGTGCGGAATCCGTCTCCTTGTGGTCCCCCTCGTCCAAAAGCCGATTTCCGAAACCACGCGGTATCCATCGCACCGCCTTTGGGAAAAGGCGGTTTTTCCCCGATTGCCAGCTATTCCATTCATTGCATGACACACATCCTATATACTTTTTCAAAACCACTTGCTCATCGCGCGTTATCGTTCGTACGTGGATGCCCAGCAATATTTCTGTGCATCGTCTGATCTGGGGCGGGTCATTCGATAGCTATTGCTCGCCGAAGTTGCCCAACATTTAACCAGGCTACGGCACACTGGTAACCGCGTCTCCACCGTCGATCTGATCTACAGATCGACGGTCCATATTCTTTCGCCCTATTTTCTCTGTTTGACTTTCAACCTCTGCTCCCGACCGTCGATCTCTGCGCGATCAACGACTGAGATTTAATCTTCTTCCGCCCATTTTACGATCTCTCCCGATAAATCCCGACCGTTGGATGATGCCATCCAATGGCCACACTCCCTCCACATGTCCTTCGAAGCAGTCAACCTATATATGCAAGATTTTGTGATATTTGTTTGCATTGTTGCAGGGTTTAAATGGTTTTCCGACATTCTGAAGAAAATTCGCAAGCTGAGGGTGACGACCCTCCCACCTTCAATTCGTCAAAGGAAATCATTCACATGTGTTAAATGCACATTTCATCAGTGTTTCATAATGCATTGATGCCATTCAATTCCTGTTTCAGTCCTGCACATTTGAAAGACATAGCAAGTCAATCACAAATCAAGAGTATCAGTATAGAAGACCAAAATGCACCAGAACAGAGGATTAAAGGACAGATTTTTGGGGATTACATCTAAGATTCTTATCAAAAGCCTAATCCCCAGACTAAAACAAAGTTTTAAGGAAAAATCAGAGTGTTTCATCTGACAAAAATCTCCACTGCCTTAGTTAAAGCAAATCAATTCTTCTTAGCTACTACAAAAGACACCTGTGCCTCAAAAAAATCAAAACAAAGGCCAGAGTTATTGATTGAAGAAATATCTGCCTCCAGCATTGTTATAGCATCATTTCTCACCTTCATATGATTCATGATTGCTTTGATGGTTTTGGGCACCCATTCCTACAGACTTGGACAAATTCACTTAAAAACAGTGTAAAAATTCCCATACGCGACTATGCCCGTACTTTTCCGCGTGTATACGCGAGTCCAAACTCGCACTTTCCGCGTATGCCATTAAAATGATTATAAAATATATAAAAAATCCCTAATTTCATGCTGGGTTGATGGTTACTCGGTAGTTCAACCACCCCAGCACGTGGCCAACTGTTTCCAACTGTTGAAACTACTTGGAGGGAGTATAAAAACCCCTCATGTGTATGGCCTAAGGGAGAGAGAGAATTTATTGATATTATACTCTGTTGGTATTCCCTATCCAAGTCCGATTCCCCGTGCCTCCTGCACTTTCCCAGTTCATTACAGGAAACCCTTGTTTCCTTGAGATGCTCATCTCCCTATATGTCATCTCGTATGCACCAGTTTGGAAGGAGTCTTAGCGAGGCAAGGGCGGGACGGATCCGGACGACGGTCTGCTCGAAGATCGTGGAAGGATTCAGGTGATCTCTCCACTCGTTATTTTTGTACATGCTATTTATAATACAGAAGTACCATCTTGTTCCCGAAATATACGTGTTAGTGTCTGCTTACATATATGAGAAAATTGTTATTTAAGCATTCATTATGATTTATCTGATGTTTTATATGAATTTCACTACATTTAGAGTAGATATATGCTGTACAACCAGTTCTTCGTGCTTGTTTCTTCTTGTCTTTCAGGTTAAGAAGGAAGGACGGTTGCTGGGGGTTTGGACCCTGCGAGATCTGCTTCAACCATAGGACCTATGGGTAACTTCCTCAATCTACTCTATTTAGTTTTTCTGAACATGCGTGGTTGTGTGAGTCCTTCTTAAGTAGCATGCCCCTGCTCTGTGGAGGTTGTAACCCAACGAACCTCTAGAGTGATTTTTCCCGAAACAGAACTGGCAACTCTGCCGGGGATCACATTCTTGTGATTCTCCTATTGGGTGGTTTCAGCTGTTTGGTAGGTTGCCGACAGTTTTAACTTTCATTTGCAGTCCAGCTTACTTTTTCTCAGTCAGTATGAAGTCCTGGTTTCTTATCCAGGCTTTTCCTTTTTGTTTTCTCATTATTTACCTTTGTATACACACTCTTTTCTACACACAGTCACGTATACACGCAAGTTTGTCTAAAGGGACCTGCATATACATGAGTTTCCCTTAGCACAGACGCGTATGCACGCTTGTTGCTAAACTGTGAAGTAGCGTATACCTAAGCAGATTTTGAATTTTTGGGTTTCTTGACTTTTTGGTCCTTTTTGGCTGTGGAGACCTGTTTCTACAGTGTCTTTGTACTCTCTGGATTGTGAAGGAAGTGGTTTCTGGTCTTTTCTCTCTTTCGTTTGATTGAAAACTAGTCTTTTTGGCAAAGTGTTGTTTCTGGTGCTGGCACTCCTGGTTTGAGTACCAAGATAGCTTTCTGAGCATTATTGGCTATTCTGCTTTATCATAACAGTGAGCTCCTGCTCATTTACTCTTTCCTGTCTTTGTGTTTTGCTTGGCACTACGATTTTTGCTTGTTTCTTGATTGGTTTTCTTGAGTTCAGTAGGCTAGGTCTTTTTGCAACTTTTGAAGAGTTTTTCTTGCTTCTTCGAAGTTTTTTCTTGTGGCAAGTTTATACTATTATTCTAGGCTGGGTGGCTAAGTTTTCTTGTCTTCTCTTGCTCTTATTAATCTTGCTACTAGCTAGCTTTATAAGGTTTGGAGCATTGTTGGAGTTTGTGCTTGAAATTCAGTATTGTTTGGTTTGGATTTTGATAGTTTTGCTTGGTCTTTTCGAGCTCTTTCTCTATAAAACTAAAAAGCTCAAAAAACACTTGTTTTGATTTTTGTTTTTGCATTTCAAAGGCTCAAAAAACATTTTCTCTTGTTATTTTCTTTTGTTGTTGCATTTTCATTTTCGTTTTGCCATATCTTTTGAAGCTTTTGTGAGGTTTCTTGCTTTTGGTTTTTGGCTTGACAATTGGAAGGGAGTTGTTATTCATTTCTTCTTCTTGTTTTTAAGCATCTTTGGTGTCTTCATATTAAGAGTTCTTGATTTCGAGAGCTAGCTTTCTGGACAACCAAGACAAGTTAAAATTGAAGGACTTTTTGGGAAATTTCACTCTGCTTTAGGAGATTTGCATCTTAGGATTTGCATGCTTGTAGTGATTTGCATTAGCTGCATTTAAACATTTAGTCAATTTCATAGTTTTTGTGAGTGTGAGTTTACTATTTGAAAAGAAAAAATACAATTTTTAATCTCGTAGAACCCGTGTAGAGATTGCTTTTCATCGAAAGACAATAACTGCATCTGCATGTAGTTAAGTTTTTATTAATTTCTTTCTGTGTCAAAAACATCATAAGTTTCATCTCCATATCCTTGTGACTTAACATAACAGCCCATTAAAATAAGCGATTTAATTTAAAATCAACTAGCAAGTTTTCTAAGTGTCATACACCAACTAGCTAGGTTGTAGGGCCTTGGATTAGGTGAGTGGAGAGTTAACTCTCCAAGGCCGCTAAAACAAAACATAGAAGTTGATTAATTGAGCGAAATCCAACTCCATTAGGTGGACCAGGAAAGCTCTCCTCCAGAGAGTCAAGCGCGAGGGGAAGTGAAGGTTGAGAAGAGGGACACCCCCCCTCCGATTAGCTGAATCTGACCTCAAGACCATTCCGCCCGGCTTATGATATGGATTGGTGCCCATAGTTTCCACTCCTAGGTTCCACACAGGTGACTGCGGGGGGGAATACTCGTAGTACCTGAGGCAGACGTCGCATCACTCTCAGCAGTACTTCTGGGGGGTGCCCTTGCAAAGCTTGGGTGCTTGAGCCGGCAAAGGATATCGTTAGGAGGTCGGCGTAACTGTTTCTAATACCTTCGCTAGTTGTTCTGGGCCCTAATCATCCCAGACTGCTTTCGGGAGGTCCTATATTTCGCTTTCCTGTATTTTGGTGTCCGGTCCTCATCACCCGGAGCGGAAATAATTGGAGGTTGTTTGCTTGATTGTATCTCAGGGATTTTTATTTTAGTGAGTGCTCTTTGTTCCTAGCTTGCCTAGCTTTTCACTTTTTTTAATATAATTTAAAATATATAAAAGTGGCTGATCAAGCGCCTCGTCGATCAAGGAGAATCTGGGGGTTATCTCCCGAGAGTCCAGAGCCTTCTTCGAGAAGGCGTAGGAGTGATTTAGCAGGTGGTTATCACCCTGTGGCGTCTGACGCAGTGGAGAGAGATCCTCCACAGAGGTCTGAAGGTTTCATAGCTGATTCTGGTGTCGGTCCCGAGAGGAGCGTTCCGCTCACCTCGCGAGTTTTGTTTCCTCAGGAAGAATATTTTCAAATCGAAGACGTACCTGAGCCTCCTGCTACAGGTCCATCTCCTCTTCCTCCTGATTATCCGTTCGTTGTTCAGTACATCAGACCTGAGTCTGAGAGACCGGAAGATCTTCCATATCATTCATATCTTTCGATGGCCACGACTGGGAACGCGGCTTCTGTCGTGAGTGCTGCAGGCATTCAGACCCCTGCTTCTGTTGAAGGAGGGGGCACTATTGCTTTATCTTCGATTGCTTCTAGTGCTGCTGTGTTTGGCTCTGGGTTCACCCAAGCACATGCTTCTCATTCTGGTCCCTTCTGTTCAGGGATGCCCTCTAGTGGGAATCCCTCTTTTTCCTTTTCCGCTGCTGCAGCTAGATCTACACCCATGTCTACTATGGCTAGTGGATCAGCTTCTTTTCAGGGTTTCCCCTTTGGGACTGGACACATTCCTAGTTCTAATCCTTCTTTAGGGTAATTTCCGTTTACGTCCCAGACCCAGATTTTCAACCCTTGGTCTGGGGGGCAAAGTTCGACTACTTTTACATGGTGGAATCCTGTGTTTACTACAGTGGGGGCAGGGAATCAGTTTTACGCAGGTCATCAAGGGAATGCTTCTTTCCCTTCCTCAAGTGCTTACCAGACCTTTTCTCCTCTTTCTAATGCCTGGAACCCCTATCAGGGGCTCTCCTCTTCATTCAATACTTCAACGGGGGGAGCTGGTCTGGGTTTTGGTAACTCTGCGTTGGGAGGAGGTTCTTCTCCTTTTTCTACGAGTCCTTTCTGGCAACCTGGTGCCTGTTGGTCCCCCATGTTTTGAAAGTTTGGAAAATCAAAAGACAAGGCAACATCAGAACCAATATTTAGAGTTCCAGGATCTAGTCCTCCTGTTCTCAGAGAGGGATCTCTCAAATGTTTGATCGCAAAGGTTTATCTTGTGTGCTTTGAGTATGATTTTAGACTAGTTATTAAGTGCAGGTTTTTGTTTATTTGGTTGGATTGAGTTGATACAGTAGAACATGGAAGGTCTAGGAAAGATAGACAGAAAGAGGAAATATCTGGTTCATTGGGCGATGGAGTCAAAATAAGGTTATGACAAACTCATCAGTGGATATGGGATATCAAAGGGCAAATCTAACTTGGCCACAAGATCCTTTTGTTTTTGGAATGAGATGAACATTAATTATTTGGAAAGAGAAGTTTAATTCTCAACAAAGGGAACTTGAAGAACATAACTCAACAATAAAGAGATAATTGATAGATAGGGCTAGCAATAAATCCTACAAACATTCTTTAAGCAAATAATAACTTCAAGACAACTTTTAAAATGAAATCTAAGATTCGGGGAACTCCCTATTTCCTCAAAGATTTTATTTTAAAGGATTTAGAAAACATAAAAGATTCACTGATAATTGCAGTCATAGAAGAGGGAACACCTAAATAACATTTATGCTTACAACTATAACGACCTTCAAGACAACTGTTCAAGCAATGGCAAAGGGCAAGATCAAAACCGACCTCTTTGCTTAACTCAAAACAATGGTACTTCAAAGGGAGACTTCAATAACAACTTTCAAGTGATAGTAGACAAGCAGGGAAAACCATAAATCATGCTAAAACCAACTATTTGAGCTATTAAGGAAACAAACAAGCATGAAGACTAAAGAGAAGGTTTAAAGCCTCTAAAATACTTCAGCAGAAGAAAACATAAAACAGTGAAGGGTGAACAGGTCTAAGGTGCTTCCAGGAGTCATTTCTTAGCCTAAAACTTTCAGCCTACTGTAGTAAGAAATTATGGAACATAATGAAAATAGGAGAAAACATTTAACAGTTAGAATACTTCACCGAAAACAAAGCTCATGAATCCAATGATAGAGCCTTCTCAGGAACGGGCATGCAACAACATCATCAAGACATCCAAGACTTCAATTTATTCTTCAACTTCAACAGACTATGTATTTATTTTAAAGAGTTTTAGTATTACAACTTGTGATCAACAACAACCAACAACTTCTCATCTTATGCAGAAGTACTTATAGGAAGATGAGGAGGTGAGATTTTAACAAAATATCTCAAGGAAAATTAATGCAGAGTGAAGACTTCTCGGCCCTTTGAGAGGCTCGAGGGAGAAATTTACAGGTGGATCACTACATTAACTGTTTCACAATAAATATCAAAGCTCGGTGGAAGCTTTGTTTGACTTTGAGGCTCTGTGTATGTTTTGGAGTAACTCTGCAGATATTTATGCATTGGTTTCCTTGCAAAAATAACTTCTTGGCAATGCTCGAGGCAGATATTTCTTCGAGGAATAACTTTGGCCTCTGTTCTGAAAGGTTTGAGGTGACAGGTGGCTCTTTGTAGTAGCTGAGGAATCAATTCACCTTAGTTGAAGCGGTGGAAACCTTTCTGTCAGCGAAACACTTATGATTTTCTTAAATAGTGTCTTAATTCGGGGAATTAGGTTTTTATAAGCATTCTTAGCCATAATCCCCCAAATCTGTCTTCAATCTTCTGTCCTTCCGTGCTCCGTTCTTTAAAACTTATACTCTTTTAAAATCGCGTTAAAATGAAGTGTCTTGTCAATGTGCAGAGCCACACTGGGCCTTTCATGGTATCGACACCCATGGAACGTCGATCAAATGCCAAAAGGGAACTCTGCAAATGGTTCTTTCCATAGGCCGAAGGCATGGGAATCGTCATTCCCAACTCCCAGCTTTTCTTCAATAAACGACGGAGATCCTTTAAAACCTGCACAAAACATAAAATAAATAAATAAATCCTGCATTTTTAGGTTTTAAACTGCTTCAGATGGCGGGGGAGGAGCGTAGCCGTCGGATAAAAATATCTAATAGTGGAGATCGGCGCAAAACAGGCAAAGGAGAGCGGGGAGCGTTGAAAAGGGGATGCGATTTAAAACTTGTGATTAGAAACTTGCGATTGAGCATTGGCCGTTGATCTGAGGACCAGATCAACGGCGGGGAATGATTCAGAGGGATCGCAATCGGAGGTGGCAGGTAGGAGCATGCGATTGAGTTTTTTGCGATTGTGATGGAGTGATTAGCGTAGGGCCATTGGATCGGCGGGACAGATCAAAGGTCAGGATAAGGTCGGAGGATCGCAATCGGAGATCGGAGGGAAGGACTTGCGATCAATCGCATCGCAATAATTTGCGATGGACCGATCGGAGGGTGCACATAACAAGTTGCGATTGCGATCGGGTGGGGTGCTGCGATTGGCGCTCTACCGTCAGATCACCGCGGAAGATCAACGGTGCGGAACCCATCGCAAGACTTAACGTGATAAGACGATTGCATCGGGGATTTTCAATATTACAAAGGATTTGTGCACCCGCCCGACTTCCGATTGTGATTAGCGCTTGGGACTTAAGCGCTTGGTCCTGGGGGAAGGGCATGTGGGGGAAGTGGTTTAGGACTTAGCCCAAGGGGCTTAGGTCCAAAAACTTGTTTTTTATGAAAATTTTCAAGGTTTTAAATGGATTTGGGGGTTTCGTCTTAGCTTAAAAATAGTTTTAAACCATTTCAGGTGGATTTTTCATGAATGGAAGGGGAAACTTATGAAAATTAGAGGAATAATATGGAGAAAAAGGGGGAGAAAATGAAGGTTAGCTATGAGTGGGAGAAAGGGAAAAGATGATGGTTTCTTCTGCAGTTTCTTACATGAAATTAGCAAAATTAAGAGGAACAGTAATGAGGATTTTGGACAGAGGCATGAGGCCTACAAGGAGTCTTCAAGAGCCAACAATGTTTAGAAATGAAAATTTTTTCCTTGAAGGCTCAAAACAGATTTAGCCTCCTTTTGGTATAAAAAAATATTATAGGTGGCTAACAGTGGCTCCACTTGGGGATGGTGCCTTCTTGAAGGCATCAAGAGCTTTAGACTTGCATCTTCTGGGAGGTTGATTAGTTGCCTCATCCATTGGGCTGCCTTCCTGTGATTTGAATGATCTTCTCTAAAAACATATTTGGCAGCCATGAAAACGAGGGACCTTAATCAACAAGCTTTCTACCTACCCAATCCTACAGATCTAACATTTTTTCTTCTTAGAGTGCACTTGGATTGGCAAACTCTCTTACAACATTTTATTCTTTTGAAAGCATAAAAACTAATCTAATTCTACTCCTTATTTCTCCCTGAGCTCAGATTAAACAGTTGAGCTTAGATATTTCTCTACCTAATCTACTGTTTGTTGGGATTTAGCTATCCAACAGACTTTCATTCTCTAAATTCTATAACATAAATTTAAAAAAACAGCCAAGTCAAGATTAAGCTGTTTGAATTGCTGTGATCTATGGCATAAAACAAGCTGCACATAGATTATTATTTGCAGAAAATTAAAATCAAAATGGAAGGCTTAGGATCTGAAATTTTCTCATCACAACCTTCTCTCTTATTCACAGCTCTGTTTTTGCTTTTGTTTGAGCTATTCTTTCTTTTTCTCTGGTTCGGATTTTGAGTTAATTAGAACCAGATTTTTACATCTTCTTGACTCAGAAAATAAAACAAGTGTGAGTCATTTCTCTTTGGGAAACTCAGGTTCAGATTTTGAGTTTGTTTGAACCTTCAATTTCTATCCTAATCTATCTACTGATAAGCCAAGATTGAACAATTTTGCAAATGGAATTCACTATCCTATCAGCAGAAAAATTTAAAAGCTAATTAGTCAAGATTAGGATGTTTGACTAACTAGAAGTGTGTTTTGCAGAAGTGGCATTTAAGCTTGCACACTTTCAGATTTGTTTCTCTTTTTGATATGGGGCTATACCTTTATTGTTTTGTCAATTTGCCCTCTTTTCATTCTTTCTTTGTTTTTGTATTTTTAAATTCTTGATTTTTCTCCAAAGCAGAAAACAACAACTAACTACATGCTTGTAACTGAGCTTTATTGACATTCCTATCTAACCTATTCTAAACATGGAGTATTTACAAATTCATATGATACAAAAGTGCCAATGCAGCTAGCTGAGTAATTTCAAGATGAAGTAGTAACTCTGGCTGCTTGTCAGAGGTATCCATAGAACATATTGAAGGTTAACCTTCAATGTCAAGGCTGTCACAGAAGGTGACAGCTTTTCATGTCTCTGTCTCTTGCAAAGGGTCAATGCTTGATAATTTGAGCCATTCGGGATTTCCACACACTCTTCCATAGGATCAACAAAGAAAAGATGAAGATTCTCTTCTTTATGGACCTCCATATTCGGTAGATTGTCTGCTTCCAAGGCCTCGGCTTTGAGGGCTATGTCTTCAATATGTTCCTTGGAAGTATCTTCATCTTTAACCTACACAACAACAAACAGTGAAATATTTTCTTTGTCTAAATATATGCTTGCTTCTAATACAAATTCAGGCTCTTTATATGACAGACTAATATCAGTGAAGGGAGAAGTTTCTTCTTGAGAAGATGATATATCCACAATAGGATAGTCTTCTATTTGTTTTTCTCCTCCATCTTCATCATCCTCTGAACTGGAGGACTCATCATATTTAACAGTGTTGTCCTCTGGTAACCCTGGTATGCTTGAATTCAGAGAACTAAACTCTATGAAGAGGTTATTATATTCTTGAGCAGGGGAGTATTTAAAGGTTTCCTCTTTTTCAAGAGAAAGCTCCTTTTGCTCAAAAATTTCTTTATTGCTCTTCTCTTCACCTTCTGAGTTGAAAGGTTGCTGATTTCCAATTATGTAAAAGCCATTAGTGATGTATTGAAACGAATGTTTTTGGCTTTCAAGCTAGTGATGGTGAAAATGATAACACCAATCAAACACTGGTTGCCCTGCATGATTAGTTTTTTCTTGGAACTCATCATCATCATCATCAGACTGATCGAAATTCGGAAAATCATCTGAATAAACAATTTTGTCAGTCGAACATATTGGGTCATCAGTTTGCTCTTCTTCTAACTGATCTACAAGATAACTTTCTAAATCTATACAACAAAGTTCTTTATGTGAATGGGCAAGAGTGTTTGTTTCGCAAAAAATTTCAGAGACTGACTGTTTATAAATAGTCTGATCTATCTCTTTTTCTATCAAAGGGAAGGATGTTTCTATGTTCCTTTGAACAGGAGTACAACAGTTCTCTGTCTCTTGTGAAGACTGATTTTGAGGCTGGATGTCTTCTTGAGCCTCGGCTATAAGGGATGATGAATCAATATTTGAGTTTTCAAGGATATCTTGAGGAATGTTTTTTACTGCTTGGATCATCTTTTCCTCAACTGATTCATCTATGTTTTTAAAATTTTTCAATAGGATATTAAACTCATGAATGGATATTAAAAGATCTTTAGGATGCATCTCTTCCAAAGCTTCCTCATTATCTATAATGTGTTGGGTGATGTTTTGTGATGGATTATAATATATTGCACCCCATGATAATGACGTAGCGTTTTCTTCATAGTTATCATAGAACACATATTCAAGGTCTCTTAAAGAAAACAAACTACTAGATCTTAAGCATTCATACCAATCCCTAGCTTTTCCTTCTAATGTTAACATGAATATTTTCATTAGGCAGTCTTCATGCCATTCAACTTTCAACCTCCATACATGTATATGAAATCTGATGAGATGTAATAGAGGGTCATCAAACTTTTCACCCTGGAAAACAGGCAGGTTGTCATCCCAATTCACCCGGGGCATCTTATGTGGAAACCCAGGGATATGATCTCTACTCATTGGGGCATATCTTCGTTGTATTCTCGGAATCATGTTTGTAAATCAGAAAAGAGGTCACTGTGTCCGGTCAATCAGTTCAGGGTCTTCTACCAGTGGAGTCATTTGGTCTTCTGGGAGTTTCAGAGTGTGGAGTCGCCAGGTGGAAAAATTTTCGCTCCTAAGGAAGTAAAACATTTTATGGTTCCACCACCATATGATTCTTGTAGAGCTGTAAGATTCTGAGGAACTGAATTAGCTCTCAAGGGTGATCTGAAAACAGTTGAAGATTTAATCCTAGGGGACTTCCAAAGGATACTTTCTGGGTTATCAACTATCTCAGGTGGGTTAGGGTCTGGATGGGCTCTAGTGTGAATCTTTTTAGAAGCCACTATGCTATGTTTTTAGACCCAAATAACAAGAAAAGTTTAACCAAGTATAACAATCTTTGAGAGGTTAACTAATCTTTTTACATAAATTTTAATCCTACAGTCCTCTAACTGAGTTTGAATGATATTATAATGATAAAGGTTCTTCCCAGTGGAGTGTTAAGGTCTGCTAAGGATTGTGGAGTCGCCAAGTGGAAGTTTTTATCTCCTACAAAGGTAAAAGGTTTTATGGTCCACTACCAATGTTTATTATGCAGCCAAACTTGGAATTTTTTTTGGGTTTTTCTGAGTTATTTTGGTTTTATAGGTTAAGAGAGTGTTCTAAGTCTGATTTTTCACTTAGCTAAGGTGTTCAAACAAACATAGTTGCTCTTATGGCTTGGTAACTGGTTCCTTCGAGGTTTGGTAAGAATTTTCAAGAATCCTAAGGGTTTCTTAGTTTGTCACTGATTCAATCAAGTCCTATCATGATTGCCATTTGTCAGGCAGTGCTTAAAGAAAGTTACTTATGTTAAACTGGACCTAACAGTTTAAAGAAAGGTTTTGAAACCTCTAATTCTCAGCAGGTCCCACCGTGATCGCCATTATGTTGGTCCCCCGTGTTTTGACAGTTTGGAAAATCAAAAGACAAGGCAACATCAGAACCAATCTTTAGAGTTCCAAGATCTAGTCCTCCTGTTCTTAGAGAGGGATCTCTCAAATGTTTGATTGCAAAGGTTTATCTTGTGTGCTTTGAGTATGATTTTAGACTAGTTATTAAGTGTAGGTTTTTGTTTATTTGGTTGGATTGAGTTGATACAGCAGAACATGGAAGGTCTAGGAAAGATATACAGAAAGAGGAAATATCTGGTTCATTGGGCGATGGAGTCAAAATAAGGTTATGACAAACTCATCAATGGATATGGGATATCAAAGGGAAAATCTAACTTGGCCATAGGATCCTTTTGTTTTTGGAATGAGATGAACATTAATGATTTGGAAAGAGAAGTTTAATTCTCAACAAAGGGAACTTGAAGAACATAACTCAACAATAAAGAGATATTTGATAGACAGGGCTAACCATAAATCCTACAAACATTCTTTAAGAAAATAATAACTTCAAGACAACTTTTAAAATGAAATCTAAGATTCGGGGAACTCCCTATTTCCTCAAATATTTTATTTTAAAGGATTTAATAAACATAAAAGATTCACTGATAATTTCAGTCATAGAAGAGGGAACACCTAAATAACATCTATGCTTACAACTATAACGACCTTCAAGACAACTGTTCAAGCAATGGCAAAGGGCAAGATCAAAACCGACCTCTTTGATTAACTCAAAATAATGGTACTTCAAAGGCAGACTTCAATAACAGCTTTCAAGTGATAGTAGACAAGCAGGGAAAACCATAAATCATGCTAAAACCAACTATTTGAGCTATTAAGGAAATAAACAAGCATGAAGACTGAAGAGAAGGTTTAAAGCCTCTAAAATACTTCAGCAGAAGAAAACATAAAACAGTGAAGGGTGAACAGGTCTAAGGTGCTTCCAGGGGACATTTCTTAGCCTAAAACTTTCAGCCTATTGTAGTAAGAAATAATGGAACATAATGAAAACAGGAGAAAACATTTAACAGTTAGAATACTTCACTGACAACCAAGCTCATGAATCCAATGATAGAGCCTTCTCAGGAACGGGCATGCAACAACATCATCAAGACATCCAAGACTTCAATTTATTCTTCAACTTCAACAGACTATGTATTTATTTCAAAGAGTTTCAGTATTACAGCTTGTGATCAACAACAACCAACAACTTCTCATATTATGCATAAGTACTTATAGGAAGATGAGGAGGTGAGATTTTAACAAAATATCTCAAGGACAATTAATGCAGAGTGAAGACTTCTCGGCCCTTTGAGAGGCTCGAGGGAGAAATTTACAGGTGGATCACTACATTAACTATTTCACAATAAATATCAAAGCTCGGTGGAAGCTTTGTTTGACTTTGAGGCTCTGTGTATGTTTTGGAGTAACTCTGCAGATATTTATGCATTGGTTTCCTTGCAGAAATAACTTCTTGGCAATGCTGGAGGCAGATATTTCTTCGAGCAATAACTTTGGCCTCTGTTCTGAATGGTTTGAGGTGATAGGTAGCTCTTTGTAGTAGCTGAGGAATCAATTTGCCTCAGTTGAAGCGGTGGAAACCTTTCTGTCAACGAAACACTTATGATTTTCTTAAATAGTGTCTTAATTCGGGGAATCAGGTTTTTATAAGCATTCTTAGCCATAATCCCCCAAATCTGTCTTCAATCTTCTGTCCTTCCGCGCTCTGTTCTTTAAAACTTATACTCTTTTAAAATCACATTAAAACGCAGTGTCTTGTCAATGTGCAGAGCCGCACCGGGCCTTTCATGGTATCGACGCCCATGGAACGTCGATCAAATGCCAAAAGGGAACTCTGCAAATGGTTCTTTGCATAGGCCGAAGGCATGGGAATCGTCATTCCCAACTCCCGGATTTTCTTCAATAAACGACGGAGATCCTTTAAAACCTGCACAAAACATAAAATAAATAAAGAAATACTGCGTTTTTAGGTTTTAAACTGCTACAGATGGCAGGGGAGGAGCGTAGCCGTCGGATAAAAATATCTAACGGTGGAGATCGATGCAGAATAGGCAAAGGAGAGCGGGGAGAAGAAATAAGGCGGGGTGGTTTTGGACCGTCCGATCTAGACACGTGGACGGTCCAGATCTAATCAGAGAATCGCAATCAGAGGGGGAAAACAAAGGGCGCGATTGGAAAATGCTGATGCGATTGCACGATCAGGGAGATTTGCGCGATTAAGCGATGACCGTTGATTTGAGGATCAGATCAACGGTGGGAAACGAATCGGCGGGTTTTGAAATGGTGGTAAGACTTGTGATCGGAGGGAATAAGGACCGTTGGATCGGCGGGAAATGGACAGACAGGATTAAATCGGAGCCATCGCAATCGGGGAGCGCTGAAAAGGGGATGCAATTTAAAACTTGGGATTAGAAACTTGTGATTGAGCACTGGCCGTTGATCTGAGGACCAGATCAATAGCGGGGAATGAATCAGAGGGATCGCGATCGGAGGTGGCAGGTAGGATCATGCGATTGAGTTTTTTGCGATTGTGATGGAGCGATTAGCGCAGGGCCGTTGGATCGGCGGGACAGATCAATGGTTAGGATAAGGTCGGAGGATCGCAATCGGAGATCGGAGGGAAGGACTTGCGATCAATCGCATCGCAATCATTTGCGATGGACCAATCAGAGGGTGCACATAACAAGTTGCGATTGCGATCGGATGGGGTGCTGCGATTGGCACTCTACCGTCAGATCACCGTGGAAGATCAACGGTGCGGAACCCATCACAAGACTTAACGTGATAAGACGATCGCATCGGGGATTTTCAATATTACAAAGGATTTGTGCACCCGCCCGACTTCCGATTGTGATTAGCGCTTGGGACTTAAGCGCTTGGTCCTGGGGGAAGTGGTTTAGGACTTAGCCCAAGGGTCTTAGGTCCAAAAACTTGTTTTTTATGAAAATTTTCAAGGTTTTAAATGGATTTGGGGGTTTCAGCTTAGCTTAAAAATAGTTTTAAACCATGTCAGGAGGATTTTTCATGAATGGAAGGGGAAACTTATGAAAAGTAGAGGAATAATATGGAGAAAAAGGGGGAGAAAATTAAGGTTAGCTATGAGTGGGAGAAAGGGAAAAGATGATGGTTTCTTCAGTAGTTTCTTACATGAAATCAACAGAATTAAGAGGAACAGTAATGAGGATTTTGGACAGAGGCATGAGGCCTACAAGGAGTCTTTAAGAGCCAACAGTGTTTAGAAATGAAAAATTGTTCCCCGAAGGTCAAAATGATTAGCGCTTTTGGTATAAATTAAAATTATATATTAATAAAGCCATCAAATCCAGTTATTCTTTTCAAATGTGGGACCATCTATCTTAAGATAATCCTCGTGCCCGCCCTCGCTTACCTTTTCTGCAATGCTGAACTGCATGATTTTGAAGCTGACTAATGATCCCATTCGGTGATAGTCTGGGGGTGGCTCTCCAACCACTCAGTCTCCTTCGACATTCGTAAAATTGAAGGTATGAATGGAGGATCCCAAATAATTAATACTCACTATCACTTTCCACTTATGGTGCCTCCTTCAAATCGTATCAAGGATTCATTAGTTTGAGAGATTGTTTCAACGGCAAGACCTGTAACTTAAACATCGCCAGCTGGTGGTATTTGTTGACCTGGGGCAGCTGTCATTTGGAGAACCCGGCCGCCACATCCTGTGCCCGTCTTCGCCCGTCGTCCGATAAGTTATGGCCGGGGACCCAACTCCCAGCGACGTGCTGATGAGGCACACATTTCATCACATTCGTAATGGAGAGAAGCACAGGTTTATTAGCCTACATTCTGAATTCCTTCACTGGCCTTCAACGCAAGAACAATTTCAAAAGATGTATCCCATTCTGGGTATTTTCCAGAGCAAAGCATTTGGAATGCAAGAAATTGAACCGATCTATTCTCATTCAGTTCTTTATAAATATTTGCCCAATGCCCTGGCCTAAATTGATTGATCAAAAATTGTCCGTCCATGGTGACGGGTTTGTCGGATCATCAATAGTGAAAATGCAAATTGCTTCAATCAGAAGAATATTTCTTGCACTGCTTCTTCTAGTCAGTCAGTTCATTATTACTCTTCTGGGGCTTGTCTGGCAATTTTGTCCAAGCTTCCATCCCACAATCAAAATCTGGATAAAGAAGTATGTATCAAATAATACACATACAAAACTAGTTATAATGTAAATTAAAACTAATCGAGCATAAATAAGGAGAATACAGAAGAAGAAAGTGACCATGTTTGTGGTGGCCGGAGGCCCATCTCACGCACCTGCCCTGCATCCAGATGCTCTGGGCCATTGCTTAGCTGCAGGTTCTTCTAGTTCCCGTGCTTAGTTAACAAACCCCTTTCCCCTGCGCAATTAGTTGTTGGCGCGAACCAAAACTTGGGGGCTTCCTCTGGGGTACCTGGTGAAAGGGGAAATCGACCAACACTTTACGATAGATGCCCGGACACTGCTACCAGGATCCGTGATTAAGGTTGTAGAAGAGTCTTCGAAAGCTTTAAGCAGTTCCCGATACCGAGTCACTTCGACACATGTGAAGCCTACCTTCGTTGATTCCCATGCCCATGCCCTAAAGCATCTTCAAGCAGAACAACGAACCAAAATGCTAGGCTGCCCAACTACCTGACTATGGAAGATCCGCGGCATCCCAAAGCACCGCTCAGAGGTACCCACTGTCCGCCTGCCGTAGTACGTGTTCACCGCCATTGGGGCTATTGATCCAAAAATCTCTTCCTAATACGGATATGAATAATTTTATAATAGACTTCCTCACCATATTATACAAACTACTCGTATTCATAACATCTTTCAAACGTCATTACAGGTGCCTACGCGCAGATACCCCGCACGTGCGCACACCCCGGACTGTGCCTCTGCCTGATCAGCAATCGTCTACCGGCTGGCCATTACCTCACACCTATTGGTATTGTCCCGAATGCCCCATCGTTAGGGGGCAAACCGTCAATATAGAGGTTGGAGGTAGTGGAGACGCAGTCAGGATTGCAACCTTCGTTAGGAGTGAACTGGATTTTATGTGAGATGGATGCCATTGCATCTCACACGGACACAGCCTACCTGCTGAGGATCGTTAAGGCGACCTCCACACCAGACTATCCTCCTATAGATCTAATTACCTTCCTGACTCAGCCTGTCTGCTGGGATAATAATACATGCCTGTTGGAGTAATTCCTCAGAGAGTTGGAATTTATTCTTCCCATGGGTACTTTCACTTTCCTCCCACGGCAGTTAATTATTTCATCCTCCAAGGTTCTTCAAGAGAGTTCTTCAATCATTATTTTTCTGACTCTGACCTTACCTTCCCTTTCTACCTCACATTAGCTAAGGTCCTGAGCAGAATGGCATTTCTTCGATTGCAGCAATTAGGATTTTTCATATCACTACTGTTGACATCGTAGAATCCATCCTACCTCCTCTTTCACCCAAGAGTTGACAGCAGGGTTCCGCTGATCGCTAGTTGTCTTTTCAAATGACGACGCGATACCATCACTTCTTCCATCCGAAGAGGCCATCCCGAAAGCCATGACGTTAGGATAGATAGTCGATGGACAGATTTGCATCATCGGTTTTGTAGCCTTTCACCATTGGAACGTGTTGTCGGTGCCTGTGTCTCGGCCTCCTGGTCTGTTCACTCAGCCTGAACCTTTGGCACCAACATAGGTTACAGTCAAGGGAAGATGAGATCTTCCTGAAGGTCCCCATGTGAACAGCTTCCGTGGGATCCCAATATTATCGAGAATGTCTTCATTGAGCCGAAATTGTTCCGTGAAGAGATTCAAACCTTCCAGCACCTAGCCTTCAAAGAGTATAGGATGTATTCGCTAATCTTATGAGGAAATGCCCTGAATAATCGACCATTGTTCCAAAGATGGACCAAGAGACGTGAGGAAATGCTGCGAAGCCGGTGAGGCAAAAATCTCTGTCCGCTCAATCCTTCAGGAAGGTGAAAATGACAAAGCTGAAGGAAAAGTCATGCATGATCTATTTTCCCTATTCTTCCATCAATGAACAAACCCTGCTCCCAGAGATAAAAGCAAGAACTACTCCGAGGTGTACTGAGCCATAGGACCTGGAATAAAAGTATTCATATATATCTTATTCTGCCATCCACGTACTCATCAGACCACTGGCGAGTGTGCTCATAATGAGATTTTCTCCTTCATGACTGCTTTCCGGGACATAACTGGGCCTTCCTATTATCCGTCCGAAGATTCAACATAAGATCGCCTTTATTTGTCCCCCGGGTACGTTTTACGAAGAAGACGTTCTCATTCTTAAAATGCTTTGGCTACTCTTCACGGCCATGTCTTACGCCTTCCCACAACAGCTCGAAGAAGATTATCGAGGCACAATTATTTACCTGAGTCGTTTCATTCTCAAAGAGGATGGGATCATCCCTGTCACCGTAAAATATTTGAAAGGTGTCATTTTACACCGAATAATCCAATGCGTTTTCGCTGCTAAGCATCCGCTGGCCATTGATTCGCTGTGTTCAGGGAAGGGATAAGGGTAGATCTTTTCTGCTGTTGAGGCAAATATTTTCCGTTGCCCTCCCACCATACCCGTCGTTCAAAGTCTTCGGCGGTGTCTAATTTTCTGGAGATTTATCGTCAATTATGCCGGGGGAAATTAAGGAAGGGATGAGGTATATCATTAGTAAAGGAGTTCCTTTTCTTTGGGATGACTACGTTCAATGCCTCTCTCATCTTCCATGCTTTAAAAAGGCATGATCTTCCGTTCTCCTTTACTCGAACCACCCCATTATAGTAGATTTCTCATATCTCACATCGAACACCCACCATCGGCATGTTCGGTTCAGGGGAGACAGATGCTCTTTTGCGCGCAGCATGCCACATTTACCTTAGCTTCAGGACTGCAGGACCCGAACTTCCGGCGACACTCCGCACAGAAAAATTGTATCAGTAAAGGGCCTGATACCGTGTACCACCGATTTATATTGTTCTTCGTTGTGTACCTATGTTTTGGCACCATGCCAACTCATTTCCGTTGTCCCCAGAGGCGTGCAGTGATTTGGGCAACAGAAGATGTGATTGTGATTTATGAATTTTTATCTTCATGAGGTCAGTGTCGTCAAACGCAACTATTGGCTTTTATGAATGATCTCCCAGGCTTCTGGAGAGGAGGATGATCACAGATGGTCCCTTTCCCACTAATACTCTGTTTTTATCTCCTGGCCGCATCCTGGCTGTGGGACATCAATAACATTCTACCACGTTTCCCTCACTTTTCAGATGAGCGGCCGGGGAATCAGTTTACTTGTCAACAATCATTTCAGATTATTGGTGATGTCGACTGCTTTAGGCCGATTCAATCCAAGACGCTCGCTTAACTCTCAAGAAGTCGAGGCTATGTTCAATAGACTGTCAAATAGCTTATGGGGTCATCATTCAGGCTGTTGGCCACCAAAGATTTCATATGTTCTAGATACTTTTCTTTTAGTCTTCATTTTCAAATATCAGATTAATCGTTTAAAATAAAGTCATCCATGGTCGTTTATACCGAAACAGCATGTCCATCCACTCGCTTTTTCCAAAATACTACTATTGGACCTTTACAAAGTGTATTGGATTATACTATTTGTAACCCACCGTTGTGGCACTAAATAACATTATCAGGCAGAGACCATTTGACATGGCTTCCAGGTTGCAGTCTACTTTTAACATATGAGACTCACTTTTTTCCTTTTTCAACCAAAGCTATCATTGCTGGTGGTTCTCAGAGATTGCCTTTCCATCACCATGCTACCATTTTCATGAGTATGATACCTAGTTGGTTCTCAAATTGGCTTCTGGCAAGAGTATTCATTCATATTATCCTCGGGTTGCTTGGGCAGTGGTTTAACAACTTCAAGACAATTCTTCAAAGAAGGTCCTGAGGGTGTTAGATCTGAATCAAGTATATTATGCTATATCCCACTTTGGCATACAGATGTATGAAAACTTCAACCTGCTTTACTCCATTTCTGCTAGTAACGTGAACTCATATTTCCATTAAATGCAGATTCCTTCTCTAAATTAGTTGAAACTTCTTCCTATACTGGTTCATAGAATAACTTCTTCATTCCGGGAACATCTGATGAGTAAGGCTGTTAGAGATGCCGCCACCAGTTGATGAAGTATTAAAACCCAGTAAAGGTTCAATGACATATGCTGCCAAGCCTGTGGCCCTTTAAGGTGACCTGTTTTGTTCATGTCAGAAAAGATGTCTGGGCAGAAAGTCAATTTTATGTGGTATGTCCTCTATATCGTTAAAAATCTTTAAAGGAGTTGATAATTTGCTGATAGATTTGCAGAACGTAGGGGTCAGGAGCCCCGTAATGGTCTATTTAATATTATGCCTGTGGCCTCTGCCCGGCATGCTGTTTTGTATAGTAGTTGGCTTATCCAGACACTGTTCTTTTCAAGGAGGTGGTGATGTTTCCTTTTGATCTGCTGCAAGTTGTGTTGGATGTCATGAGTCATTTTATTTGCTGATGGTGCTAGTAGACACACCTGAAACTTATTTCCGCTGCTTGGGTGTTTCATTTCCCCTCATCCATCCGGTCAAATGTTAGTATCAGAGGGTCTAAGATTGGTCCTGCTTCCCAAAATGAGAAGATAATACACTGCAATATTCATCTACTCCTGAGAAATATTTGGAAAGATTCAGTCGGTGTAGCTCTTTGACCTCGTGGCCTGGTGGTGCTGTACAAGAACAATACTGAAAGACTGGTACTAAGATCCATTTTTTATTACGTACTGTCTTTAGAGGCATGTCATATGAAGCACATTTCAATCTCTTAACCATTCATATCTCTAATGAAATTGTTTGTCAATTATTATAGCTGTAATCAAGCACAGGCTTGGTATACAATCATTCCACACAATAAATTTTTAATCACCAAAAGACTACAGTATTTGATACATTTATCACATCACATCAACACTGTATATATACTCTACTCAGAGTGTCGCAAACTTCTACAAAATTTGATCCAGCAGCCAGCAAAATTTGTGGGGCCAGTGCCCCATCATGTTCCGTCCAAAAATAACATATCCACTGACAGAGGACATCTCTGATGTACTCTCAGGTCCCCGCTGTGTTTGTTCCAGAACGCATCTGCAGCAACCTCAAGGAATATAACTCCCAGCTCCTCGGGGTACCTTTACCACCAGTTTGGGATTAGATTCCTCCACAGGGCCCTCTGATAGTTTATAGTATTTGCTAGTCCTCCCACCTCCCCGCACGCCCTGAGAGTCCATCTCAATCCAGCCAGGGGATCTGGCTGCCCCCGCCGGGCCAGGCGCGGGAGACCCTGCAGGGACTAGTCCTCTGTCCAACATCTTAATCACATCATTTAAAATTGTCAGTTATTATGAATCCAATCAAAATATTGTTGTTTTTCATTTTTCAACATACATGAAAACTAAAAATTACATAAGTCAGCACAAACTTATCAATTGCAACTTAAGGCTGTTTCTGTGGAAGAATCCATCCTGATCTCCACAGTCCATCCTGGGCATAGGAGTTGGGGGCGCCCATCACATGATTGAATACCTATTCTACGAAGAATTATCGTCCTTGTGGTCCGTGGCACTTTCTTCACTTACCTCCACCTTCACATCATGTCCGCCCAACGGTACCTTTGTCCCATGTACACTGAAGGCAGTAGATAACTTCAGGTCTCAATGCCTGGAATTCTCTGTGTGGGGTTACATCGTTGTCACCACTGGGAGCTTTAAAGAAGGACCTTGATCATGGGGATTGAGGTCAATCACAGCCTGGTTAAACCATAGCATAAAATTGGAATCATGCTAACATGAGTCAAAACATTCTGACTATGTACCATTTAAGGCCCGGACGCCCATGTATGGAGGCAAGCATCTCGCCACCGCCGATGGTGAGTATATATCACAGTAACCCCAATCGTTAATTTGCAATCCTAGGCTCCCAACCCTTGGGAACTTACGAATACACGTATATAGCTCACTAACCCTCCTGTGGGCTCTCCTATAGGTGCCCATCACTGGTCTTTCCTCCGGAACTCCATTGGGGCAGGACAGCCATTTCATTTTCAGACAAGTATCTAGACCTGGTCGAAATAGCCTTGATTCATTCTTCCTGCATCAGATTGTGCATTTTGTGCAACCTGAGGATTGTTTTTCATACTAGTACTCTAAAGAATTGAACAACCATTCCTAAGGACATTTTGCATCAAGCCGATCTGCATGTATCTTCAACATCATGTTATGTTCATGTTCTCTCCATGATTGTCATCCTCGCTTTCACCTCTTCATCAAATCATGCATTAGCTATAGTTTTTAGAAAGTTGATTCATATACGCCATTTTCTTTTTCTTTTTAAGAATAAGTGGAAGCACGCCAGAGCTTCGTAATAAATCAAGCAGCAAGTCCGTGATTTTTTAAAGTATGTTTTAAAGAAATTCACTTACCTTAATTTCCAAATGGGACAAAAATGATTTTCAAGGATGATATCAGAGCCTGCTCACTTGCATGATTCTATTTGGCCGGTTGTTCCCATCGACATGCTTTTTGTTCAGAGTACTTTTTCCAAATCAAGTAATGTAATAATGAACCTAATATATAATTTTGTTCATTTATGTCAAAAGAAAATTTTCGTAAAAAAATTGTTATGCTCATTTTTCATCTATCTGATGTTTATAATTCAATGGTTCATGCCTGCCTGGTATGTTTTCAAGCATTTTGATTTATTTAGATTTTTTCCCTGCTTTTTGATCCATGATTTCCACTGTCACTTTTATATGATTCCTAATTTACAGTTAGGAAATCTACCTCCGCTGCATCTGCAATAGTAGTTTCCCATACCGATCACTTGCTCCAGGGTTTGATCCCACCAAAGCGCAGCATACACCTCATTTGGAATTTTACGATTATTAATCACACTCTGCTGTGAGAGTTCTTTACATGGCTTCTTATTAGTTCCTCATTTATCACTTGTTGCCATATGCTTATGTAGGTTCTGAGTCCTTCCTTTAGTCCCATGATAGTCTGGTGTTGAAGCTTCTCCATTCTTCTTCTTCATCACGAACATTTTTTTCAGCTTTTACTCCAGAGGCCTCTGCATGAAGTTATCACTCATTTATTGGCTATTTGTTTATCTCAAGCTTAGCCCATTTGGACTGCTTGGTTGCTGCTCAATGGACTTCACTTCGTACAAGTTAACCATTGCATGTACACTTAGCTATCATGACTTGACCTTTTACCTGATGGAACGTTCCTCCGTACACACACAAGCGCTAATTCAGATTGAGCATAGATTGTTCCAATCCTGAACTAGTGCATCTGATTTTTCGACACTGTTTTATCCATTGTACTATATTCTTTTTATTCTTTCTGCCTATTATAGTTAGTGATTAAAAAATCAAATATAATAAAAAGAAGGGAATTAGGATAAGAATTTTCGTTAGCCTTTAATACAAGACAGAAATGGCTTGTCGCCCTTGTCAAAGCATATTTCATTATGTTGTTAATTTTCATTGATGGTTTAGTTTTGACCTGGTGTTCAGCCTTTACTCATACTACTTGTCAGCTTTCCGTTATTATCTCTTCCAATCATATGGAGAGTTTGTCTTTCCTCTGACAACAGATTTACAATGTACGCCATCGCCAGTCATCATGAGTCGTGCTTTTGTTTTTGGTGGTAGGAAGTCCAACTCGAGTCGACCATTCCCTGTCTCTTGCACCATTATTCCGCCGCTTCCTGCAGGCCTTGTCGCATCATGTTCTATCACATCAAGGTTTTGGCCTTCGCCGGAATGCTTTGAGAAGGTCCTCCCATTGACTTCTCGTCGCTGTTTGTCTCTATCAACTGTATTGCCATTTGTTCTAGAGCAAACCTAGAGCCACACACCTGGCTCATTTCCACCGTCGATAGGTGACCCTGTGCTCAAAGACGATTATCATCACAAGCCTGACTGGTGCGGTTTCCGTGTTCCGACGCTTTCACATACACACACACTTGGGATCGGTGGCAGCATCTTTTGATTTCATTTTGACCTTGGCCGTATTTCCTCGCCGCGCTGGCCATTGGTTGGTTCGTAGGTTTCTTCCGCGTTAGCTTCATCTTGCATGTCGAAACGTACTTGTCGGTTCCGTCACTCTACTTCGTCCGATTTCTTCCAAATCTGGCTCGCGGTTGACACTGCGTCGGACTCAATGTGGATGGCCTTAATGCCTTCCTTCCGTGCCAGTATCTTTCCATCGACTCGACCATTGCCCGGGAATAAGGTCTGTAGCCTCCTTTTGTCACATCTAGGCGGGGTCACCAGCAAGTAATTTTCTTTTTTGTCGACAGTTGGGGGATCCATCATTGCCGACGGGCATCTTTTCCAGTGTCTCACTTCAACCTCATTCATTTGCACTCGTTAGGATTGTACCAAATCTTGACACTCGTCATCGTCATCGGTAGTTTGTCTCGTACAATGGTATATATCGTCGACCTCCAAGACCCAACATTTTCTCGTTACGGTTTAATTTTGGGCCATTTATTCCCATTGTGAATTGTGCCAGGATCGTGAAGAGTTTGGTTTCATCACATTTGGAACACTTGACACTTCCATTCAATTCTGCCAGTTGATGTTTATCCACCCTTATATGTTGCGCTCTTCAGATGTTAACATTTTATATGTTGGTTCTGAGTTGAAAGGGATTGTACTGTTTGTTTCACTGAGATTCGGGTACTTGGAGATTTAGTTATTTATATGATCACATATCCATTGCACCATTTTCATTAGCTTTCTACAGACATTGACACATCTTACCTCTACACTTCCTGCCATGTCGGGATGGATTCACTGGGTTTTCAGTCAAATACATTTGGGATGGCATGTTGGATTCATTCATTACTTTCTATATGGATATTTTTGGACCTATATACATGCCCACCACATACAACTTTCTATTTTCATTGGTTTTTAGCAGTCAAATTCTGTGAAGTCCTCTCTTTATCCTCGATGTTTTTCTATGTGCATAATACATTTCGTCCATCATGTACCCCTTCGACCTCATATTAGGGGGCATCCGTTATAGCATCATTTCTCACCATATGATTCATGACGTTTTCGATGGTTTGGCACCCATTCCTACAAGATTTGACAAATTCACTTAAAAATAGTGTAAAATCCCCATACGCGACTATGCCCGTACTTTTGCGTGTATACGCGAGTCCACTCGCACTTTTCCACGTATGCCATTAAATTATGAAAAAATATATAATTATTCCCTATTTTCGGCTGGTTTGATGGTTACTTAGGTAGTTCAACCACCCTTAAAGACGTACAATCGTTTCCAACTATTGAAACTACTTGGAGAAAGTATAAAAACCCCCTCATGTGTATGGCCTAAGGGAGAGAGAGAGAATTATTGATATTATACTCGTTGGTTTTCCCTATCCAAGTCCGATTCCCCGTGCCTCCCGCACTTTCCCTAGCCTACGCGGTAGAAACTCCTAAGCTTCCTTGAGATGCTCATCTCCCTATACAAGTGTCATCTCACAGTACCCGCCTTGGGAAGGAGTCTTAGCGAGGCAAGGGCAAGACGAATCCGACGACGGTCTACTCGAAGATCATGGAAAGCATCGGTGTGATCTCTCCACTCGTTACTTTTGTACATGCTATCGAGGCTGTAGTACCATCTTATTCCCGAAATATAGCGTGCTAGTGTCTCGCTTACATATGAGAAAATTGTTATTAATATCTATTACATTTATCCGATGTTTTATATGAATTTCACTAACATTTAGAGTAGATATATGCCGTACAACCAATTCTTCATGCTTGTTTCTTCTTGTCTTTCAAAAGTTAAGAAGGAAGGACGCGCCGTCGTCTGACCCCGCGGATTCGTCAACCGTAGGACTTACGGGTAACTTCCTCGATCTACTCTATTTAGTTTTTCTCGAATACGTGGTTGTGTGAGTCCTTCTGCGAGCATGCCCTCGCTCTGTGGAGGTTGTAACCTAACGAACCTCTAGGGTGATTTTCCCCCAAATGCTACTGCTCCAAGTAATTCTACCACAAAATGAAGCTTATGCAACAAAATATCTTCAGGATTACTCCACGTTATGCAGCCTCGGAAGTCAACAAAGATCCTACCAAGTTTAAATATTAATTGTAAACAGCTTAATACAATAACGACCAAAATTTTCCACGAGCCCTCAAAAGCCAAGAAGTCTTAAATCTATATTAATTGCCTCGAGAGATCTTTTTTTCAGATCTCACCTCCCTCATCCTTCCCCATAAATACTTCGTGGAAGACAGGAATTATTGGTTGTCGTTGTTTGATCACAAGCCGTAATATTGAAACCTTCCGAAATCAATACATAGTCCTTTGAAGTTGAAGAAGAAATTGAAGTTTCGGAGGTCTCTGATGTCGTTGCATGCTTGTTCCCGGGAAGGCTCTATCATTGGATTCATGGAGTTTGATGTTAGTAAAAGTATTCGAATCGTTTCATGTTTTTCCCCCGTTTTCATTATGTTCTATAATTTATCACTACAAGAGGATAGAAAGTATTAGGCTAAGAAATGACCGGAAGAACCTTAGACCTGTTCATCCTTCACCGTTTTATGTTTTCTTCTACCGAAGTAATTTAGAGGCTTTAATCTTTCTTCTTTGGTCTTCATGCTTGTTTATTTCCTTAATAGTTTGAAAATTTGGTTTCAACATGATTTATGGTTCTCCCCGTTTGTCCGTTGCCACTTAAAATCAAGTATCGAAGTCTCCTTGAAGTTTCGCTTTATAATGAATCAAAGAGGTCTGCTTTGATCTACCTTTGTCCTCACTTAAACAAATAATAATGTTTTATAATTACATCATATTGCTTTAGGTGTTCTCTCTAAGATCAGACGGACAAGAATATTATATGTTTTCTAAAGTCCTTGTATAAAATCTTGAGAAATAGGTGTTCCTCTAATCTTAGATTTTACTTTGAAAGTTGTTTTGAAATCATTATTTGCTGGTGTGATTTGTAGAATTTATGGTTAATCGTCTATCAGAACTCTTTATTGTTTTAAATTATGTTTTTAAATTCCCTTTGTTGAGAATTAAAACTCTCTTTCCAAATCATTAATGTTCATCCATTCAAAAACAAAAGGATCCTATGGCCAAGTTAGATTTTCCCTCCGATATCCCATATCCTTTGATGAGTGTGTTATGACCTTTTCGACTCCATTTCCCAATGAAACGTATATTTTATCGTCCTATGTATCTTTCCTAGGACCTTCATGTTCTTTTGTATCAATTCAACTTAACCAAACAAACAAACAAACACCTCGCACTAAATAAATAGTATAAAACCAATACTGACACACACAAGATAAAAAATTTCAAATAAACATTTGAGAGATCCCTCTCCGAGAATAGGAGGACTAGATCCGTAACTCTAAAAGATTGCTTATGATGTCACCTTGTTCCTTGATTTTCCAAACTATCAAAACACGGGACCCCAACATAATGGCGATCACGGCAGTTTCGAGTCGTTGACAATCTAAGTACCCCCTAGGACTCCGTAAAACTTTCTTATTTCTTCAAAGACTATCCAAGATTATCACCACCATCGCCACCAAAGAATAAAGATCACGGTGGGACACCGAGTAAAATCTTCGTAAAACAAAACACTCACGCGTCTAGCATAACATAAGTAACCTTCTTCAAGCACTGCCAAGCATAATGGTAATCATGATAGGACACCCTTCGAATCTGACAAACTAAGTAACCCTTAGGATTCTCATAAAGCCTTGTCAAACCTTGAATATTTTAGTTACCAAGCGATAAGAGGTAAATCCGTACGTTTTGACACCCTATCTAAGTATATATTAGACTTAAATATTCTTAACCTATAATATTCAAAAAACTTTAAAAACCCAAAAAGCTTTAGTTTTATTTCATAATAAACATAGGTGAAAATCATAAAATATTTTTACCTTCACAAAAGCTAAAAATTTTCCACCCGGTGACTCCACTAGCCCCCGTAGCTCTATTACTTCATTAGTCCTTATAGAATCTCTTGGGAATGCATTGAGCAAACCTAATCTCGCTGCGATAGATAATACTCTAAAAATCTTCCACTCGGCGACTCCACAACCAAAATACTCAATGACTCCACCTAGAAGATCTAACGTTAAATAGACATGAAGGATCTCTTTCTTGATTTATAAAATGATTCCAAGGATACAGCATATACCCCAATGAGCGGTGGAGCATATCCCCCGGATTCCCACACAAATGCCTGGCAATTGGGATGACAACTCCGCTCGTTTTTCAAGGTGAAAATTTTGATGACCTCTTTATTACATCTGATTTAAATTTCACATACATGTATGGTGGTTGAAATTTGAACAAGGAAGACCGCCTAATGAAAATGTTCATGTTAACATTAGAAGGAAAGCTAGGGATTGGTATGAATGCTTACATCTAGTAGCTTGTTTTCCTTAAGAGACCTGAATATGTGTTCTATGAGAAATATAAAGAAAAATAATACATCATTATCATTGGTGCAATATATTATGATCCATCACAAAATATCACTCGACACATTATAGATAATGAGGAAGCTTTGGAAGAGATGCATCCAAGATCTTTGTACCATTCAGCAAGTTTAATCTCCTATCAAAATTTTTAAGTAATATAGATGGAATCAGCTTGAGAAGAGATGGATCCAAGAAATAATCCACCAAGACACTTCGAAACTCAAATATTGATCATATCATCCCAACTGCAGGCTCAAGAAGACATCCACCAAAATTCAACATGCAGAGGCCAGAGAACTTATCTACCAAAGGAACATAGAAACATCTTTCCTTGACAGAAAAAGAGGGATAGGATCATCATTAATAACATCCTACCAGAAAACCTTCAAAACAAAACACTCTTCTCATTCACACAGAACTTGTTGAAGCAGACGGCAAAGTCTTTTTGTATCATAAATGAAGAAGGACCTCATCGCATAAACCCAAAGGTTTGACGGTAGGCTACTATATCAGCATTCTCCCCAACTGATCCATCTAGTGATGATGCTTCCCAAAACAAGAAGTTAATTTTTGCAGATCTACCATTAGCAAGATTTATGGGGAGGAATATCGTTTCCTTCAAAGAAGAATGAGCGCGTACTATTTATGACACGATGATCAAGTCGAAAATCCTAGAAGTGAGTGAAGATTAATTGGATCTTTGCTCCGATTCATTTCAGATCATCAGTAATAGTTTCCATGTGATTGGCAATCAGCAGACTTTCAGCTCAAAGGATGAGGAGGAAAGAAACGAAGAAATTTTTGGGTAGGTGGAAATCAAGGAGCTTTCTCTTGAAAAGGAGGAATCAATTAAACACACCCTTGCTCAAGAATATAATAACCTCCTCATAGAGTACAGTCCACTAA
Organism: Pinus albicaulis; assembly: GCA_034641835.2. NCBI lineage: Eukaryota > Viridiplantae > Streptophyta > Pinopsida > Pinales > Pinaceae > Pinus > Pinus albicaulis. The sequence continues at coordinate 1,186,776,214 of CM076584.1, forward strand.
ACTAGAGCATACTAGGGCTACAAGAGGACAACACTGCCAAATATGATGAGTCCTCCAGTTCAGATGATGATGCTTCCAAACAACTTTATGAAGATATGCTCCTCAAAGCTGAAGTTTTGGAAGTAGACAATCTACCAAACATAGAGGACCAAAAAGAAGAGAATCTTCATCTTTTCTTTGTTGATCCTATGGGAGAATGTGTGGAAATCCCAACTGGCTGAAATTATCAAGCAGCGATCCTTTGCATGAGCCAGAGACATGAAAAGTTGTCACCTTCTGTGATAGCCTTGATATTGAAGGATAATCTTCAATATGTTCTATGGATACCTCTGAAAAACAACCAGATTTTCTACTTCTTCTTGACATTACTCAGCTGGCTACATTGGCATTTTTGTATCATATGATAAATGTAAAAGATCCATGTTTAGAATAGGTTAGATAGGAATGTCAATAAAGCTCAGTTCTGAGCATATAGTTAGTTTTTGTTTTCTACTTTGAAGAAAAATAAAAAATACAAAAGTACAAAAACAAAGGAAAGAAAGAAAAGAGGGCAGATTGTAAAAAACAATAAAGGTATGGCCCCATACCAAAAAAGAGAGAAATAAATTTTGAAAATGTGCAAGCCTAAATACCACTACTGAAAAACACACTTCTAGTTATTCAAACTGCCTAATCTTGACTAATTAGCCTTTAAATTTTCTGCCGATAGGATAGTGAATTCGATTTTCCAAACTGTTTAAACTTGGCTTATCAATAGATAGATTAGGATATAAATGAAAGGTTCAAACATATTTAAAATCTGAACCTAAGTTTCCAAAAGAGAGATGACTGAAACATGTTCTATTTTCTTGAGTTAGAAACAAAGATAGTCTGGTTTTATTTAGCTTAAAATCTGAACCAAATAACAAGGAAGAAACAACTCAAAAAGAGTCAAAACAGAGCTGCAAAAAGATGAAGGAGGTGCTTTGAATTTTCAGATCTTAAGCCTTCATCATTTTGATTTACTTTTATGCAAATAATAATCTATGTGCAACTTGTTTTTATGCCTTAGATCAGCATCAAGTTAGACTGTTCAATCCTAACTTGTATGCTTTCTAATTTTTGTTGTAGAATTTAGAGAATAAAATATGTTGGATAGTTCAATCCTAACAGATTAGTAGATTAGGTAGAGAAACATGTGGGCTCAACTGTTTAATCTGAGTCCATGGAGAAATAAGAAGTAGAATTAGATTAGATTTCCTTCTTTCAAAAAAAAGAATAAAATATTGTGAGAGATTTTTCCAATCCAAGTGCACTCTAAATGAAGAAAAAATGTTAGATTTGTACGATTGGATAGGTAGAAATATTGTTGATGAAAGATCCATTGGTTTCCATGGTTGTTAACTTATTTCTAGAGAAAAATAAGATCATTCAAGTAAAGAAATCAGCCCAATGGATGAGGCAACTAATCAGCCTCCCAGGGAATGCAAGTCTGAAGTTCTTGATGCCTTCAAGAAGGCATCATCCCCAAGTGGAGCCACTGTTAGTCAGCTATAAAATTCGTTATACCAAATGCTAGCTAAAAAAAATTTGAGCCTTCAAGGAAAAAATTTCATTGCTAAAAATTGTTGGCTCTTGAATACTTTTGAAGGCCTCATGCCTATCCTCTATCTGAACTTCACCACTGTTCCCATTTTTACACTTAGAAATCCTACTGATTTCCAAGCTAGAGTACTGTTGCAAAGCACATTTTCCCCCCTTCTCTTCTTCGAAAACTAGCCTCAGTTTCTATCCCTCCATCTCCCATGAAAAATCCCTCATTTACATTTTTTCCTTTTCCCCTTCATCAAAAACCCATTTGACAAGGTTGAAAACTCCTTTTTCGCCTTATCGGAACCCTCAATCTCCCCTGAAAACCATTGGAAAATCATAAAAACCCACATTTTTGTACATATATGGGTCTTAGCCCTTTCCTGCATAAATCGATGGTCGTATAACCCTTCATATGACCCTCGGCCCTGCAATCGGGCGCCAAACCTTTAAATATTTCTCCGCCAAAGTATTAAAACCTTTTATTATTTTAAATCTTTGGTTTTTAATTAAATTATAAACTTTTTCGCCAGTTCGATTTTCAGTTTAATCCCCACCGTTGATCTGATCTACATATCGGACGGTGCATAATCCATCTCCTTGTGGTCCCCCCCGTCCAAAAGCCGATTTTCGAAACCACGCGGTATCCATCGCACTGCCTTTGGGAAAAGGCAGTTTTTCCCCGATCGCCAACGATTCCATTCATCGCATGACACGCGTCCTGTGTACTTTTTCAAAACCGCTTGCTCATCGCACGTTATCATTCATACGTGGACACCCAGTGATATTGCTATGCATCGTCCGATCTGGGTGGGTCATCTGACAGGTATCGCTCACCGAAGTTGCCTGACATTTAACCAGGCTACGGCACACTGGTAACCGTGTCTCCACTGTCGATCTGATCTGCAGATCGACGGTCCACATTTTGTCGCCCTGTTTTCTCCGTTTGACTTTCAACCTCCGTTCCCGACCGTCAATCTTTGCGCGATCGACGACTCATATTTAATCTTCTTCCACCCATTTTACGATCTCTCCCGATAAATCCCGACCGTTTGATGATGCCATCCAACGACCGCGCTCCCTCCACACGTACTTTGAAGCAGTCAACCTACATATGCAAGATTTTGTGATAGTTGTTTGTATTGTTGCAGGGTTTAAATGGTTTTCCGCCATTCTGAATAAAATTCGTAGGCTGAGGGTGATGACCCTCCTGCCTTCAATTCGTCAAAGGAAATCATTCACATGTGTTAAATGCATGTTTCATCGGTGTTTCATAAGGCATTGATGCCATTCGATTCCTGTTTCAGTCCTACACATTTGAAAGACACAGAAATTCAATCACAAATAAAGAGTATCAGTATAGAAGACCAGAATGCACCAGAACGGAGGATTAAAGGACAGATTTGTGGGGATTACATCTAAGATGCTTATCAAAAGCCTAATCCCTGGACTAAAACATAGTTTTAAGGAAAAATCAGAGTTTTTCATCTGACAGAAAGCTCCACTGCCTTAGTTAAAGAAAATCAATTCTTCTCAGCTACTACAAAAGACACCTATGCCTCAAAGAAATCAAAACAGAGGCCGGAGTTATTGATTGAAGAAATATCTGCCTCCAGCGCTGCCTAGAAGTTAATTCTGCCACAGGAAGCTTATGCAACAAAATATCTTCAGGATTCCTCCACGTTATGCAGAGCTTGGAAGACAACAAAGCTCCTACCGAGTTTAAATATTAATTGTAAAAAATTTAATACAGAACCACCTGTAAACTTCTTCATCGAGCCCCTCAAAAGGCCAAGAAGTCTTAAATCTGTATTAATTGCCTTGAGAGATATTTTTTTAGATCTCACCTCCTCATCCTTCTATAAATACTTCTATGGAAGATGAAAAATTGTTGGTTGGTTGTTGTTTGATCACAAGCTGTAATATTGAAACTCTCTGAAATCAATACATAGTCCTTTGAAGTTGAAGAAGAAATTGAAGTTTTGGAGGTCTTGATGATGTTGTTGCATGCTTGTTCCTGAGAAGGCTCTATCATTGGATTCATGAGCTTGGCTGTTGATGAAGTATTCTGAACTGTTTCATGTTTTTCCCCTGTTTTCATTATGTTCCATAATTTATCACTACAGTAGGATAGAAATTATTAGGCTAAGAAATGACTCCTGGAAGCACCTTAGACCTGTTCATCCTTCATTGTTTTATGTTTTCTTCTGCTGAAGTAATTTAGAGGCTTTAATATTTATCTTTAGTTTTCATGCTTGTTTATTTCCTTAATAGTTTGAACAGTTGGTTTCAGCATGATTTATGGTTCTCCCTGCTTGTCTGTTGCCACTTAAAAACTGTTATCGAAGTCTCCCTTTGAATTTTTTGCTTACAGTGAATCAAAGAGGTCTGTTTTGATCTTGCCCTTTTTCCTCACTTAAACAGTTGGCTTAAAGGTCATTATAATTATGACCATAGATGTTTTTAGGTGTTCCCTCTTCTATGACTATGATTATCAGTAAATCTTATATGTTTTCTGAAGTCCTTTAGAATAAAATCTTTGAGGAAATAGGGTGTTCCCCGAATCTTAGATTTTACTTTGAAATTTGTTTTGAAATCATTGTTTGCTTAAAGGTGTTATTTGTAGAATTTATGGTTAGCCCTGTCTACCAAAGAACTCTTTATTGTTTCAAATTATTCTTTCAAATTCCCTTTGTTGAGAATTAAAACTCTCTTTCCAAATCATTAATGTTCATCCCATTCCAAAAACAAAAGGATCTTGTGGCCAAGTTAGATTTGCCCTCTGATATCCCATATCCTTTAATGAGTGTGTTATGACCTTTTCTTGACTCCATTGCCCAATGAAATAGATATTTTACTGTCCTATGTATCTTTCCTAGACCTTTCATGTTCTGCTGTATCAATTCAATCCAACCAAACAAACAAACAAGCACCTACACTAAATAACTTGTCTAAAACCAATACTATAAGCACACAATATAAACTTTTGCAAACAAACATTTGAGAGATCCCTCTATGAGAACAGGAGGAATAGATCCTGTAACTCTAAATATTGGTTCTGATGTTTCCTTGTCTTTTGATTTTCCAAACTATCAAAACAGATGACCCAAACACCTCAAGAAGTGATCTCCTTCTCAATGACAAAACTTATTTAAGATATATCATTTTTCTGCACTGTTTTTATCTGAAAATTAGGTGTTGGGACAGAGATTGGATCTCCTCATTAAAAATGTATTTTGAGAAACTGAAGGAGGCTTTTGGATACCATGTTGTCTTTAAAAAAAATCTCTCTTGGTTGTTTTCAATACCTCTCTTACTTCCCATAAACTTTCTTTGAACAACATGTGTAAAAATGGAAAATTCTGATTTCTGAAAATGTGGCTTCAAAGAAAGCCTTGTATCTCCCAACTGGTAACACTTGTGAGAAATCTGAGATAGGTTATTGTAGCTAGAGATTTTATGAAGAGAAAAATCCTTCAGAATTCAAAAATGCTTTTTCTTGTGGCCAAAAAATGATCATGAATTTGACTACTAAAACTAGAAAACAATTTTTTTCTCTCAATGACTTTCAGCAATTTTGTAGCGCAAGTTGAGTGATCAATTTCTCCCACCTCATAATGAATTTGAAGAAACTGAGAGAATTTTTTCTATTTAAGTATGTTAAGAATAAAAACCTATTTCAGTGTTCAAAAATTAGTTTGAAGTTGCTGAGGAACCCCTTTGGAAGTTGACTACTAAAACCAAAAAACAACATTTTTTGATGAAAAAGGTTGTTTCAGCAGTTTCGTAGCGTGCTACGAAAACAATGTTTTCGTAGCACAAATCACCTTTTTTGAACTAGCTATGCTACGAAAACATGGATTCCTATATTATTGCAAAAATTTTACCTTAAACCTAATGGAATGACTTCTTCATGGATGATGGGATCCTTAAACCATGGAATAAGGTTGTTAAACTTTGTTTGGAAATGAAAATGAGAATTTTGAGACTCTAACCCTATCAGCTACCCTTTAAAGCATGAAATGACCTAATCACCTACCTAAGACCATGACTAAAACAAGATAAAATTTCATAGTTTATTGATCATGGAGTGGACCTAGAAGACTTTATTTGAACTGGAAATATAACCTACCCTTTACCAAGACTTAAAATGACTTTTAGACCTCCTTGAAATCATGACCAAAAGCAGAGTTGACACAATGATGTTTTGAGAATTTTTGGGTGATAACAGGTAGTAGGGTAGATGCAGCATCTTAACCCTAGTAAAGTGCATGATCAATTTTATGTGATAGGAGTAAAGCCTAGAGAATCTTCCTTCACATGTGAGATTTTTAATAATGACCCTCATCATGGGTGCATACCTCTCAAGCAAATGTGAAATAGGAAATATGGATGTATTGTAGTCTTTGTATCTCGGTTTAAGGAATGGCTCATAGTGGCTTATGTATAAATTGGCCTATTTGAACCAATTTTCACCCACACTAGGTATCCCAGTGGCAATATAAATTCCATCTGAAGACAACTCAAAGTTTTCCCCTGCAAGGTTGACTTGTTTCTCATGGAGGTTAAGTATGAAAAGCCTAGTCAGCTCAGGGTGGTTCTGCACTTGTTGTACTTTCTCACAAAATTTATAGTAGCCTACATTTTGAAAGCATGAGATAGTTAGGGGAGATGCATTAAGCTCCATGGTGTTTAGAGGTTCAAACCTGTTAATCCTCCCACCTCTGTGTTGATGCCTCCTTGGCACTTGGCCTTCCTCACCACTACCACTATTAACTTCCCTTGACATTTTGATCATTGCAGCTTTGAAAACCCTAGCTATGCTTATGAAATGGATGTGGAAGAGGGTAATGAAGTGGTGATGAAAAAGGAAACTTTTACAAGTGAATTAAAATGAATGAGTGAAGGGGAAAATTGGGAAAAATGAGAGGCTAAATAACCTAAATGCAAGCCAAATGATATATCAAACCCTATTGTGAAACACCTTAGTAATGATGACAATTTGAGATGAGGGGGGTATGTAATGTCAATTCTTTGCAATGTAAGTGACTGACTTGGAAAATGGTGTGAGTGTTAGGTGAATGAGCAACCTCTCAACAGTACAACCCTCCGTTTACCCCTGTTTTTATTGAAATTTCTTTATAGGAAGATGAGGGAGGTTTAACTAATGTTGTTTGAGCATGAAACTTAGGTTTTCACCTTAGGGTTCCCAATTTGTTTATATTTCAAACCATCACAATGCTTTGAGGAGGGTAAGGCATCCACTTACCACTTAATTTTTTCTTGAAAGACCTTTGGTGGTAGCGTGAAGGTGTGTTGGAGTTTATTTGAGTGCCTGTAGGGTGTGGAGGCCCTCTTGGCCAAACATGCAGCACACAAGTGAATGAGGTGTCGGGTCAGGAAAACGTGCACGGTTGTGTGCCATGCACGTAGTGCCAAAGTCTTTCTGCCGACCCCATCAGGTCTTCCAAGTAAACACACAGCGTGTTGCCAGACACGCAGTACGTACCTCTAGGTGCATAATGCAAAATAAAATTGCACAAGGAAAACCTCCAGGGGTGCAGCGCTAGACTCCAGGCGTGCAACCCCAGACTCCAGACACGCAACGCCAACTTGAACGCGTAGCGCCGGGTAAACTTGCTCGAATTTAACTCAGAAAACTCACAGTTTTCTCCTTGAATTCTCTTGATCTTTGAAAGTGAAAAATGAGTTGTATGAGGAACAAAATGACCTTTTATAGTCTTAGGAAATTAATTTTAACCTCTGTAAACCCACTTTCCTAATGTTTTTACTCCCTTTTCCTTTTCACTGATATCTCTTTGACTTCTTCCTTGCCAGTGGCAAAAACATTGAAATGGCCTATTCATTTTGATCCTTGAGTTGACATATTCAATTTATGCTTTCTTTGGATGGCTTCACACAGTAGTATTCTTCAAAGTTTCCTATGTATTTTAATCACAATTTTCCACTTGTCTTTCTCACCTTATCTTACTGACCATTTTGCACTGTTTTCTCTGCAGGTGACTGAAGTGAGAAAACAGACTCTCTTTTGGTTGCTTGAGGAATTAAAGTTCATTATGACACTTTGGTGATTTAGCCATACAGCATCTTTCTCAATTTTATGTGTAATCCTCATCATGAAAATCATCATTTTCACCTTAGCTAGCAGCCTTGCAAATCCCTGTTCCTTTTGACTCTGAAAAGTTGACAAATTTATTCTGAAACAACAACAACCTTAATATCATATTTGGTTTTACCTTGGAGCTTAATACATCTCTTTTTCTCATTTAGTTATGGTAAGCTTATTAAAACATTTTTTAGGGGTTGTCTCATAGTAGTAGTTTCAAAGCCCTCTCTTGCTTTCATTATGAAGTTTTGATCATGTTTTTACCCTTTTTGACACTTTTGAGTGTAGGTGACTTGAGCACATTGATTTTCCATTTTTCACTGACCTTGAGGCATGATAAATTCACCTTTAAAAAGCACTATGGAATTCAAAATCATGCTTATTACCTTCTATTTTGGCCACTTCTGATTTGTAGGTGCCATAGAATACTGACTTGGATTTTTTCTGATAACCTTTACATCCTTGCCCTGTGAATTTTTACTTGAGTCACAAAGTTGAATTTCTTTAGCTTATTTATGTCCTTTAACACCTCCACTCGGTAGGTGTCAAGATAACCTTGAAGTGACTCTTCCCATTGATCTTTGAAGCATGCTAAATTCACTTTTGACAACTTCAGAAACTTTACACAGTGGCAATATCTTTAAAAATTATTTTGTCTTTACCTTGAAACTCAAATCATATTTTACTTGGAAGGTGGTTGAAAACCTAAAATTTACCTTTATTACTGATCTTGAGGCATGAAAAGTTGAGCTTGGAAACTCTTTAGGAAGCTTCCACACACTGGCACCTTCACAATCCTTTTACCTGCACCATGGAGCTCAAGTTACCTATTAATCACTTTTGGCATGACAAACTTCTTTGGAAAAGTTTGGAATATTTTTAAACAGAGACATCTTCAGAATCCCTTTACTGTCATCATGGATTTCAACTTACCCTTTCACCTTCTTTGATCATCTTACCAAAACCCTATGTGTCTGGAATGCTTGAAAACAATTATTAGTGTTGTCTTCTAAGTTATCTATAGCCCTTTCAAGTTCATTCATTTCTGTCTAGTTCAACTCACCTTTTTCCCAATTTCATTAATAATATTTGAAAAAATTCCTTCATGTTGGCTTTGTTGTGTCTCCTTTAGGTCATTTCTGCTATTTGCTTCACTATTTGGCACTTGTTGGCCCAATCAAGCTCAAAACCCTGATTCTTCCTGAAAACAAACTACTTCTTCTCTCTTTGCTATGAATGTATTTATTGAGGAGCAGGCCTCTTACCTTATTGTTATGCATGTAAATCCTCTCCGCGGACAGAGACGATCCCTCTAGCCCTAGAGTGGCTCTAGAAAAAAAGGGACACACTAAAGTGTTGCTTCCTAATTATTGAATGAACAAGGGACACGATAGATCGACCTACCTAGAATCCAACATTGTCATTATTGTTGTAGTAGTGGTGGTCTCTCACTCCTACCTCGGCAAGTCACAATCCGTTCACCATTACGCTTGGATATCTGCACATAGAAAAAGAAACAAGAACAACATACAAGCTAACAACATTATATTCATAACTATTAACCATTCAAAGAGGGCTAAAATTATTGCATTAAACAAACATCATAACACAACAGTGGAACCAAACAATAGCCATGTATATAAATGAATAGAAGGAAGAGTTACAACCGATGATTTGACAGCACAGTACCCTCCAGCGGGGCTCACACGAAGCACGTCTCAGATGCTCGTCAGGGAATTCGGATGGGAAAAAGGCATGGAATAAAGCTCTCTCATAAGTCATGGACTTAAGCTTCCTCAACATAATTCCTTCTTATTATACCTTCTCTAATCATTCAGCTATAGTATCTCTAATTATCTAAGTTCAACTATCTTGTTCTAAGAGAGATAGCTTCTTTTATAAAGGCAAAGGAGGAGGTTAGGATCTCTACAAAGGTGGGAGGGAGGCCTATCCTTTAGGGAGTTCCCATAAGAGGTGGAAACCCTAAACCTAAAGGAGGTAGTTTGTGGTTTATCAGTTCAACCACTCCCAATGAGTCATCCTTGAGGTGGTTGGAGTGGAATCTCCTCCTCTATTTTTAAAAAACATTCCATAAATAGCTTGGCCCAGATGGCAAAGTAGGACAGAGCGCCAGCTGGCACGGGTTCTAGTGTTAATCTTCCTCTTCGGTGTGAGGGCATAACTAAATACTTGAACCAAGGCAAAAATAATGGTTTTTGAGTCTTTGTTCAGGGAATTGTCAATAGAAGGAATGTTACTCTCATGTAAAGGGACACAATGATGGTTTTTGAAAGGCATGACACTGCTTATTGGTCACATAAATGACCCTCCAATGGGTGAGATGGGGATTGTAGGGACAATGAAAAAATGATGTGTAACAAATGCCCCCTAAAGCATGAGGTCTAAGGTAGAGGGAGGGGCGAAATTCTTTATGAGAACGCATTCGAACCAAACACCACTTTCGGAAAACCTGCAATTATGAATACAACTGATATCTCTAATACATGAACATGTGTTATGGGTGCAGCCATCCATAATAGAGTATATATAAAAACTAAGATCCGAGGTATGGACACAACCATCCAGTAGTAAGGATCAAAAAATAGACTCAGGTATGGTCGTAGCCATCCAATCAAAAGGGTCATGTAATAATTCATGATAATCCACCAAAATCCGCAGCCTGGATTTTATCAGAAAAAATCGAAGGTCTTGCGCTCCATCTCGACCCAAACAAGTACAAATTCAAGCATGCAAATATATGAGTTGAAGTCGAACATGCAAGAAAATCATATGATTACCAGCCAATGGTAAATGTTGTTAACAAGTATGAGAGAAACCACCAATAATGAAAATGGCTCTCAAGGTACAATCGGTACAATCCACAGAATGTGAACAATGATCTGGCGTCAAACATTCACAAAATCACTCGATCGAAGGCCAACGATGTGGACCTCGCGTCGAATATGAAAAACCTTCCGTTAAGGCATGCAGGCTCCAAGGTACTAGAATAGAGTCTCTAGATCAAATTCCTAGATAATTAGCTGAAGTCGACAGGAAGTGACCTGATCAAAGGTGGTCCATAATGTTTCCCACATCATCGATACGAGACAGAGGAACATGATAGTAGTGAAATAGGACCAATGGAGAATCTGAGGGAGGTTGAAAATTATAGAGACAAACTTCTCTTGAACATATCAGCGACACGGCACTAGATTTGGAAGTATTTGAAATCAAAGGATCTGAGGTCATGACGACGTGGCAAAGAGAATATGAGAGGTCAAAAGAGATTACCCAAACCCATGGAGGAAAAAATGACTAAATGAGATGTCCCCAACCCGACATGAATGCAGACAAGTGCCATGTTCAAGAGGGACATAATGCCAACATAACTAAAACTTGCTTCCATTTTCCCCCACCATTTCTGGCGAGTACCCCAATTATTTTTTAAAGCAAGCTTGAAGTGGATGTTGAACCTTGCAATATGTATGTATTTACTCTTGATTATTGTCCTTTTTCCTCTTCCTTATCCATTTTGTGCTATGATATAGTAATATAATGAAATGATTTTGATGAAGAATGAAAAAAAATGATCCTGATACGATTTAACTATCTAAACTAATTCTCGTTTTTTTATGCTGAAAATAATAGATGAAACAACGAATTTTTACAAGAAGGAACAGTAGGACCTAATCAAGGGAAAGAATATGCGTTGAACTCGGTCGAATCGGAAGACAATTCAGTCAAGGTTAGCGCAAGAATGAACAAACTTTTTGAGGATGGAATTTTGTTATGGATCCCTCAGGATCCCCTGATCCTAAGGGATCACATTTATCCTTCCTTTTCAACTATAAAGGGATAGGGAGATCTAGTTCTCGAATATCGATATGATGTATCTTTCATTTCTGCATATTTCGTAATTGTAATTCACAGAACATAGTTCTGAAAAACAAGATTGGATTATGATGTTAATTGACTGCGATGATTAATATATAGTTCGCGTTGCTGTTCATTCACATATTCTGGAGTAGTTAAGAAGTATTCGCCGGTGGCTAAGGGCCTGGTCTCTGGTGAATCTCACTGTTGTTCCCTGTGTTATACTTTTTCCTTTATTGCAAGTGTATTCTACTTTTCGGCTTTGCAATTGATAACTTGGATTTTTGGTATTTATTTCCATTGAATACGCATTTCCAATTTATTTCCTTAAAGAATTAGTTGCTAGTTAAAAGAATTGGTTTTGATTACTTAAAGCATAGATAGTTATTTCCAATAATTTCCTTTTGTTCAATAGCTTAGATCCAGCTGAAAGAGCTCAGTTAATGCTTCAGTGCTCTTAGTTGATTATCATTTGAATTAGTTGAATTAAGAATGAATCACAGTTTCTGGTTATAATGCTTAGATGAATCACTTTCTTTAAAAGATTCAAGATTTATGATTGCATATATATTAAACGATTGGATTTAGCATTACTCTTTTTATGGATAGCTTGCACATATTTTGTACATGTTTGAGATAAAAGGACTTACCCTGGTTGATAATTAATGTGAGGCAATAGGAGTTGTTAGAGGCACCTATTAGCACCCAACATTTTGGCACCGTTGCCGGGGAGCGTGTTGCCAATATGTAAAAAGAGTAATGTATGATTGATGTTTTTTCTACTGAGGGAGAATTGGGTATTAAAAATGGAAGGTAAGAACTTGCATAGCAAACAAGTAAAATGCTCGCTCATCCGCCTGATTTCTAGCAAAATTGTGTAATATTTTAAGGTAGGAATTCATGTTTTTATTTATGCATGAATGAATAAGAGGGAAAGAACTAAAAAAGACAAAATTCCTCATTCTAAACCTAAAAAACCTAAGGGAACAATGACCCTTGGATGATCAACTTTTATCGATGAAATCTTAAGAAAAGCTGAGTCTCAGTCATCAGTAGGATCCTGAATTGTTGCTGCCAGAAATCCTACTGACTTCCTTCAAGCCGCAAGACCACCATATGTATATAATGCTATGATTCACAGTAAGACTGAAGGGATTGAGAAGAGTTTTCAAGATACTGAGAATTCACAAAATTGCCCTTGAAAAGAAGGAAATTATTGCAACCTCCGTGAAGGAGAAGGAGAAACAGGTAATTTTGAAATTAAATTATCAGAACCTAGATCTCCTGAAGTAGTGACTGAGTAGAGGACACCTAGTATTCCAGACCAAGGTAGTGTTCTTAGAACCATTCCAACCTCTTGTGGACATCCTATGAATAACTCTCCAGCTCCAAAAATCCCTTAAGAATATTGGCATATTTTTGAACAAATGGCTAACAACCAGCAACCTTAAACTTTTACATTGCAATACCATTTTTTTGACACAGCTGTCAATTCCCCCATGAAGGCTATCCCATTACAAAATATTCCTACCTTTCATAGGCTAACTTTAGAGGATACCGATGCATTCCTTTTCGAATTTTATGTCTTATGTAGGGGTTATGACTACACTACCGACCCCTAGAAGCTGAAACTATTCTCCTCTACTCTGAAGGGAGCAGCTCTGTGTTGGTTCATGGGACTCGGTGGAGGTACCATCAATGATTGGGACCAAATGAAAACATATTTCCTTAAAAAATACCAAGATTATTGCCGAAATAGAGAACTAAAAGATGCAAATTTTCAAATGGTTGCTAAGCCTAGCGAGACTCTGAAAGAATATGTAGATCATTTCCAATATAATCTGCAAATATCTCCTTACACAAATCTGCCTGATAATGTTCTAAAAACCTCAATGATAAGAGGTATGAAAGACCAGTGGGTAGAGACACTAAATATAATGGGTAAAGGTGACATTTATCAAGAAAACTATAACAATATTATAGATTTGTGCATCAAGTGTTCTAGGGGCAGTACGAGGCTGAAACCAGTCGAACAAGATGCAAACCCCAGAGACAACAAAGCCTCAAGAGGAAGCATTACACGAAGCAAAATTAGCAATCTGTTGGAGGATTTCAAGACTGATATCCTAGGGACCTTGGCGACACAGTTGGATTTCATGCAAGCCAAGAAAAAGTAGGCTATAGTAGAACAAAAATTGGCTATTTTCTTCCCCTATTGTAGACAAAAGCACAATCATAAAGAATTCCCCCTAGATACGATACGAACATGTGCCATATGCATTAAAGAACACGCCACAGAAAGTTGCCCATCACTTCCAGGATTAAAAGCAGTCTTCAAGGAAGTAGAAGAAGAAGTGGAACCAATATATATGTTGAACCAGCGTTGTCAATCGCAAGCGCGTTAGGCAGGTATGCCTACCGATCCATCTTCATTCTTTCCTCCCTCGCAAGATAATTCTCTACAATATTTAGGGGCATCGTGGCAGAATCAACCACCTTTTTTTCCACCTCAAGCATTTTTTATGCCACCATGGCCCAATCAGTCAAAGCCAAATAATAATAATTGGCCAAATTCCCCTTACCGGCCACCATTATAGCAAAAATCCCTTATTCCTCCCAATGGCCCCCTTCCACTTCACAAAACTAGAACTGGCAATCAAATTGGCAAAGATCTATGAACCAGCATATGGGGATAGCTCCTCTGCCTCAACCAACTTTACCAACACCTTACAAATTGTAGCATAATCCTCAATCTAATATATGACCGCAACTTCCAGGTCAACCTGAAATCCTAACAATAGACCAGTTCAGTCAATACAAATCATTGAGGGTCTGGACTCTGAAGATGAGTTGAAAGAATGTAACGAACTTAACTTGAGATCTAGATGCATAATCACTTTAGATAAAGATAAATATTTTCAACCTGAATAACTGCACACAAATAAGCCTTTGACTGTAGATGATCAACAAATAAAACAAGGGGAAGATACAATCAGACAAAAAAATCCTGAAAAAACCATAACCACTTCCCCCCATTCCCATAAAGATTGTTGATACCACGCCCAATTGAGTATCTTGACTTTGATATTCTGGTTGAACTTAAGAAAATTTGTATAAAAATTCCCCTCCTCCAGGCTATCCAAGATATTCCAATATATTCCAAAACTATTAAATAATTGTGTATGAAAAAGTCTGCGAGGAAAACAAAAACAAACCCTATTGTTCATGTTGTTGGGACTTTGTCTGATTTATTACTAGGCAAAGAGACTCCTGTAAAATATGAGGATCCTGGAAACCCCATTGTCACAATCCAGATAAATGGCCATTCTTTTCCCAATGCTTTAGTTAACTTAGGGGTAGCCATTAATATTCTCACAACTATAGCTTGCAACATTCTTGGCATCACAGCCTTAGAACCAACAACTACCTTACTGGAACTAGCTGACCGCTCAATCATTAGACTAGAAGGAACATTACAGGATGTGATGGTCTCTGTAGACACTTGGGAATACCCGGTGGATTTTTTGACTATTAATCCTAGGAACTAGCTAGATGGACATCCCTTAATATTAGTAAGGCCTTGGCTAGCAAATGTTGATGCTTATATCAGCTGTCAGACAGGTAGTATGACGATAACCAGGGGGAATGATGTGAAACATTTTTCTTTATACCCTCCTGCTTAGCCAAGCTTGACTATTATGAAAACCAGGAAGAAACCTGCAACATACTTAACCTAAAATATTCAGTCACCATTGACTGTGGTAGATGCCCTTGAATTCAAAAGCTAAACTAAAGATGATGTCATTAATACTTTTATCAATCATCCTACCACTGCATCAAGTTCGAAATGCCACATGATTAAAGCAGTCCTTGACAACGAAATCAAATAAGATCCCCTGAGAGATATCAATGACCAAAAAATACCAACAACCATTGTTTATAATAGAAAACCTATCGAAATTGAGCTAGGGAAGATCTTGAACATTAACAGTAATCTGAGTGAAGACCAGCAACAGAAACTTATTCAAGTCCTTAGGAAAAATAAAGGTGATTTTTCTTGGGATTACTTAGATATGAAAGGGATTGAACCTTAGCTATGCATGCATCACATCTACACTGAAAAATATGCAAATACCATTCGAAAACCTCAGCGTAGATTAAATCCTCACATAAAAGATATTTTTAAATAATAACTTCAAAAACTGTTAGACGTGAATTTTATCTATCTTATATTTGATAGTAAATGGGTTTCTCCATTATTTATGGTTCCCAAAAAGAATGGGAAATGGTGAATATGCATTGACTATATAGAACTCAACAAGGCAATGCAAAAAGACCATTTTCCCTTCCATTTATTGATCAGGTCCTAGATACACTAGTAGGGAAGAAATTTTTTTCTTTCCTAGATGGCTTCAGTTCCTACAACCAAATTCAAACTGCCCCTGAAGACCAGGATAAGAATACCTTTACCTATCTGTGGGGAACATTCGCTTACACGGTATTACCTTTTGGATTGTGTAACACACCTGCCACATTCCAAAGAGCCATACTCAACATTTTTTCAGACTTGATAAATGAAATATTGGAAGTATACATGGATGATTTCACACCTTATGGAGATGACTTCGAGCAAGCGTTACAAACATTGGAAAAAGTTTTGGAATGGTGTATTGCCACCAACCTATGTTTAAGTCACGAAAAATGTCATATGATGATGATGGAAGGCCTGATCTTGGGTCATTACATTTCAGTAGCTGGAATTCAGGTAGATCTGACAAAAATATAGGTAATTCTCTTACTAGCCACTCCCTGCACTCAAATAGAGGTATGTAGTTTTCTGGGATTTGTTGGATATTATCGTAGATTTATAAAAAAAAAATCACAGATTGCTACACCATTATATGCCTTAATAGGAAATAGTGATTTCATATGGACTGATAAATGTGACACTGCCTTTACAAATTTAAAACGACTAGTATCAACAGCACCAGTATTACAAGGCCCAAACTAGGATTTACCATTCCAGATTTCATCAGATGCATCAGACACAGCCATTGGAGTAGTTCTTGGCCAAGAATAAAACAAGAAACCCTACGCTATATATTACATTAGCAAAAACTTAAGACTCGCTGAACTGAATTACACAGTAACAGAGGAGTTTTTAGCTATTATTTATGCTATTAACAAATTCAGAAACTATATAACTGGATACCCTATAATTATGTATACGAATCACTCTGCTATCAAATACTTAGCTAATAAACCCATTACGAATGGAAGAGTCACACGTTGGTTGCTAATTTTGCAGGAATTTGATATAATTATAAGGGATCGACCAAGGAAGGAAACCATTTTGGTGGATTTCCTCTCCCGAGTGCCAAGAATAGATGACGCAATAACAGTAGAGGATCAATTTCCGGATGAACACTTGTTTGCTGTAACTGTGAAAATTCCATGGTATGCAGACGTGGAAAATTATTTAGCAGTGGGAAAACTACCTAAACATCTGACACCTAGAGAAAGGAAATCGATAGTACAGCGCAACACTCGGTTCTCCTGGATTGGAGGATACCTTTTTCACACAAGGGCCGATATGCACATCCACAAGTGTATCAGGGAAGACGAAATTTATGATATCTTAAAATCCTATCATGATAGACCTTGCGGTGAACATTTTGTAGACCACAGAACTCGACATAAAGTCTTACAAATGGGCTACTAATAGCCCATGAATTTTAAGGATGCTAAGAAATTTTTTCAGGCCTGCGATAGTTCTCAAAGGATGGGCCACACTGCCCAATCTGATGAAATTCCCCTACATCCACAGCTAGTCATAGAACCTTTTGAGTGTTGGGAATTATATTTTGTTGGGCCAATCAACCCATCATCCAACCATAAATCATATATATTGGTTGCAACAGAATACATAAGTAAATGGGTAGAAGCAGTAGCATTACCAAGAGCCATAGAATAAATCGTGATAAACTTTATTTACAAAATTTTTGTACGATATGGGTTACCCAAAGAAGTAATCATTGATGGAGGGCCGCAATTTTTAGGCCACAAGATCACTGCTACACTAAAAAATCATCATGTTATTCACATAATTACCTCTCCATACCACCCGCAAGAAAATGGGCAGGTAGAAAGCACCAACAAAGTAATTGAAGCTATTCTAATGAATATAGTCTCATCACACAGATGAGACTGGGATACTCGACTACTAGAAGCCTTGTGGGCATATCACACAAGTTGGAGGAATACTATTGGATACTCCCCATATCAGCTGGTGTTTGGTAAGGAACCTATTTTTCTAATCTGAAATTGTGAGAACAAAGTATTTCTCATACAGAGATTGACAGCAGGGGGATTTTACTGGTTATTTCACCTTTACTAGAAAGGATGAAACCAGAAGCTCCTAGCCCACAAACCGGCTCTGCCTAAAGAAATAAAATGTAAACACTAAAATAGATCCGATCAATGAAAGTATTTTTTTATGTGAAAAGTATTCATTAATCAAAATTTTATGTGCGAATAAGCAAGTTCAAGTATTCTACAAATGAAGTAATGTGGTTTGAAGTTGAAATAATGAGTTTTTTTCACTGTATAAGTCTGCTTGGGAAAAGTGTACTTATGACAAGTTATTGTTTAATGTAGCAGAACCTGAAATATAATAGCAAAAATGCACAGCATAACAGTAAGCATTTGTTTAAGCAGTTCACCCCTCTCTTGGGCTACCTCTGTTGGGTCCAAAAGCCTCTAATTAGGCTTTTCCCTTTTTCATTAATGCTCAAAATATGAATTACACTGTGCAGAAAGCCTCAAAAGGAAAAATTAGCTGCATATTCAGAAACAGAAGACTGAAATCAGTATAAATAGACTATTCATTCACCTCCAATGGATGAGTATATTCCAACACAACTGATCTTTCATTAGGCCCTAGTGGCTCCACAACCAAAATTGCTGGTAAAATCACTGATAAAGCACCCTGATGGCTCTATAACCTATGCCAATAGCTCCAGAATGCTTCAATACCCCCAAATAAAAAAAACAATCGTCCCAAAAGGACTTCCCTAGCCAAAGTTATGGCTAACTGAAGTTTGCCCAGTGTCACCTAGAAAAACACCACTAAATGTGGAGAACTAGAGTTAACTCCAGTTAAAATTGGTGACGGGCGCTAAATTTAGGGAGTCACCAAATTTTCCGCCGAAATGAGGGTGCTAAGGTTAAGCCCCCATGTGGCCGCACCTATCGGAAGACTTGGAGTTAAACGCGCATATAATAAAGTTTAAACTGCAATATTTAAAAACATCCGCTCCAAGCACTATATTCACGGGACCACGTCCCACACGGTTAAACGTGCCACCCAACACATAAAATCTAATATGAATTCATGCTGAGAATTAAACAACAACCACAACGTGGCCCAACGGTCAATCCGTTGCATTTCCATTGACACGACCCATGTTCGAATCCTGTCGCGCTTGCAAAAATTTTAAATGCCATTTCAATTGGATCTTGGGGCGGCTGGCCACGTGGCGCCCATTGATTGGCCCCCTGAGGAATATTCCGCAAAATATTCTGTGGAATATTCCATGGAATATCCCAAAATATTCTGTGGAATATTCTTTTTTTAATGAAAATTTTTTTATAAAGTCAATTTTGGCCATTTTTAATTGAAATTGTCAAACTTCAAAGATGAATATCTTCCTCATACGGCGTCGGTTTTCAGTGTCATTTGCATCTACAGGATATTTTTTTTGAGCTCTTTCCAGTCGATCTAGTTCGGACCAATTCTGAACAAATTCATTTTTGAGCATTTTTCTACAAGAGACTTGATCTTTTGATCACACCTCCCAAATGGGAAGCTTTTGGACCCCAAAAGCTCTCTGATTACTGAAACTGATGATGTGGAACTGATTCTCCACTCTTCCACCCTTGAATAACTTAAATATACCTGATTTCGTCAAATGAAGCTTTCGAGAAAATGATAATCTGTCTCTAGAATCAACTGATCGACCATTGCTAAGATTGACAGAGTCATGATGCAAATTATTAAAATTTGCAGAATAGAAATTGTAATCTGTAGAAAACAAAATTTTTCTACACTGATCAAACTTTCCAGAAGACTTAAAATAACTTTCACCTTGCAAACTGTTCCCATGGCGAATTCTACCATTCTGAAACCAACTTTTTCCCATGCTGAACTGTGTGTCCTCCTTGCTTGCAATGCTTTGCTTTGACACTTCATTCACTTCATTGGCTGACCCAAAAGGTAATTTGTGAAACATAACATCATCTTCTTTCAAATACAAAATGTTATCAAACTGAGACAAATCATTAGCAACATCATAAAAGGGCGAATGCTCAAAATCTGGTCGTTTCAACATTACCAAAGTTAGACTTTGACTTGCATTAACCAGTATTTTCAATTGACTTGCATGGAGTAAAGAAGATTCTAGCTTCTTCTTATGAGCTCTCACAATGTACTCTTTACCATATTTGAAAAAATCATACTTGTTTTCATGGCGATGCAAGATGGCCTTCTTGTCAAATAAATAATGACTTCCCAAAACAATACCTGAGATATCAAGTGGCACCGCATCAAGTTCAACTGTGTCAATAAAGTGTGCAGTTATTGCAAAGCGCAATATTCACTTTCTTGACAATTTTAAATTGGCATCCTTGCATATCCATCAAAGTGGATAAGGCTTTGGATGTGTATTTGTCCTGTGTCGAGGCTACGCACCAAGTCTTCCAGTATACATAAGATTGGCTGAGACCCACTATCATCAGCTGGTGTCAATTTTGGTATGTTTTGAAATTACTCTCACATGGAAAAGCTCTATCCTCCTCTTTTCTTCATGAGTATCTTTGTGACAATTCAAAGAGCTAGAACTGGGAATTGTGTCTTGCACCACTTCTTTCCCCTTAATGTTCTTTAAAACCATGGCTATGATTTTTGTCTTATCTCCTGAGTCTAACCCTAAGTCTTGCTCAACTGTTGCTACAATTTTCTCCTTTTCTTTGGTCTTGTTTTTGTTCTTGTATTTTTCTAGTTTCAATTCAGGATGAAGCTTCCAACAATGATCTTCATCATGACTTGTCTTCGAACAGTTCTTGCAAAAGAAATTTCCTTTTTATTTTCTTGAATTTGCAACTCTCTTCTTTCCTTTGTTTTTGAAATTACTATCCTCATCAAAAGTATTCTTTCCTCTAGCTTCTAAATGTGTAGCCTAGACACAAACTTCATCTAAGCTGGTAGGAGTAAACATTAGAATAGTATGTTGAAGGTAATTGTGCAAACCTCCTATGTATTTCAACAAGGTGTCTTGACTTTGTAAGTCTACTCCAAGTAGAAGTGCTCTCCTTCTAAACTCTTGGGTATAATCTTGCACATTTTGACCCTTAAGTTGCCTAAAATTTTTCCAATTCATGATTGCTTTCTTAATATGAGCAATAGGATAAAACTGTTTCTAAATAGTTGTAGTAAACTCATTCCAAGTTAGAGTTATCTTACCATGCCTTTTAATTTCCTCCCTGGTCTTGGCTTCCCACCAAACCAAAGCTGCTCCATCCATTCTCAAAGAGGCTAATTGGATTTTTGTTTCATCATCATGCAAATTCTAAATCCTTAGATAGACTTCCAGCTGTCTAATCCAATTATCCATTTTTTCTGCATTCACATCACCATTAAACATCGGCAACTCAAACTTCACATCAAGATTTAACAAAGGATTTTTAAGAGTTGTTTTTGTTTTGTGTGACTGATTAACAGAAGTAGAAGAGGATGATGTGGATTGTAGATGAGAGATGTGATGATGCAGATGGTGGATCACTTGCTTCTCCAGACCTCATTTAGAGTACCTTGTCTTTGCTTCTCCCGAAGAATCTCCTTCTTTTTTGTTCTCTTCGTACCTTCTGATCTGCTGATGCTTAGGAGGATCCTAACCATCTCAGTCATGTCCAAGAAAGCTTTTCTAAAGACTCTTTCTTCTTCCTTGGGATCCATTTCCTCATGTACTTCTCCTTCTCTGGAAGACATGTTTGTGGCTGATTCTAAGGCTAATGAAGATGAAATGGAAGGTGGAGATAATGGCACTCTAGCCCTCCTTGGTTGAGGATTAACTTTTTCTCTAACCAATTGACCTTCCCCTCTTTTCAATTTCAGCCTAGTAAGCATAAATTTTCATCATTAACCTTCGCACAAATTTCACAAACTCTTAAGCAAAACCTAGAGCTCTGATACCAATCTGATCTGAAATTGTGAGAACAAAGTATTTCTCATACAGAGATTGACAGTAGGGGGCTTTTACTAGTTCCTGGCCCACAAACTGGATCTGCCTAAAGAAATAAAATGTAAACACTGAAATAGATCCGATCAATGAAAGTATTTGTTTATGTGCAAAGTATTCATTAATCAAAATTTTGTGTGTGAATAAGCAAGTTCAAGTATTCTACAAATGAAGTAATGTGGTTTGAAGTTGAACTAATGAGTTTTGTTCACTGTATAAGTCTGCTTGGGAAAAGTGTACTTATGAAAAGTTACTGATTAATGTAGCAGAACCTGAAATATAACAGAAAAAATGCACATCATAACAGTAATAATTTGTTTAAGCAGTTCACCCCTCTCTTGGGCTACCTTTGCTGGGTCCAAAAGCCTCTAATTAGGCTTTTCCCTTTTTCATTAATGCTAAAAATATGAATTACACTATGTATAAAGCCTCAAAAGGAAAAATTAGCTGCATATTTAGAAACAGAAGACTGAAATCAGTATAAATCGACTATTCATTCACCTCCAATGGATGATTATAGTCCAACACAGCTGATCTTTCATTAGGCCCTGGTGGCTCCACAACCAAAATCGCTGGTAAAATCACTGATAGAGTGCCCTGATGGCTCTGCAATCTGTCCCAAAAACTCCAGAATGCTTCAATACCCCCAAATAAATTAAAAAAATCATCCCAAAAGGACTTCCCTAGCCAAATTTATGGCTAACTGAAGTTTGCCCAATGTCACCTAGAAAAACTCCACTAAATGTGGAGAACTGGAGTTAACTCTAGTTAAAATTGGTGACGGGTGCTAAATTTAGGGAGCCACCAAATTTTCCACCGAAATGAGGGTGCTAAGGTTAAGCCCCCATGTGGCCGCACCGATCGGAAGACTTGGAGTTAAACGCGCATATAATAAAGTTTAAACTGCAATATTTAAAAACATCCGCTCCAAGCACTATATTCACGGGACCACGTCCCACACGGTTAAACGTGCCACCCAACACATAAAATTTAATATGAATTCACGCTGAGGATTAAAAAACAACCACAACGTGGCCCAATGGTCGTTCCGTTGCATTTCCATTGACCTCACCCATGTTCGAATCCTACCGCCCTTGCAAAAATTTTAAATGCCATTTCAATTGGATCTTGGGGCCACATGGCGGCCTCCGGGCTGGCCACGTGGTGCCCGTTGATTGGCCCCCTGTGGAATATTTCACAGAATATTCTGTGGAATATTCCCAAAATATTCTGTGGTATATTCTTTTTTTAATGAAAATATTTTTATAAACTCAAATGTGGCCATTTTTTAATTGAAATTGGAAAACTTCAAAGCTGAATATCTTCCTCATACGACGTCGGTGTCTACAAGATCATTTTTCTGAGCTCTTTCCAGTCGATCTGGTTTGGAAAAATTCTGAGCAACTTCATTTTTGAGCATTTTTCTACAAGAGACTTGATCTCCTAATCATTTTCCCATAGAGATTGAGATACAAACACTAAGGACAACCCAAGAAGTGGGACTGGATTTAATTGAAGCCCAGATTAATAGATTACAACAAATAAATTAATTAGATGAAATCTAGCTTTTGGCTCTACAACATACTACACTTATTCAACAACAAAGAGCCAAATGGCATGATTCTCTGATCAATAAAAAGACAGTTGATGAGGGAAACTGGGCACTTCTCTATGATTCTAGGTTTCAAGACTTCCCTGGTAAATTGCAGATTAGGTGGTTAGGTCCCTATGAAATAAAGGAAGTACATGACAATGGCACTCTTACGTTGGCCACCATTGATGGTTCTGATTGTTCCTTTAAATAAAATGGGCATTGGTTGCACCTCTAACAAAGAAAACTCACAAGAGAATATTTTTGTCAACAAATACGCAAGGACTCCACCATGCAAGTTTTAGCTACAGAAGATAATCTTTCGACAGCTTCATCTTTGTAAAAATTCATTTCTTTTGAAAACTATAAATAGGATTACTGATTCAATTTTTTTTTCTACCTATTTTGTTGTTCCATCTTCAAAACATCACTTTTTGGTTTTGTTGTTCCATCTTCGGAACATCACTTTTTGGTTTTGCTATTCCATCTTTGGAACAACACTTTTTGGTTTTGTTGTTCCATCTTTGGAACAACACTTTTTGGTTTTTTTGTTCCATCTTTGGAACAACACTTTTTGATTTTGCTATTTTATCTTCGGAACATCACTTTTTGGTTTTGTTGTTCCATCTTTGGAACAACACCTTTTGATTTTTATGTTCCATCTTTGGAACAACACTTTTTGGTTTTGTTGTTCCATCTTCGGAATAACACTTTTTGATTTTGTTGTTCCATCTTCGAAACAACACTTTTTGGTTATGTTGTTCCATCTTTGGAACAAAATTTTTTTATTTTGTTGTTCCATCTTCAGAACAACACTTTTTGATTTTGTTGTTCCATCTTCAGAGCATCACTATTTGGTTTTGTTGTTCCATCTTTGGAACAACACTTTTTGACTTTTCTATTCCATCTTTGGAACAACCTTCTCTTTTGTTTTTTTTTTTAATTTTGGAACAACAATCTTGTTTCTTGTACAATTTTTGTGTGTTCTGAACAACAATTTTTCTTATATATATATTTCACAACACCTCTTTCCTCTTATGGACTTATTCCTAGCTCATTTCAACCTTATTTCTTTCATTCCTTTTATGGCTTGAAGTACAATACCTTCATACGAATAAGAATTATGCATTTTATTAAAGCAGGTGAATATTTTTAACATTATGATCTTTGACAAAGACACCTTCTTTATGATAGACTTAAAAGAATTGAAAGGGACACAAATATTTATATTTCACTTTACTGTACTGATTTCTACTATATATGGTATTGATTGATCATCTTTACCATGCTGGTTCTACTCTCCCTGGTTATAATTCTCTCTATCTGTTATCAATGGGATTATGGGTATAATTTTTCTTATTATTGACATGCTTCAACTTCTCACACCATCCTTACTCTTAAGGAGTACTGAGCCTCCCTCTATTTATCATAAAAATATTTAATGACAACTAAATTTTATCTACAGATAGAGGATAGGGGGTCTCATTAAAGAGCCAGTCTACCATGTTCATAAGGATATAGAAATATGACATTCCCACTATGGCCACCACAACAGGGTTATGATCCATTGGATGGCTAAAAAATCCTTGAAATAGGAGGTCTCATTACGAGCCGGCCTACTTACTTTTGCTACTTCCCAGTGAATGGCAGTATGGTTATCTAGTTACCATGCCAGCACACTAGTCTCTTATGTAGAAACAATAATGAAAATTTCAATTATAAATTTAGGATCCTAGCTCACATGGGTTAAAAAGAAACTCTGTCGAGGCTATGGATGCCTGCTGGTAGCAGAAGATCTGCTTATGGTATTTAAGTTCTATTTCCTTAATCAATAATTCTTATAATAACCTCTTCCCATTTATCTTTTTATCTGAGAGATTATTTCCTTTAAACACTTCCCTACTTTGAACCTTTACTCATGCGTTCATATTTTTACTCAATCATATCGTGTACAGCCTAAATATCATCGGCAAAGCCTCCTTTTGTACATATTTTTGTCCTCTTTCCTTATCACATAACTTATCATCAACCAAAGTGTCTTGTCTCTTGTCTTTTACTATGATTATACACCACGCTTTTACTCTATCCTTCTCTCTTATTGTCCCTTCATTTATTTATGTACACTATTCCATTTACTACTATACCCTTCATCTTTATATTCCATCATCGGAATAGCCATTCCCCATCTATTTGGTTGTAGGCAACCTCTCATTTCGAACGGGGAGAGAAGTTCCATTACACTTGCACATGCATTGTCATTATTTAATTGATTTATATGATATTCCATGATCACGCTGCATTCGGAAATTTAATAACACAATTAATATCACCTACAACAACTTGTTGTTCTATCGCTCTAAGAGTTGCTGTGTTTTTAGTATTGCTGCATTTTTTTTAATATTGTTGTGTTTTTCAATATTGTTGCATTTTTACATTACACTCATCCTTTGCAATAGTAGGAAGAATTAAAGCATTATGGGTGGTAATGTAGTGCGTCACGAACCTTTAGTGTGACAAGTCTCTGACATAGCCAGGGAAATTATGATCCATGCAGGGTGGATATCCCATCTCACAAGATTTAAACCCTCGAATGAGAAAATTGCCATTGAATTTATACAACATCTGCAGAATGGGGAATCCATGGTAAAAGGTACAAGAATTATGATCACAAACGTTGTAATAGCTGAAGTATTTGGGCTGCCAGCGGAAGGAAATATATGGTCACAAAAACATGTATTGCTGTAAGATACGGTGTAAACTTTCAAAGCTGAAGGTGAGCAAGTAGTCAAAAAAAGCAAAGGCATCCAACCATCTTCGTTGGCAGAACCATGGAGAGAGTTAGCAAGCATTATTCAAAGATACATTACCTGCGATGGACACCAAGATGTGGTAATACCACGACAACTTAAACTATGAGTTGTCTTGAAACAAAAACTCACTGTTAATCTACCATCTCTTTTGAATTATTTACTACATGATACTGCTGTTAGAATAAGACGGGACAGACACCCTGAAGCTGTAATAAGTCACCATGGATTTATTAGATTAATCATCAGTCATAGCTTGGTTCAGTACAACTTAACCTGGGATGGTTTCATAATGGCCCTAGAGAGCATGAAAAACCCTGTAATCCAACATCCCAAAATCGTGGAGACAAGCCAGCAGAACCTTGTTTTGAAAAGAAAAAAGACTGCCCATTCAAAGGTTGAACCCCATAAATGTAGGAAGTCTGTAAGAATTGAACTAGCCCAGAGGATATCTGCATGTAATCAACCTACAGAGATAGCCATTCCAATTAGGATAACAGACTCTGAATCCGAAGAAGAGGCCAAATCAGAATTAGAGCCTGAAGAAGAGGCTGAATCAGAATCATAACCTGAAGAAGGACCTGGTTCAGAAGAATAACCCAAATAATAGCCCGAAGAAGAGGCCAATTCAGAAAAAGAACAAGAACAAGAACATAATTATAATAATGAACTAGAAAGTGAAGTAGGACTGGATGATCCTTTGGAATATTTCGAGACAGGGGTGGCCGAGGTCCTGGAAAATATTAATGTATATATGCAACCTAGAGGACCACTTGGTCCCAGCAGAATGGAAACACAAGTCCCAGATAATTTCAGGCATATAGAAACACTGCCATCTCCAGAGGCTGCTGACACAAAAATTGTTCAGGAATTTGACTACCAGTATGGTGACATGATTTTGTTGGAATACAGCCATGAGGACTAGAAGAAGTCTGCAGACATAGAGGTTAGTCACCAGTCGGACAACTAGTCAAGTGATACAATTCTTTTGGAACACAACTCTGATGACCAACAAGCAGCTTTAGAAACCATTGATACACTTGTTAGTGGAGCAGTCGCTCCTAAAAAGAGTCAAGGAGCTAGAGAAAAACTTAAGAAGCTGCAACAAAAACACCGAAAGCTCCAGAACACAATCAGAAGGCTACGACGAGAATTTAAAAATTGTAAAACTCATACCACCGCTCCTGGGGTAACTTCTGTAGCTACACAAACAAGAATATGCGAGAATAAATCAATATGAATTTGAACCGAAATTGCTTCCACTCAAACAATAGCCACCCAAGTTAATTTTCATGAAAAATTGGTAAATACAACTGTTCAAATGGAGGGTTGGTCCTCCCATAATAAGAAAATAAAAATTGAAGAGGTATTCTCTCACAACATCGGCACTCAGACAGAAGGGAAATTTGAGGACTTCTTGTCAAGGAATGACCCTATTATTTTATAACTTTGAGAATAACTGATGCAAACCTAGCTTGCTTTAGAGCAACATCAAAAACAAACAGTCTCTCTGCAACAAGACCAGAAGTTACAAAAACAATTGAGGGAATTAGCCCTAGCAGAGAATGAGGCTTTTCATAAGGCTAGACAGGAAGAAGAAAAAATAAAGAGGATGAAAACTAAGCTGAACAACATCAGGAATTACTTGGACACGATTTTTTCATTGTATTCAAATATCTTGACCTGTCTATCTCCTCCTTCGAACTATGCCTTGTTTTTATTAGAATGATATTTATGGTTAAAAATCAAAGTTGTTAGAGCTGGCTAGCCAGTTGAGCTGAAGACAATGGAGGATTTTATAGATTTCTGTAAGATACATGGAGTAAAAGTCCAAAGGCTTCTTTGTGAATTTTATTTGCATAATTTCATATTAGATAAATAAGTGGATGTGAATCCTAGCCCTTTTATTGGATATATTCAATTTCAGGCTTTTATCTCGATTGTAGTCAACCAAATCAAGTGGTTGAAGGCTTATAATTTGTTCCAAAGATAGGAAAATAGCTTATATATTTTGGTAAGAAGTGAACCTACTCACCCTATGCAATTTTTTACTAAGCATAAAAGATTGATGACACAAGAGGGAGTGCTTAAAATTTTAGGGCCCATACATAAGAAAAATGTGTTAGAAGGAACAACATATTTCCTCTCCATTCAGGAAATATCCCTTGTTGCATCCAAAATGAGATGGATGATTTCAAGAAACAATGTTAAGGATAGAGAACCATTTAATTATGGAAATTTCAAAGCTGTTGCGAGACGGTTAGTCCCATACAACAATATTCTCTTAAGATAAGGACCCTATTGGGTGGGATGTCGCTTTAGAAGCCCCATTATTTGGTATCCTCCTAAAGGGTATCACCTTGACTATGAGTTACTTGAAGGACAAAAAGCAACAGCCTTTGCAAACCTGGCATGACGTCATGGTCTCAGGCCTACTATGAACGGATATTCTCCAGCCTAATCTTTAATTTCTTTGCATAATAATTATTCATTTCTCATGAGGACATGAAAAAAGGTAAGAAAATGAGTATGTTAAGCCTTGCAATAGGTATGTATTTACTCTTGATTACTGTCCCTTTTCCTCTTCCTTATCCATTTTGTGCTATGATATAATAATATAATGAAAGGATTTTGATGAAGAATGAACAAAAAATGATCTTGATACAATTTAACCATCCAAACTAATTCCCGTTGTTTTTATGCTGAAAATAATAGATGAAACAACGACTATTTACAAGAAGGAACAATAGGACCTAATCAAGGGAAAGAAGATGCGTTGAACTTGGTCGAATCAGAAGACAAATCATTCAAGGTTAGCGCAAGAACGAACAAACTGTCTGAGGATGGAATTTTGTTATGGATCCCTCAGGATCCCCTGATCCTAAGGGATCACATTTATCCTTCCTTTTCAGCTATAAAGGGACAGGGAGAGCTAGTTCTCGGATATCAATATGATGTATCTTTCATTTCTGCATATTTCGTAATTGTAATTCATAGAACATTGTTCTGAACAACAAGATCGGATTGTGATGTTAATTGACTGCGATGATTAATATATAGTTCATGTTTTTGTTCATTCACATATTCTAGAGTAGTTAAGTAGTATTCATCGGTGGCTAAGGGCTTGATCTCTGGTGAATCTCACTGTTGTTCCCTGTGTTG
Source organism: Pinus albicaulis (assembly GCA_034641835.2). Lineage (NCBI taxonomy): Eukaryota > Viridiplantae > Streptophyta > Pinopsida > Pinales > Pinaceae > Pinus > Pinus albicaulis. The sequence continues at coordinate 1,186,805,638 of CM076584.1, forward strand.
TACTTTTTCCTTTATTGCAAGTGTATTCTGTTTTTCCGTTTTGTAGTTGATAACTCGGATTTCTAGTATTTATTTCCATTGAATGCGCATTTCCAATTTATTTCCTTAAAGAATTAGTTGCTATTTAAAAGAATTGGTTTTGATTACTTAAAGCATAGACATTTATTTCCAATACTTTTCTTTTGTTCAATAGCTTAGATCTAGCTGAAAGAGCTCAGTTAATGCTTTAGTGCTCTCGGCTGATTATCATTTGAATTAGTTGAATCAAGAATGAATCACAGTTTTTGGTTATAATGCTTAGATGATTCACTTTATTTAAAAGCTTCAAGATTTATGATTGCATCTATATTAAACGATTGGCTTTAGCATTACTCTTTGTATGGATATCTTTCACATATTGTGTACACACTTGAGATAAAAGGACTTACCTTGGTTGATAATTAATGTGAGGCAATAGGAGTTTTTAGAGGCACCTGTTAGCACCCAACAATGGATAGCATATGCTTGTGATGTAAGTTTGTCCTTCAGACAAATCCAACCTAGTACATTTTACAAGCCCTAGGAAGGAGGAACTCGAGTAACGTCATGGTGATGAAATCCGATGTCATCACAGTTTAACAAGTCTAACAAAGGGAGAAATTGACATCTTTTAATGTTTAGAGCGTTTGAAAAGAAGGAAAAAGAGAAAAATCCATCATGGCCCTTCTCATAAGTAGTCTCTTAGATCCAAAAAGGTATAAAAAAATATCTGAAAGAACCTCTTAGTCGTGATAGGCTAAGGTATTCCTTTTTTGTAAATAATCTATCCCAGCCCGAAAGGGGGGAAACGTATATTGAGTAGATATCACTTTGTAGCCATTTAATGAGTTCGAAAAGACAAGAGTCTTGGAAATATTTTTAGTTTTAGAGAGTCAGAAAAGAGCTGAAAGATGACTCCAACAATGACTTTTCCGTGTTTTTACCGAGTTTGAAAAAGTATAAAATTTAACTCGTTACTCCATCACTATGTCCTGAAAATATGTTGTTGCACAAGAGACACGTCATGTAAAACCCATTTTTCAAAAATAATATAATAAAATAATCGAAAACATGTCTTGAAACCTAATTAGGGTTGTAAAAAGTTATAAAATGCCAAAAATGGTAAAAATAATTACTTTTCACTTTTTACCTCTTGTGGAGCAAATAGTTACCCATTTTACTATGTGATTTTGTGGCGACGATAGTGGACAATCTAGCAGACCAATCTCAAATCCTTCAGTTCTAGGTAAGAGTTGAGATCTCTCTCTTCATTTTGAGTCATTTCTTACTACCTGCAACTTACAATTTTGAATTCTGGGGGAGGAAGTATGAAAATTAGGGCACGATAGTTGGCGTGGGTTTCAGGCAAGGAGTTGCGCCAACCGCCCAATTTTTATGCTAGGGCGTGCCAACGATGTAAACCATTTTGTGTGAAAAATGAAAGTCACAGACCCCGATCATTCACAAATCCAAGTTCCCAAAAGGCTAATACCATTCATATGAATGTGTTTATAGGTAAAAATTGGCAAAATGCTAATAGAATGGAAAGAACGGGAACACAACGAAGAAGACGAGCTTGCCATGGAAAATGAGAGATGCATGGAAGCTCTTAGAGACTGTGGATTGTAGAAGTTCTTCTTGACACTTTGTCTCTATGCTCAACCAGAGATGTTACAATATTTGATCAGCAAATGGGATGAGAACCAAGAAAATTTCATCCTTCGAGATTAGGAACTTGAGATTGATGTTTCTGATGTCTATTTTATCATAGGATTGTCGCAGAGGGGAGCAACACTGATCCTAACCAGTACCCAGCCTTGCATGGAGAGTATGTCCATGGTGATGGACAGAGTATGTCGAGGAGCACGGAAGGGAACAAGAAGTGGGAATGTTGATATCCAAACTATCCCAGACCTAGCACTGAAAGTAGTGCTACATACCATCACACAAGTTGTGGGATTGCAAGCACCGCACAAAGCAACAAAAGCACAACTACTTTTTGTTGTATACTGTTTGAGAATGATCATCTACAAATAGGTATAAGCCATGACAATAAACATGAAACTCCAGATAAAAAAATTCAAGAAGGGAAAATTGAATCAATTTGGTTGTGGGTCTATTCTGGTATTGTTTTTCCTAGAATGAATACCAATTTTTCAGCGTTAGCAGGTCATAGTCTCGACACCACCAGCGAGAGAACCATGGATGGCCCTATGGGCAGATCTGATGCCAAGGGCAGGGGGTGGTCAAAAGATGTCCTAGAGACCATAGTTCTTTGATTGGCCCTGCTAAAAATTGATCATCGTGGATGACTAGCCATACTCTGGTACAGATTTCACTAGTGATTTGGACCTCCCACTCCTGGAGGGAGAGGATTGGGATGAAGATCTGGGTAAGACTCATTTTTTTTAATTTTCATAAGTATTATGATTTTTTTTTAAATATGTATGTTCTGACATGAAATCCATGTATTTGCAGATGTCGACGCAGAGAGACCTGTAGGCAGGTCTCGGATAGCGAGGTGAATTGCTCGTGATTTTGACCCTCATGGTGAGGGAAGCGAGGAAGAGGAGCTCGTGCGCAACCCGGAGGGGATCACACATGGAGTCCCAGATCATGCACGATTTTACAATGTTCCTCGCACCTACCAGAGACATACCATCAGGGTGTCAAGTCATATTCATCACTTGCTGAGGCGACTTGTACAAGAAGTGACATTGTAATGTTCCTTTTTTAGAAACATTGTCAATCGAAAAGAAAATCTATTCCAGAGATAGACTGAAGGGGCATTTACTAGATTTTTCACCTCCATAAAGAAGGATGAACTCTAGAGGCTTCCTGGCCCACTATCAGACTCTGTCTATAGAGTGTTGTCAAGGGACAATATCCCTAAGAGGGAAATACAACCAAATTGGGAATCTTGCAAGATAACCCAAAAATGTAGCTACAGCAATATAAAGACATAAACTGGAAATAGAAGTTAATAAAATTATGCAAAAATGTAAGAAAAAAATTGATCCATTTTATTATGAATATCAGCAGCAAATGATACAATGGACATCAAAAGAACAAGGCAAGAAGCCTTCCATGAAAGCATATGCCAAAATACAAAGTGCTGCCCCATAGCAGAATGCCCATGAATAGGGACTGCACAGTCATAGAAGGGAGACTGCTATACTGAGTGAAAAACATCATGGATCTACATATACATGGCTCATACATCATTGGGAGAGAATATCTAAGCTCCCAATCACTACTTCAAGTCAATCCTAGAAGGATTGGCTGAAATATGCAAAACTGTCAAAATGTCGGAGTTGTTGGGTAGCTGCAGCAACTCAATATGTGGAGTGGAATGGAGAAAGTTTAATGGTTGAATCTGATGATTTTCCTTTCTCCAATAATTCTTCGAAATGTCAGGCTGATCTTGACACAAGGAAGTTCACCCTCTGAAATATCTACAACACCCTCATTGTAAATATGCCTCAACAAGAACGCAGTCTATGAGAGGGTATACGCTGTAACTAATGGAAGTGGTTGGCCTCCTACCAATGATAGTGGAATAAGCTAAGGAATCATTCTCAATAACCTCCCAGAAGTAGAGAACCTCCCTCCTCTGAAAGATCAACTCAAAATGGTGTTGTAGGAAACCTCACGGTAACATCCCGCAACACTGCAGAATAATCTGCTACAGACACTGCGCTGATGAAGTAGGTTGATGCTATGGCATAAATGCCAAAATATGGAGGATGAGTGCAATCCTTCATGAGCTCCTCAAGAAGGAAAGGAAATCCTAAACAAGACTCCCTCATGCCCTAAGGCACTACAACTCTACTGAACAACAAGAGGCAACAATTTGTCTAAATAGACAAATAATCAAATGATAAAAAGATTATCTCAATGGGATTCCTTGCTCATATTTTAAACACAACGAAGTCTCCACCTTCCTTCCTCTAGAATTTTCCTCTCCCATGGAGTATTCCTCCACTAAAACTGCGCTATCCCACTTAGTGCTTTCTAGCTCATGCCAACGCAGTTTGACTTGGTCAACTAGGCCTTGTCCATTTTCATTTTAACCTGTTTCACACATGAGGGTATGAAATCCCGCTCCATGATGATCCCTTTTCACATTTTAAGGGATTTTATTCTCTTTTATTACATGAATGGGTCACTTTGTCCACTTTTATTCAACAAAATGGAAATATGCAACTATAATGTTCCATTTTAGCTTGAGGCTAAAATTTGGAACATTACAGTCCTCCCCTCCCATATGTTGTTTTTCCTCAAGCAACTGTATAGAGAGAAAAAAATTCCTCCCCCTTATTCTCCTTGGCCTCCTCATCAGCAATCCCCACCACTGCGCAAGATATGCTGCAACAACTCTGCCCTCCAATGCTCCTTCCCAAGTATGCAAACTGGAATTTTGTACACCCTGAAAAGATAGAAGGTGTAGGTGGAAATCTCCCTACTTAACTATGGCCTCCTCAAGGTAGGAGTGATGACATGCATGGGAAAATACAATCCTACTGATGATCCCCTCATCCATGCTATCATCCAAATGGAAATATTTCCCCCGGTTCTGTGCAATGTAATGGGGCTGAATAGAGAGTTTTGTTGCTTCTTCCCAAGATGGTCCTCTCTCCATTTGAGGTGTTCATGGGGCTGCCTCTATCCTTGGGCTGAAATAGTATGGCCTCCAAGAATGGCCCAAGCTACCCCATCGAGAAAATCAGCCATGAAATGCCTCTACAAATTCTCCAAGTGGTCCCTCCCATAAGAAGGTACAAGTAGCAATGTGGCAATCATGGTTTGCCCATGGTATCTCTTGCAACATAAAACATGTATAATGGGGAGAATCATGCTCCCAATGGGATGTACATACAATTTTCTCCAAATAATTCTCCTCAATATATATATAACATCAGAAATACATAAGGAGCGATATGAAATAGAAACAAGTTGTCAAATGACAACTGGAGAGTGGTTCCAAATCCCACTCATGGAACCTACGCAGTGCCTCCTTGGCCTGCCTAAAAATCAAAAGTAACAAGTGTTGTACTAGCCACTTGTTTGCTGCCATTACATCTCCTCATAAAATTAAACATGAAATCACAATTTGGTGCCAATGGTGCACATCAAGAAGTATGTGGCTTCCCCCACAACCATCACAAAAATAGCCAAAATCAAGGCTACAAGTAGCTGCAAGTACATTATACCAAGTGCAAGAAGGGATGATCCTCCTTGATCAAAATGTTGCTCATATAAAGTAAATAGGTACATAATGTGAAATTATACCTTCTCTACCATGTACTTGAGACCTTGAGCTAAAATGGCTCATCTGAATGCTCTCCCTCTCCTCCAATGAGTAAGGGAATGGTTGTGCCAACCTCTCCAAAAAAAACTGGGATCTATATCTATCCATATGCTGATGTAGATCATGCTGAATGCCCTCCCAAGTGAACTCCTCTAGCAAGGCAAGTATGCATCCAAATGCATAGCTAGGAAGTCCTCATATGTTGCATGCAAAAATTTCTCGTTGAGACTAGAAGCCTTAGCCAAGAAGAGTCTACCATGGTGGTAGATGATCATATCATCCACTAAATATCTGCCATCCCCATCAAGGCCATCCAAAAATCATGCATGCACCAAGATCCTGGGCAATACTCAACCAAAGTTGAGTCCTCCATCCTGGATCAAGCCCCCACATAGACAACGCCAATGTTCTACAATATGGTGCTCCATCACGCTGCTGCCTGCTACTCTGACATCCCCCATTCCAAATTCATCCTCCAAGTTTCTTCTATGCCATCATGCAGCTACTTATGCTCAAATAGAAATGATGCTCTCTAAAAATGAGCCCCCTATGAGAGACTATCACCTCCAAAGAATCTCCCGATCCTAGGAAATGTAAGCATGAGTAACCTCCATCTACTCCTATGTGTGAAAGATACCTTCCCCAAAGGAAGTATCATCCTCCTCATAAAATATGTGGAGCAGTCATCCTGCATCATGAAGATTGAATCCTCCATCCCTGCAGTAACTACAGTATAACTGATGAGAGTGGGTGATGCTGAAAATGAGAGAGTGTGTCACTCCTCCTTGAGTATATCCCCAAACTCTCTACGATGTGCTGAATTATCCCAAGGTTTCCACCCTCTTGAAATCGAGGTGTGAGGCCCCCAAATGTGGAGCATCCAACCTCCTCTACTGATATAGTGGTCTCCTTGGTGCAATGTCTCCATGCAGTGAGACACCATCATCAAGAGATGACTGAATGTATGAAAGGAGAAAACCCTCCATGCTTCCACTGCGCAATCCAATCATCATCTTAGGTGCATCAACCTCATAAAATAGACAGTGCATGTGCTCCTCATCACATGATGCTGATTATCCTCCCTATCTCTTCTTCTTCTATCTTCATAGCTCTACACCTTACTACCAATGGCACAGATGTATCATGACTTGTGCCTTGATCTCTACATGGGAGATGATGGGGAATTTCTTACAAAGACATAAGAATCCCTCTATGTGGTGCAAGAGCTCCTCTTTCCTCTGCATGAGGCACTAGTGTTGGAAATATGATGCAGAGTGTTGTCCTTGATGGCAACCCACTGAATGAAGATGAAGACATGTGACTGTTGACATGTGTTGTCCTTGATGGCAATCCACCTGATGAAGTTATTCTTGACTTGATGGACTTGGTAAATGAGGTAAATCTGATGTGATATGATGTTTGTTGACAATATGATGCTAAGTGTTGTCCTTGAAAGGAAACCCTCTTAATGAAGATGATGACAACTTACTTGGTGAAGTTGTGCTTGCTAGAATATGTTCTTGATAAGCTAAATATGATGTATCTACAGTGTGTACAGAAGGCAGTGAAGAAAAGAAGTCAGCATGTGCTCAATCTTGATGAAAAAGTATGTCTCTATGAATACACGGTTATGTCTAGGGGAAGTCACGTATGCACGCAGGAAAGAACGTGATAAGTCGCATATGTGAAAAAGCGCTCAAAAGTGCAAAAACAGGGGCCCGTGGTATTGAAGACTCATGGTATTAATTTGGCTCGTGGTATTGAAGGCTCATGGTATTGCTTTGGCCCGTGGTATTGAAGGCTCATGGTATTGCTTTGACCCGTGGTATTGAAAAAGGATAAACATATATAAGGAGAAGAAATTCATTGTGCAAATCATGAGTGTGGGTGCAAGATGTCTGAGCTTGAATGAATACTTCTCTCTGAAGTAGATCTGAATGGAAGGGTTACACTTGAAGACAAATCTGAAGGTATGATGCACCAATGATGAAGAAGGGGATCTAGATCTGAATTGCTCTTGTATTTGCTAGATCTGATTATGGAAGGCTTAGATCTGTGATGAGGCGAGCATCCAGGCGAACATCTGTCTGAAGCAAAAGGGTAGATCTGAACTGAATATCTGATCTGATGAAGTATGCTGCTCTGTAATGATTGAAGATCTATACGCTACTTCGCCGCGGAGGAAGCGCGTATATACGCGGCTTCAGCGAAGAGAAAGCGCGTATGCGCAATAAAATATACACTGAGGTATACGCTGGTTTGTGTGGACGGAAGCGCGTATATACGTGACATCAGTGAAGTAAAAGCGCGTATGCAAACTAGGGTTTGCTGAAGCAAGGGGTATGAAATATCTGATCTGTTCTGCTGTGTTTCTGCTATCTGATCTGTGTTGATATGTATCTGTTGATGATGTATGTTTGTGCTTAAAAGCATGGAAAGGGTTCGGTCTATGATGAATTGTGGCCTGCAAGTTGTGTTCTATTGAAGTTGTTGGATCCAGTGTGAAAATTGATGAAACGTGGTCCAAGGTGGTGCTGAGGGTTGTAGCCTTCAGTCAGGGGGTTGTAGCTCCCTTCCAGGTGAGGCTGGTAAACGAGATCGGGGGGTCGTAGCTCCCTTCCAGGAGAGGCTGGTAAACGAGTCAGGGGGTTGGAGCTCCCTTCCAGGAGAGGCTGGTAAACGAGCGCAGGTGGGTGCCTGCGTGCTGGTCAAGTCTGCGCCAGCACAGATGTTGTAAGATGTTTTCTCTATAATAAAATATTGAAGGCTGAGCAACTGCAGCGGTGGTTTTCTCCCGATTTGGGTTTCCACCTAAAAATCCTGGTGTTCATGTGTGATGCTTTGTGTGATGGTTTATTCTGTTATTACTGCACCTGTTTACTGTTTATTGAACATATGATGAATGAATGATGGAATAATATAAGTAAAGATTTAATGACAGATCTAGATCTCTATGTATACGCTAGTTTCATAAAGGGGATCCGCGTATATACGCTAGTTTACTAAAGGAAAGTAGCGTATGGGTTTTAAGGAATGAAAAAGTAAAAAGTTTTGATTATGCAGTAAATACTGATTCACCCCCCCTCTCAGTATTTTTCCCAACAACTAGATCAACTCTAGCTATACCAGTGCAGTTGCCCTCCTCCTCATCAATATGTAGGGGAAACTTCTCCAAAATATGATCTCCTTTTGAAAAAGAGACCTCCATGCTCTCTTGTGCAAGAATATGAGATGGATACCTTGCATTCAACAAGGTATGATGCAATATGCCAGCCTTCTCAACAATATCCTAAAGTGGATCTGAGTTTATGTTTCCTCCCTTCACATGCAAGATCTTGGTTTGTTTCTTTGCATGTGTTTTAGATTTTCTCCCACCAAATATTTCCATCATTGCTTCAATGAATCTGAAATAGGAAGAAGTATTTGTATTCTAAAGAACATGACTCAAATATCCACCATGCATAGGTCTTACCTCTAAAGTGCAGCCCTGCAAATTTGATAGCACTTCCTTTGGAAACTTTGTGCTACTGCAACATGGTATTAAACTCCTCCACCCCTGCTTTGGCTGAACATGTGGGTGAACTTCCGAAAGTAGATAGAAAAAATCTATCTTGCTGCTAGCTCCCCTTCACCTTAGACTTGCAAAATCCATGAAGTGAGATGATCTCTGAATGCCTGATTTTGAGACTCATGCTCTCTTAGAAAATCTCCAAGAGTTTTCTTCTTGGTCACCTCTCCTTATTTTCCCATCTATTTCATGACAAAACTACACCTGTGACTACACTGTGCATCAAAGGATGTGACTGCATGTTCACATTCCTCATTAGAAACCGTAGAGTTTGTTTCTGCTTCAAACCCTTGTGGAGATTCTTCAAATCTCTCCCTTCTCTTTTGCTTGGGGCTCCCATGAAAGCCCTAGATGGATTTCGGGAGAAGCTTGGCTAGCTCATCTCTTTTTTTCTTCTCCACAAATTGGAGTCTTCCTCTTCTCCTTAGATGGCATCTTGGCTGAAGATCCACAGGCTGAGCCAAGATTATGCTCTGATACCACTGTAATGTTCCTTTTCAGAAACATTATCAATCGACAAGAAAATATATTCGAGAGATAGAATGAAGGGGCATTTACTGGATTTGTCACCTCCATAAAGAAAAATGAGATCTAGAGGCTTCCTGGCCCACTATCAGACTCTGTCTATAAAGTGTTGTCAAGGGAAAATATCCCTAAGAGGGAAATACAACCAAATTGGGAATCTTGCAAGATAACCCAAAAATGCAGCTACAACAACATAAAGACATAAAATGGAAATAGAAATGAATAAAATTATGCCAAAATGTATGAAAACCATTGAGCCATTTTATTATGAATATCAATAGCAAATGATACAATGGACATCAAAAGAATAAGGCAAGAAGCCTTCCATGAAAACATATGCCAAAATATAAAGTGCTGCCCCATAGCAGAATGCCCATGAATAGGGACTACGTAGTCATAGAAGGGAGACTACTATACTAAGTGAAAAAAATCATGGATCTACATATACATGGCTCATACATCATTGGGAGACAATATATAAGCTCCCAATCACTACCTCAAGTCAATCCTAGAAGGATTGGCTGAAATATGCAAAACTGTCAAAATGCCGAAGTTGTTGGGTAGCTACAGCAACTCAATATGTGGAGTGGAATGGTGAAAGCTGAATGGATGAATCTGATGATGTGCCTTTCTCCAATAATTCTCCCAAATGTCAGGCTGATCCCGACACAAGATATTTCACCCTCTAAAATATCTACAACACCCTCACTGCAAATATGCCTCAACAAGAACGCAATCAATGAGAGGGTCTACACTGTAACTGATGGAAGTGGTTGGAATCCTGCAAATGATAGTGGAATAATCTTGGGAATCATCCTCAATAACCTCCTAGAAGTAGAGAAACTCCATCCTCTGAAAGATCAACTCAAAATGGTGTTGTAGGAAACCTCCCAGTAACATCCCACAACACTGCATAATAATCTACTACAGACACTATGCTGATGAAGTAGGCTGATGCTATGGCTTGAATGTCAGAATATGGAGGATGATTGCAATCCTTCATGAGCTCCTCAAGAAGGAGAGGAAATCCTAAATAGGATTCCCTCATGCCCTAAGGCATTGCAGTTCTGCTGAACAACAAGAGGCAACAATTTATCTGAATAGACAAATAATCAAATGATCAAAAGATTATCTCAATGGGCTTCCTTGCTCCTCTTTTAAACACAACGAAGTCCCCACCTTCCTTCCTCTAGAAGTTTCCTCCCCCATGGAATATTCCTCCACTAAAAACGTGTTGTCCCACTTAGTGCGTTCCAACTCATGCCAACGCAGTTTGACTTGGTCAACTAAGCCTTGTCCATTTTCATTTTAACCTCTTTCACACATGAGGGTATGAAATCCTGCTCCACGATGATCCCTTTTCACATTGTAAGGGATTTTATTCCTGTTTATTACATGAATGGGTCGCTTTACCCACTTTTATTCAACAAAATTGAAATATGCAACTATAATGTTCCATTTTAGCTTGAGGCTAAAATTGGGAACATTACAGACATGCTATCATGAGCATCACACCGATTAGACACCTAGGCTTTATATCTGCATTTTTTAGAGAGATGATGTCTCAGGATGTAACAGAAACACACATATTTTTTGAATGTATGATGCAATAATTAATGAAAATGTGTGATATATATATATATATATATATATATATATATATATATATATATATATATATATATATATATATATATATATATATATATATATATACAACTATTTTCCTATATGGATCTTTTCACATGATGATGATTTTACAAATTACACAAATATCTATCTAATACAATGTTAGCCACTATATCAGTTAATGCATTCATTCGTCTAGGAATATATTGATATGTGATAAAATTAAAATGTCTTTCCAACAAACGAATATGTAAATAAAATCTCAAAATGTATGGATTTCTCACTGAATAATGACCATTGAGTTGCAGAACAACACGCTGAGAATATAGACTTACAAGCAATGTGCATATGTTGAGATTGATTGCCTCGGTTAATAGTTCAATAAAAACACTATATTCAACGAAATTTTTTGTAGTTCATCCTAGAAAAATACCTTGTAGTTCTATCAACTCACTAGCAGGATCATAGATTACCCAGGCTACTGAAGAAAAATTCTTGGTACTACGGGAAGCACCATCCGCGAAATCGACATAAGGGGTAATAGACATCTACACAAATAAGCAAGACCCAAATAAGCAGGCAAATTCTCGAAAAGCACACCGAATCAAAACATGTACAAAAATGAAAAAAAAGCACCTATGTACACAAATCATGCATGAATGACTCATGCATAACACTTTTTGAGATACAACCCATTTTTGGGTTATTCTAACGGATGACCTTTGTAATCAATGAGCTCATAAGCCCCGTTCTACAATACGAGTTTAACAATGTAAGGCCCTTGCCACATGGGTTGAAATTTTCCTACCCCTAGATTATCATGAGCTTGGTAATACAGGAGGACAAGATCTCTTTCAATGAAAGAACGAGGGGAAATTGATTGGTCAAAATGAGATTTGACCCGCTTTTCTTGTGCTTCAATAACCAGAGCAACAAAGTGGCAAGTTTCATCTAACCGTTCGAGATAAAGGAGACACTCTTCTTTGAGTGAAGTGTTGGGTAGTAATTCAAAAACCAACTTGAGCAAAGGTATTTCACATTCAATCAGAAGAGTAGCTTCCAAACCATAAACCAACTGAAAAGGGGTGAATCTGGTTGCACTCTTAATGGAGGTTCGGTATGCCCAAAGAGCTGAAAATAATATGAGATGCCAATTGGATTTATGGATCCCAATCATACGTTGAAGCATGGTAACAAGAACTTTGTTCATGGCTTCAACCTAGCCATTGGCCTGAGGATAGAACGACGTTGAGCTGTCGTGATGAAGACCCAACTTATAAGTCAACTCGGCCACCATGTAATGCCGAAAATGGGAACCATGATCGGTGAGGATGGCTTGAGGGACACCGAACCTAGCAATGATATGATTGAATATGAATTGAGAAACTGTCTTACCGTGAGTGGAAAGTGTAGGCATTACTTTGACCCATTTGGTGAAGTAGTCCATGACTACGATAATATAAGCATGCTCCCCAACCGAGTGAGGGTTACACATCATAAAATTGATGCCCCACTTTTCAAAGGGACCAACGGTAATGACATGATGAAGAGGTACAGGCGGCGCATGCATCTTGCATTGATAAACCTGGAAATCATGACATTTACGAACTGTGACAATGCAGTATTTGAAGATAGAAGGCTAGAAATAACCAGCACATAGAATATTTTACGCAGTAGCATAACCAGACATGTGACCGCCATAGGCGGCACTGTGACAATCATTGAGGACTTTCTCAGCTTTCACGAGGGTCAAACATTGAAGGAGAATGGAATCCACTCTGACATGATAGAGGGTATCCCCAACTATAATATATGGTTGCAAATGATGATGGATGCATCAGCGAGCATCCTTCGTCAACTCAGATGTGAAAGTAGAAGTCTAGAGATAAACAATGATATCACCATACCACAGATTGAGGGTGCTAATCAAGAAAAGGGTATCGTCTGGTATATATTCCTGAGGACGAGACGAAGGAGAGTCTAAAGGCAGGTAAAAAATCAAATCAGCAAAGAATAATGACTTCTTCAACTTGGCAGCAGTAAATTCCAAATCAAACTCTTGGAGGATGAAAATCCACTTTGAGTATTTTCCCCCTAGCAATTGTCGAGACAATATATAGGTCATGGGGTTGCAATCGGAAATCACAGTCATTGTACATAAAAGAATTAATGAAGAAAATAATGAACAACTTGAACTGCATATAAATCTAACTTCTTGATGTGTGCATAGCATGTCTTAGGGTCGAGAAGATTATGAGACAAGTAATAAATAACATGCTTTTTACCGTCAGAATCGTCTTGTACCAAAACCATGGAAATTGTACTGAAAGCGGTGGCTAAATAAAGGGAAAAATCACAATGATAATTAGGAGGATGCAACAGAGGAGCGTTGACAAGTAACGTCTTCAGGGCCTCAAAATAATTTTGAGCAATCTCATCCCAGCAGAATGGGATGCCTTGCTTTAATAATCGCATGTATCCTCTAGCTACTTCTGCATAGTTAGGTATAAAATGACGTAGAAAATTAGCCTTTCCTTGAAAACTATGCAACTGATGTAGTGAGGATGGAGAGGGGAGATTAATAATAGCCTCAACCTTCAGAGGATAGAGGTGAATTCCATCTTTGGATACGATAAACCCTAAGAGTCTACCGGAATCAATGCAGAAGACGCACTTGTGCGGATTAAGCCGAATATTTTAACGTCGACAACGAAGAAAAATCTAATGAAGATGGTTAGGATGGTCCATGCACTTAGTTGAATGAGTGGGAAGGTCATCTAGATAAGGCTGAATGATGTCTCGAATATCGTGAAAAGCATACGACATCGGTCATTGAAATGTAGCCCCAACATTCTTTTTTTCCAAAAGGGAGCTTCTTATATGCGAAAATACTCTAAGGACAGATAAAGGAAGTATTTTATTGATCATTTGGAAGAATTTTAACCTGATTGTAACCAGAAAAACCATCCATTAAGGAAAATATCTCACTCTCTTCACAGTCATCAATGATCTGATCAATAAAGGAAGTGGGATAATTATCCTTAGGAAAAGCTCGATTAATATCACGATAATCAACAAAGACATGAATATTTCCCTAATTATTATCTACAGGAGAAATATTAGAGACCCATTATGTCAAAGGAATCAGATAAATAAAACTAGCTCGAAGAATGTAATATCCCAAAATAGGGATTTTCTACAACAAATGGAATATCTTAAGATATTCCAAAGTTGGAGCTTCATAAAATCATGAGCATGGAAATGTATAATATCTCATTTTATGTACAATAACATCTCACCATCATATTTAAGAACCTCAGCAATAATATGGCCTATATTATCCTTCCCAAGTGGGGAAATGCAACAATATAGGGCATAAAATAGCTTTCTTCAGAAAATAACGCAATAAAAGTGGATACTGGGACATGGATCCCTTATTTTAGAAAATATATAACCCACTTACAGAATTGGAGATGAAACAAATGAATCTAGCTACACTAAATAGATCTCCCCAGCTCAAGATAGCTTAAAAACACCCCGATCCCATGACTTCTCTACAACATAATTTCTGAAGACTGTGAGAGCATAATTCCCATGATGTTTTCTATAGAAAATGAATAATTAAGACTGATATAGAGATTATATTAATAAATAGCATAGAAATAGAGGTTTAAACTCTTTTACACAAAGAATAAGACACCCGACGAGGGCTTCCAACATTATACATGTATAAAAAGCAGCACTGTAGAAAATAATGTAGTTATTGCATATATATATTAAAAATGGCTGAATATGACATGAGATGGCTGATAAATATAGAAAAATGGCCCTAGGCCCTTCTTATTGGAATTCTCGAAGGGAAATAAAAACCTCCTCCTCAAACACTAACACAAAATCCAGGGGTGCAACCCTACTACTGCTGCACCTGCATAATGGACGCAGTTTCTGAAGATGACTATGTTGTATGTGCTAATGGCTAATTGGCCCTAATCCATATGATGGAATTGAAGCTCAAACCCTTCCCTTTAGATCCCTTAAGAAAGTTGATCCAAAGAATAGGATGGAATTCCCGCATTAGAATTCTTTGCACTAAGCAGTGTTGCAACCACAGCTAAACAGCTGAAGCATGCAAGTAGTAAAAATACCAAATATAGCTGAATAATACATGATCTCCTTGCTGCTATTCCCTCCTTTTTATCCTTAGTGAGCCTCCTCACCATGGACCACACATTGTTGAGGTGACTTCCTAGTGAAGATTCCTCCTTCAAAACTGTGATGTCCTTGTTGGCTTCCCTCCTCTTCTAGAAGTGTTGTTGAATTGGTCAACTGGAAATATTTCACCTGTATTACCTCCTTTCACACTGAGTGTTCTTCAATCCAGCTCTCATATGTGCGTCTAGCTAATACTTGTTCATATTGAGCTAGTTTACTTGGGTGATCTCTTCCTCCCCAAGAATGCATGTTGACTTAGTCAAACTTGACTCTGTCCACATCTATTTTTCCCTTGTTCACACCTGAAAGTGTAGAATACAGCTCCTTAGGTGATCTCCTTCCTCATTAAGGTGGAATTTATTCATATTTTTATTGTTCATGGGCCTCCTTACCCATTTATTCCTCTTCTAAGTGAAAGAAACAAAATCTAATATTCCAAATTGCTGTGTGCAAATTTTGGAATACTACAGTCCTCCCCTCTCAAATGTTTCTTGCCCTCAAGCAAATAAAAAGGTAGAACTAAAGAACCTCCTCTTATACCCCTGTAGCATCCTCATATGATGAGCTCCCCCCAAAGAATAAGATGCTCTCCCAGCAATGAAACCTCATAGTGCCTCTCCCAAGAAAACAAATTAGCATTTGGTGCACATCCCAAATGGTTATCATCGTGCAACAGTAACATAATCAAGGAGACAACTATGTGCTATCTAGAGGTCCTCTTAAGGCATGGATTTTGAAGTGCATGGGAAACTCTCATTCCCAAATGGAACCTCCACCCCCAAGCTATCATCCATATGAAATAATTCACCCTCCAATATGGAAACTCATGAACAATATCCTCCTCCTTGGGCTCCTAAAGTGTAGGTGGGCTAAATATATGAACATGATAGGCAAGAAGGCCTATCCCACATTGTTTTACTCTCCACAGATGATAAGTGTAGAGGGCATGTTGATCTTGGGCTGCAACATGATTTCCCTCCAATGGCAAGAAGAATATTGAGTCTCCAAGGACCCTTCCTCCAAAGTCATGATCCATGCCAACCCAAACCATTCCATACAAGATGAATGACACATCATCACCATATGGAATCCAAATCAGAAAATGGCTAAAGGTTATGTGAAAATTTGGATGATACACATGGTCTCTCTGGTGGATACACCACAGTCCTTTCAACTACTGATTCAGAGCATCAAGTGGCAAGTTGTTCTTCAAAGAATTTGCAGCTATGCATGTTAGCTCGTCTACTATGAAGTAGTAAGTAGTAATATATACCATTTGTGTACAATAAAAACAATACAACACTTGCCCAAAGTAATGTAGAGATGGGTTATCAACATTACAAAATTTGGCCCTAAAGTGACCATGTAACCCATAAATAACCTTGCTTTCCTGTGGAGCAATGCACTGTTTACATATGGTGAGAAGATACAAATACTCAATAGAGTAATCAAAAATCACATAAATGTATTTATTACCATGCATCACGTGTGAGCTGAAGGTGAGGTCCATGAGTGAGTTTTCCCATGATAATATTCTCATAAAAATCTGCAAGAGGAGAGGGTGCATACTCCCTTTGGAACACTCCATCAATAGAAACATGCTCTCAAGTGACAATGTTGTAGGCTTTAGTAACAAGGCTTTTGTCACTCCATGACTTCTCCCTTTGACATTCCACATGCCAAAGCCATTCACCATCATGCTACTATGTGAGAAGATCTTCTTCTGACATGGAAGCGTCTCATAATCCTCCAATGCTTGACGGTAGCCTCCTTGCACCATGAAGGTGCCTTCCTTCTCTCTGGAAATATCATGAAAAGTGTTAGCTCCCTGTAATTTGAAAGATTGGAAAATAAAAACTGTAGAGAGAACACTTGAACCACTTTGGGATTCTAGGATCTAGCCCTCTTGAATCCGCAGAGGGATCTCTCTAATAAGTGCAAAGATTTATTTATATTTAAAGGCTTTTGGGTATGATATTACGTTAGTTATTAAGAGCAAGGGTTTTTGTTTGTTTTGGATGTTTGAGCATGATTTAAGTTGAGTGGAAAGTCCTAAAATGGAAATATTTTCAAAGGTGTGAAGTTGCAAGCAATCAGAACAAGGTTTGGCTAATAGGATAGATATGACGCTGGTTTTTAGTACATTGGGCTATGGAGTCATAAAAGGGCTTTAATTGTGCAACAATTCTAAGAGTGGTCCAAGGGGAAAGTCATCTATATCACAAGGTCTTTGAGATTTAAAATATGGAATGGAAACAATAAAAGTGTTGAAGGGGTGGAAACAGACACTAATTTCAACTAGGATTTAACAGTTTGTCCAAATAAGAAAAGCCTTTTACGGTAACTGCTTAAAACCAACCAAGGATAGGGCTAACCATAGACTTCTTGGAAAATTTCGTATTAAAGCTAAATCAATAGAAAAACAATCTAGTAATCCACATAATTACTTTCAGAAAGGATGAAAACAGATAAGTAAAATGAAATGCAGCCTAAGATCAGGAAAGATACTTTTAAATCTAAACTGCTTTCAGCATACACTTAGGGAACTTTTAGAATTACCTTTGGAAAAAGAAGCTAGAAAACAGGGCACACCATCAATTTTCTAGTCTAACTTTACTAAGAAAATAATGAAAATAACATCCAAGAATAACGTTTAAAGTAAACAGTAGGACGAGGGAACGCTAGCATTCTTAACTATTTGATAGTATTGAATCATTCTTAAATACAAAATTTGGAGGAAAACATTGAGATAAAGCTTATCAGTCAGAGAAGGGTACTGTAAATAGTAAATCATAACTCTATGCTTGCTATTATTTATTAGATAATAATGGAAAAAATGACATACATGAAAGGAAAAACAATAACACAGAAAGAAGCACTTCACCAGTGATATAGACCAAGATCCCAAGAATTGGCTTGTATATTGATGTCAAACCAGTTACATTCTTCAAGTCCGATGTTTCAGTTTAGCAATCATCTTCACTTCTCAACCTAACTTATTAGATCACAAATAGAGCTTCAAGAGCCTTTGAACACTATTTACACATGGAAATTTTCAAGCACAAGTATATTTCAAAGTTCTGCAACCAACCCTTTATAATGAGCTCCTCAAGAAGATTTTATAGAGAAACGAGGAGGTCGAATGAGGGAAAAGATCTAAGGGTTCAATTAATATAGTTTTTAATGCTTCTCAGCCTTTGAGGGGCTCAATGGAGAATATTACAGATATTTTCTCTGTATTAATTGTTTTACATTAAGAATTAAGCTCGGCGGGGAGATTTTGTTGACTTTAAGGCTCTGTGTCATCTTTTGTAATAACTTTGCTGATATTTTGCAATAAGTTCTTTTAGTTGAATTAACTGTTCAATTGTTTTGGGCAAATATATTTTGTTCTGATCATAACTTGGCCTCTATTGAATTCTTTGAGGCTACAGGTGGCTTTGGTAGCTGAGAGGAATCAATTAGCCTCTGATGTGGCAGTGGAGGCTTTCTCGGTCTGGTAGATATTTTTATTTTGACCTAAAACAGGATTAATTTTCTTCTGATATGTGTGTTAGGCTTAATTTAGCCTAATTTCCTGTATTATGTTCTCCAACTGTGTTTAATTGAGTGGATTAGGCTTTTAATTGTCGATTTTAGCCGTAATCCACTAAAACTATGATTCAACCTTCAATTCTTTAGTTTCTGTTGTGGTTAGGTCTTCGACACTGATACTCTTTATTTTAATTAAGATTTACTGTGTCTTGTTGATGTGCAAGTGCGCAGAGGGTTCTTATGGCATTAGTGCTCATGATGCACTGATGAAACGTGGTGTTGAACCTTGTAGGTGGACACTCTTTGATAAATGAAAGCCTGGAGGATCGTCATCCTCGGCTTTTATTTTTCTTTTTAAACATTTGAAAAAACATTTGAAACCTACAAAATGCACAAAATATTATAACAATCCTGCATGGTTGGGTAAAACTGCTTCATAGGTTGCGGTTTGGATCATGACCGTTGGATGAATGCATCCAATGGCAGAGATTGAGCGCTGAAGTTCAAAGGGAAATGGTTGGAAGAATGGTGGAAGATTAAGTTAGGTCCGTTGATCTGTGTTGATCAACGGTCGAGATTAGTTTTGAAAAATATAATGCGAAGGGGTCACATTATGTGGAAATGGCGGAAAATATAAGAAAAATGGGTTAAAACCTTAATCAGCAGTGAAAAAGGTTAAGAGGAAAATTGGGGTTTACGAAATGATTTAGGGTCGTTAGATCAGATCAGCCCACGGAGATCTACAGTGGAGATTACTTACAAATTCCCTTGGAGGAAGGCAGAGGGTGATAGTGTAATGGCCAGATTGAATTTTTGCCACTGATCTGTAGAGATCAACGGCGGAAGGTGAACATGATGGGTCACAGTGTAAAAGAGAAAAACAGTTTTAGTTAAAGAAACCAGCAGTATCGCGTAGTGAAAAGGCGGATGAGTGGTTTTACCTTTTCGAATGTGATATGCATTAGAGCCCATCATGTGGCATTCTAAAACTGCTTATATCGCGTAGCTCTTGGAGAATTAACTTTCGTGCTAAAAACTATGCGATATGGAGCGTCTGTCGTTAGATCTGGGGTCTCAGAACTGACGGTTGGGGAGAGAGCACGATATTGATAAGATGCGAAGGTAATAACATGTGAGGAGGTTTTAATTGGGACTGTCCGATCATAGGGATGAATGGTGGAGATCAAATCTGGGATGGATAGGACCCAAGAGAGTCGGGCCTACTGAGATGAATCTGGGTCGTTGGATATTTAATATGGACGGTCGAGATCAATCTTTGGGGTTAATGAAATGATGTATAAGGTAGAGAATGGGTCAATATGGGCCATTGATCTGCAGAGATCAACGACTGAGATTTAAAAAAAAAACATTATAAAGTGGGGCTTCATAAAATTTAACCAAGGTGGTGAGGAAAGATCTGGATCGTCGGATCTTATTGCAGGGACAGTCCAGATGTAATCGGAGCTTTGTGATCGACAGGGGCAAAAGGTGCAAGGCGCCGATGCGATTGAGTGATGGTCGTCGATGTGAGAATCAGATTGACGGTGGGAAATTAATTGGAGGAGTTCAAAATTGAGGAAAGGGCTTTGGGAAGGAGCGATAAGGGCCGTCAGATCAGGGAAAACAAGAAAAGATCGATGGCTGATAATCCATCAGAAGACCACCAATCGGGAGGGGAAAATCAAATAATACAAAGTGCCCAATGGAAATCTCTGATGCGGGATTGCACTAACCATTTAGTCATTTCAGATCAACGGTGGAGATTTTTTTAAATCATGAACCGGCAGAACCCTTTGTAACATATGAAAATCGTAATTTTTGTGAAATACAAAGGATTTTTGGCTTCGGGGTGGATTTATTTATAAGTTTAGCGCTCGATTAGCTCGATTACGGGGCTTTCGGGTTATATGAGGGAAAGTGGAGGTCGGGGGTTTATATGCACAAGAGGGGCCAATCAGAATCAGAATGATGGAGGGGCCTTTTCAAACGCGCCCGATGAAAAATCTCCGATGCGAGATCTTATTGACTGTCGATCGGCTTTAGATCAACGGTCCTCTTCATTAAAAACATTGAACGAGCATGTTTTCATATAAAACATAGGAAAAGAGATTTTATGAATTTACAAAGGAATAATATGATTGGGAAGGGTTTATTCATGAGTTTAAGCACCTGATTGCGGGCTCTTTGGTTATATGAAGCGGCAAAGGGATCAGGGGTTTAAATAAAAGGACCAATTGGCATCGGAGTTTTTAACGTAACACAAAGACTTGTGCTCGCCGATTTTTCCAATGTGATAAGCGCCAAATGGGTTTAGCGCTTGGTTCTAGCGCTAGGGTATATGTGGGGAAGTGGTTTAGGGCTTAGCCCAAAGGGGCTTAGATCCATAGTAAAAAAGAGTGTTTTTTTATGATTTTTTTCAAGTTTTTTCAATGGATTTGGGGGTTTCGGTAAGGTTCAAAAATGAGTTTTAAACCTTGTAAAAGGGGATTTTTGAAGGGAAGAAAGAAATAAAGGAAAAATAGTGGAATTTCATGAGGAAAAAAGGGAAAAAAATGAAGGTTAATCTTGAGTGGAGGGAGGGGAAAAAAGGAGTTTTGCAGCAGTCTTTTATTCAGGAAAACAACAGAATTTCTGAGTTTAAAAGGGAAACAACAGTGAAGATTAATGTAAAGACATGATGTCTTCACAAGAATTCAAGAACTAATAATTTTGCAATAAAACTTGTTTCTTGAAGTCTTCAAAAATGATTTAGCCACGATTTGATATGACAAATTTTATAGGTCACTAACAGTGGCTCCACATGGGGATGGTGCCTTCTTGAAGGCATCAAGAACTTCAGACTTGCATTCTCTGGGGGGCTGATCAGTGCCTCATCCATTGGGTTGCAACTTTCTTCACTTGGATGATCTTCTTCTATTTTGAAAATGTTAGTAGCCATGAAAAAAAATGGAACTTCATCAACACAAGCTTTCTACCTACCCAATCCTACTGATCTAACATTTTTTCTTCTTTCAGAGTGCACTTGGATTGGAAAACACTTTTACAAAAATTTTATTGTTTTGAAAGCATACAATTAATCTAAGTCTACTTCTTATTTCTCCATGAACTCAGATTAAACAATTGAGTTCATATGCTTCTCTACCTAATCTACTATCTGTTAGGATTAAACTATCTAATAGATTTTCATTCTCTAACTTCTAAAACAGAAATTTAAAAGCATACAAGTCAGGATTGAACAGTCTAACTTGTTGTTGATCTATGACATAAAACAAGCTGCATATAGATAATTATTTTGCAGAAAATTAAATCAATACCTTGAAGGCTTAAGATCTGAAAGTTCTAAGCACGACCTTCTCTTTTCTTCAGTTCTGTTTTTTAGTTTATTCGAGCTATTTTTTATTTGTTCTCTGGTTCAGATTTGAGCATTTCAGAACCATTTTACTTCTATCTTTTGACTCAAAATTGAAACAAGTTAGATTCATTCTTCTTTTGGAATCTTAGGTTTAGATTTTGAGCTTGTTTGAACCATTAATTTCTATCCTAATCTTCCTAACTGATAATCCAAGATTAAGCTATTTGGCAAATCGAATTCACTAACCTATCAGAAGTCAATTTAAAACTAATTAGTCATGATTGTTCTATATGACTAACTAGGAGTGCGTTTTTCAACAGTGGCATTTGAGCTTGCACACTTTCAGATTTTGTTTTTCTCTTTTTTGGTATGGGGTTGTACCTTTCTTGTTTTTACAATCTGCCCTCTTTTCTTTCTTTTACTATTTTTGTATTTTTGATTTTTCTAAATTTGAATGCAATGATGGATGAAATATTTATAATGATAAAATGGATAAAAATGCTTCCACACATTCTCCTTCATGGAATTCGTGCTTAACCTTCTATGCATCATTCTCAGGCAAACATTTAAGCAATATCCCACTTGCATTTTTCCAATAAAGACATTTATTTATAATGCAGTAGTTTACATATTTTAACTTTAAAAACCTTGCCCTTGTTTTTGATAAACTAGGAGGTGTATTCAAATTAAGAAAAACAAATAAAATATCAGCATACCAAGAGGAATTCATAAAATGGTCTTCAAAAATGGGGGTTGAGAGTTCCTCTTGTTCATCTAAAGCATTTATCATATTAATGTCAAGAACTTTAAAATTTGATTCAGCCATCAATCTAGTTAGACCTTGGCCTTTGATGAGTTTAGTGGGCTTGATTTCCAAATTGTATTCAAGTATCACAGCTATCCACTTACCTCTCTTACCATCTGGGTCATGTGTTAGAATGTCTTTCACAACTGAATTTGGGACAAAGGCAATGATGTGTGAGTGAAGGATGTATACTCTGAAGTCTTTTAAAGCTTTGACCAAAGCAAAATCTTGCTTTTCCATGATGTTATACTTCAGAGGAGCATCTCTCAATGCCTTGCTAAAGAATGCAATAGGCTACACTTGTCCCTGTGTATTTTTCTGCAATAGGATAGCAGCTATTGTATGTTCTGATGCGAATGAAAAAATATAAAAATCTTTTGAAAAAATAGGACTTATTAGGACTGGTGTTTTGATTAATGCTTGTTTCACCAGCTCAAAGGAATTCTTTCCTTTCAAGGTCCATTTAACCCCTTGCTTCTTTTTCAGCATGTTTGTAATGTTTCTAAGGAGCTCAGCCAAGTTGGGTATGAACCTTCTCAAGAAATTAATCTTTTCAATCAAATATTGTAGTTCCTTGATGTTTCGACGATGAGAGATTTGCAATATGGCCTCAATCCTCTTTGGATATATCTTAATACCTTCTTCTGAAATGATGTGCCCAAGAATTTTACCTTCTTGGAGACCAAACAATGTTTTCTTAGGGTTTAAAGATATTCCAAAATTTATGCATTTCTCGAATACTATTCTCAAGTGTTTTAAGTGCTCTTCATATGTCTTTGAAAAAACAGTGACATCATCAAGGTAAATAATGATGAATTAGCCCAATTCCTCCGAGAATGAATTGTCCATGGCTCTTTGGAATTTCGCACCAACATTCATTAGACCGAAGGGAATTTTCATGTACATGAAAGTGCCCCAAGATGTACTGAAGGTTGTCTTTAATTTATCATCAGGATGCACTAAAATCTGATTGTACCCTGAGTAGCCATCAAGCAAAGAAATTCTTTTAGAACCAACTACCCTTTGTAAAATATGGTCCATCTTGGGTAAAGGGTAGTTTTATTTCAATGAAGCTTTATTTAAGTCTCTAAAGTCTATACAAAGCCTAATATCTTCTGTTTTCTTCCTAACTAACACGAGATTAGACACCCACTCAAAATATCTAATAGGGACAATAATACCATCTTCATACATTTTCTTGATTTCCTTCTCAACCAAAGGTAACTGAACAGGGTTTATTCTGCGCAGCTTTTGTTTAAATGGATTTTGGTTTTCCTTGAGAGGAATTTTGTGCTGAATTATTTTAGTGTTATAGGATTTCAGATCCTCATAACTCCATGCAAAAACATCAAAAAATTCTTTAAAAAACTCTATGTATTTGAGTTTAATGTGAGCTGGTAAAGTCTTACACAGTTTGATCATAATTGGTTTTAGTTCACTTTCTATATTACACTCTTCAACTTCAGTCTCGATAGGCTCCAGCTTCAGTTTCTTGGCCACATCATTGAAATTAAACAAATCTTCTAAAGGGGATAGACCCTTTGGCAAAATTTTATTTTTAGACTGCAGAGTTTCTAAGTCTTTTGTTTATGACTCTACAGTCGTTTCTGTTGTGTTTTCCAGTTTTCTAGACATTAGATTTATATTAGAAACCTCAGGAGACATTTCTTCTTCATCAAGAAAATTTTCTTCACTAGGGCAGTCTATCTCATAGTCTGAACCCGAACTTGGTAGTTCAAATTCATTTCTGAACTGCATGAAGTCTTCTATTTGTTTGTCTCCGTTGAACACTTGCCAATAATTTTTTTTATCAGGTACAACTGGTCTGAATTTAATATGGGTTGTACATTGTTTGGTTTCATAAGACTTTAAGCATGTTCTACCAGCAAAAGCTAAGTTGTGGGCCATGATCTTCCTTTTTCTTGGGACAAAAATCAATTGGGATTCCTCAAAAGTTTTCAAAAAATCCATGACGTCGATTATATAGGCTCTAAGTCTTGGGTGATTAGCGTTGTATTCTCCATTCACTTGCCTAATGATTAAATATGAATCCCCATGCACTTTTATTCTCTTGGCTCCTAATTTCTTTAACAAATGTAAGCCTAAAAGAAGGGATTCGTATTCTACTATTTTATTTGAACACTGAAAGTTTAATCTGTAGGAATGGCCTTCTGTATGGTTGTTCTCAGTGTTACGTATCCAAACACCTGCACCAGAATTTATCCTAGTGCAAGACCCATCGAAGTTCATACTCCACAGAGGACTAGTTTCAGGTTCATCTTGGTTACTATCCTTTTCAACTAGTGTGCTTTCGGATGGTTCTTGAAAATCAGCACTTAGTTGAATTTGTGTTAAGTCCTTAGGTTTTTTATTGCATTGATGGTTACTTTCTTGACTATCAAGGTTTAAAAGAAAAGGACGCATGATTTGTAGCTCAAGACCTGTGTTTTGTTTGCTATAGTTTACGGGTTCAACAAACTATTTTGACATATCTATTACGTCTTCCTCCTCCTCTCTATCTACCATTAAATCAATTAGGGTCACTTGTTCACTGAATTTTTCATCGTTGAAAGGATAAATGAATCAAGCCTTGTGTTTACAGAATAAAGGGGAGAGTTTTGTGGTCTGTCTTGGCTAGGAACCATGTACTGCATATGGGACTCCCTGTAAAGTCTTCTAGTCTAGTTGAAAACACGGATGGTCGCATATGTCATGTCCATCTACATAGTTCCTTGTAACTTAGCTCCCCAAGATCTTGATAATAGCATTCCATATTTTGGGGGTACATCAACCACAACAATATCCATGACTAAACACTTGGCTGGGATTTGTGCTAAGTTAACACAGAGGTCTTTGATAAATCCTAAACATTTCACTCTGCTTGAGTCAAAGGAGTAAAGGTCTTTGTAAGTTCGGGTGATTTCAAGGCCTAGGCTCTCCATTACAGCTTTGGGCATTAAATTGTGAGAGGCCCTTGAATCATGCATAGCATTGTGAAAAATGTTGTCATGAAAATTTAAAATAACATAAAAATGAGGAATAGGTCCCTCTTGATATCTACCTTCAATCTTAGGACCAAATATAAGCTCTAGCTGGTCATCGTTAAGATTGACAGTATCGTTATTCTCTTCTATGTTAAAAGCCTTCAAAATTTGAGATCTATATACATTCTATGCAGCTAACTCAGTAAGAGGAACAGAGATTTTAATTCTTGAAATTTCCTACTCCAAACTAAAAGGGATCTGATTCTTTGAAGTGTTTGTTTTAGCCTTATTAACTGCCACTCTGTCAACAAAATGTGTTTGCTGATTTTCTCTATTTACATTTGTCAAAATTATTTTAACAAGAGTATTAGCTGAGGTGCTAACACTACTAAGGTCTGCACTCTATTTTTCATTGCTTTGAGTACCTTTTTCTTTACCTTTATCAGAATTTACAGCTATTTTTTTGTCCTTATGTTTTGTAACTTTGGATTTATTTACAGCGTTGTTTTGTGAAGATTTATCAGAGGCTTTTGTCTTGGGATTTTCCTAATTGGTTCTGCTCCTAAGTTCATATTCATTTTGAGACTCTATGATAACATTTTCCATGTATTGATAATAACTTTCATCCTCATCTCTTTTGTCATCATAGGGTGTATATAGACCTTGTTTTCTATCATAATGAACTTCAAAGTCATCATTATCTACTCCCAGCATATTGATATCATCTTCCTCTATTTTCTCACTTGTTTCTTCAACCTCACTTACATAGTTTTGATGAAAAGGAGGAGTGATATGTTGATCATATTTGCTTGGTCTGTTTTGAGGCTGGTTTCTTCTAAAATTCTGATTTTGGTTCTGATTTCTATTTTGAGGAGCTGTTTGGTTTTGATTTTCTTGTGCTCTCTCAAGTATGCTCATCTTTTTCATCATCTCCTCAATCATTCTCTCCATCTTTCAGCTGGATGTGGAAGGTGTGGATTCCTCTTTAAAGGAAAATTTCTTCTCATTCCTCATTCTTGCTCTTTTCTCTATTAAGTTAACTTCCACAGCAAGAGCTCATTTTTTCATATCTTAAAGAGTTAAAGGATCTCTCTCTCTCAGATGATAGGCCATTTTAGGATCAAATCCTTCAGGAAACTTGTTTAAACCTGAGCCTTGTGGAGGTTTTAGGTCTGGGGGAAGGGAATTATAAACGCTGTTAAACCTAGTGCAATAGGCTTGTACACTTTCCCCAGTGTTTCTGTGGAGATTCTTGTAATCAGAAAGTATTTGGAGAGGATTCTTCTTCACCTCCCATTTGTTTAAGAATTGCTGATGGAAGGCTTGGAGATCATTTATACTGTGAGGGGTTAAGCCTTTGAACCATTTTATTACGTCTCCCCTTAAACTCTGAAAAAATAATCTAAGCTTGATATATTCATCATCAATCTCATTTCTATCAAAGTATTCATTCATCTTATCCAGATGTTGTGAAGAAGTAATAGAATTACTGGCATCATACAATGGTATTTTGGACAGATAGTCCTGTGGAAGATCGACTAAGGGTAAAGGAAGGACTAAGGGAGCATACCATGCTGCCATGATAGGTGGTGGAGGTGGATTTAAAAGAGGTGGATTAACAAGAGGAAAATTGGGCTGAAGTGGAGCGGTTTGGACAGTGGATGTATGAAGAACAGATGTGGATGGACCAGAGATAGATTGTTGAGCTGATCTTGGATGAGAGGCACCTAAATTGTGAAGGAAATGTAAATCAAGTGGTGTTGTTTCTCTACTACCAGGATGTTCACTTGTTTTCGAGGATGAAAGTGAAGACTCTGAATCTAGCTGATCTAAATCATCAAGTGACCTAGTTCTAAATGGATTTCTCAAGTCAACTTGTGATTGTTGTAGAGGTGCAAGGTTTTCTGGAACTGAATTAGCTCTAAAGGGTGATCTAAAAACAATTGAAGATTTAATCTTAGGAGACTTCCTAAGGATTCTTTCAGGGTTATCAACTATCTCAGGAGGGTCTGGGTCAGGATAGGCTCTAGTATGAATCTTTCTAGGAGCCACTATGCTGTGTTTTTCAGACCTAAGTAAACAATAAAAGTTTAACGAGGTATGAAAATATTTAAGAGGTTAATCTGATCTTTAAACAAGAAAAATTTAATCCTAAAGCCTTATAACTGAGTTTAAATGATGTTATGATGATAATGGGTCTTCCTAGTGGAGTCTTAAGGTATGTTTAGGATTGTGGAGTCACCAGGTGGAAATTTTTAGCTCTTTTGGAGGTAAAAGGTTTTATGGTCCACCACCATGTTTATTGAATACTAATATGAAATATTTTTGGGTTTTTCTGAGTTTTTTCAGTCCTATGGGTTCTAAGAGTGTCCTAAATATGTTTCAAAACTTAGCTACGGATATGAGACAAAGACAGTCTACTCTTATGGCTAAGCTAGCTAATCCTTCAAGGTTTGATAAGCTCTTATGAGAATCCTAAGGTTTCCTTAGTTTGTCACTGATTCAAACAAGTTTTATCATGATTACCATTTTCCTGGTAGTGCTTGGAGAAGGCTACTTGTACTCACTGAACATTGAATGTTTGGCCAGAAATGTTATGCCTGGTGGGTTAAATAGCTCACAGAACAAGTATCATTAAATCAAGAGTTTTACTGAGATTCCAAAAGTATGTAGGATGAAGTTTGCTCAGAAAGTCCCCAGTGGAGTCACCAGAAATGTTAGCTCCCTGTAATTTGCAATATTGGAAAATAAAAACTATAGAGAGAACACTTGAACCACTTTGGGATTCTAGGATCTATCCCTCCTAAATATGGAGAGGGATCTCTCCAATAAGTGCAAAGATTGATTTATCTTTAAAGGCTTTTGGGTATGATATTAGGCTAGTTATTAAGAGCAAGGGTTTTTGTTTTTTTTTGATGGTTGAGCATGATTTAAGTTGAGTGGAAAGTCCTAAAATGGAAAGAGTTTCAAAGGTGTGAAGTTGCAAGCAATCAGAACAACGTTTGTTTGATAGGATAGATATGATGCTGGTTTTTAGTGCATTGGGCAATGGAGTCATAAAAGGGCTTTAATTTTGCAACAATTCCAAGAGTGGTCTAAGGGGCAAGTCATCTATATCACAAGATCTTGTAGATTTAAATGATGGAATGGAAACAATAAAAGTGTTGAAGGGGTGGAAACAGACACTAATTTCAGCTAGGATTTAACAGTTTTTCCAAACAAGAAAAGCCTTTTAAGGTAACTGTTTAAAACCAACCAAGGATAGGGCTAACCATAGACTTCTTGGACAAGTTTGTATTAAAGCTAAATCAATAGAAAAACAATCCAGTAATCTGCATAATTACTTTCAAAAAGGATGAAAATAGATAAGTAAAACGAAATGCAGCCTAAGATCAAGAAAGATACTTTCAAATCTAACTGCTTTCAACATAAACTTAGGGAAACTTTCAGAATTACCTTTGGAGAAAGAAGCTAGAAAACAGGGCACAACATCACTTTTCTAGTCTAACTTTACTAAGAAAATAATGTAAATAACATTCAAGAATAACGTTTAAAGTAAACATTAGGACGAGGGAACACCAGCGTTCCTAACTGTTTGACAGTATTGAATCATTCTTAAATACACAATTTGGAGGAAAAAATTGAGATAAAGCTTATCAGTCAGAGAAGGGTACTGTAAACAGTAAATGCTAACTCTATGCTTGCTATTATTTATCAGAGAATAATGGAGAAAATGTCATACATGAAAGGAAAAACAATAACACATAAATAAGCATTCACCAGTGATATAGACCAGGATCCCAAGAATCAGCTTGTATATTGATGTCAAAATAGTTACATTCTTCAAGTCCAATGTTTTAGTTCAGCAATAATCTTCACTTCTCAGCCTAACTTTTTAGATAAAAATTAGAGCTTCAAGAGCCTTTGAACACTATTTACACATGGAAAGTTTCAAGCACAAGTATATTTCAAAGTTCCGCAACCAACCCTTTACAATGAGCTCCTCAAGAAGATTTTATAGAGAAACGAGAAGGTCGAATGAGGTATGTTTTACATTAGGAATTAAGCTCGGAAGGGAGATTTTGTTGACTTTAAGGCTCTGTGCCATCTTTTGTAATAACTTTGCTAATATTTTGCAATAAATTCTTTTAGCTGAATTAATTGTTTAGCTGTATTGGGAAAATATCTTCTGTTCTGATCATAAATCGGCCTTTGTTGAATGCTTTGAGGCTACAGGTGGCTTTGGTAGTTGAGAGGAATCAATTAGCCTATGATGTGTCAGTGGAGGCTTTCTCGGTCTGGTAGATATTTTTATTTTGACCTAAAACAGGATTAATTTGCTTCTGATCTATGTGTTAGGCTTAATTCGGCCTAATTTCCTATCTTATGTTCTACAATTGTGTTTAATTAAATGGATTAGGCTTTTAAGTGTCGATTTTAGCCGTAATCCACCAAAACTGTGATTCAACCTTCAATTCTTCAGTTTTTGTTGTGGTTAGGTCTTCGACACTGATACTCTTTATTTTAATTAAGCTCTATTGTGTCTTGTTGATGTGCAGGTGCACAGAGGGTTCTTATGGCATTAGTGCTCATTATGCACTAATGAAACGTGGTGTTGAACCCTGTACGTGGAAACTCTTTGATAAATGAGAGGGTGGAGGATCTTCATCCTCGACTTTTATTCTTCTTTTGAAATTTTTGAAAAATGTTTGAAACCTGAAAAATACAAAAAATATTATAAAAATCCTCCATGGCTGGGTAAAAATGCTTCAGAGGTTGCGGTTTGAATCATGACCATTGGATGAATGCATCCAACGGCAGAGATCGAGCGTTGAAGTTCAAAGGGAAGCAGTTGGAATAATGGTGGAAGATTAAGTTAGGGTCGTTGATCTGTGTTGATCAATGGTCGAGATTAGTTCTGAAAAATATAATTCGAAGGGGTCACATTATGTGGAAATGGAGGAAAATATAATAAAAATGGGTTAAAACCTTAATCAGTAATGAAAAAGGTTAAGAGGGAAATCGGGGTTTCCGAAATGATTCAGGGTCATTAGATCAGATCAGTCCACGGAGATCAACGATGGAGATTACTTATGAAGTCCCTTGGAGGAAAGCAGAGGGTGATAGTGTAATGGCCAGATTGAATGTTGGCCATTGATCTACAGAGATCAATGGCAGAAGGCGAACATGATGGGTCACAGTGTAAAAGGGAAAAGCAGTTTTGGTTAAAGAAACCAACAGTATCACACAACGAAAAGGAGGATGAGTGGTTTTACCTTTTCTAATGTGATATGCATTAGAGCCCACTACGTGGCATTCTGAAATCACTTATATCGCATAGCTCTTGGAGAATTAACCTTTGCGCTAAGAACTACACGATATGGAGCGTCTGCTATTATATCTAGGGTCTCAGATCTGACGATCGGGGATAAAGGGCGATATTGATAAGATGTGTGGGTAATAACATGTGAGGCAGTTTTAATTGGGACTGTTTGATCATAGGGATGAACAGCGGAGATCAAATCTAGGATGGATAGGACCCAAGAGAGTCGGGCCTACCGAGATGAATCTGGGCTATTGGATCTTTAATATGGACGGTCTAGATCAATCTTTGGGGTTAATGAAATGATGTATAAGGCAAAGAATGGGTCAATATGGGTCGTTGATCTGTAGAGATCAACGACTGAGATTTTTCCGAAAAACATTATAAAGTGGGGCTTCATAAAATTTAACCAAGGTGGCGAGGAAAGATCTGGACCGTCGGATCTTATTGCAGGGACGGTCCAAATGTAATCGGAGCTTTGCGATCGGTGGGGGAAAAAGGTGCAAGGCGCCGATGTGATTGAGCGATGGCCATCGATCTGAGGATCATATCGACGGTGGGAAATGAATCGGAGGAGTTCACAGTGGAGGAAAGGGCTTTGGTAAGTAGCGATAAGGGCCATCAGATTAGGGAAAAGCGGAAAAGATCGATGGCTGATAGTGCATCGAGAGACCGCAAATCGAGAGGGGCAAATAAAATAATACAACGCGCCCAATGGAAATCTCCGATGCGAGATTGCGCTGACTGTTTGATCATTTCAGATCAACGGTGGAGATTGTTTTAAATCATGAATCGGTGGAACCCTTTGTAACATATGAAAATTAAAATTTTTGTGAAATACAAAGGATTTTTGGCTTTGGGGCATATTTATTTATAAGTTTAGCGCCTGATTATGGGGCTTTCGGGTTATATGAGGGAAAGCGAAGGTTGGGGGTTTATATGCACAAGACGGGCCAATCAGAATAGGAATGATGGACGGGTCTTTTCAAACACGCCCGATGAAAAATCTCCGATGAGAGATCTTATTGACCGTCGATCGGCTTTAGATCAATGGCCCTCTTCATTAAAAACATTGAACTGACGGGTTTTCATATAAAACATAGGAAAAGGGATTTATGAATTTAAAAAGGAATAATATGATCGGGAAGGGTTTATTCATGAGTTTAAGCACTTGATTGCGGGCTCTTGGGTTATATGAAGTGGAAAAGGGATCGGGGGTTTAAATAAAAGGACCAATCAGCATCAGAGTTTTTAATGTAACACAAAGACTTGTGCTCGCCGATTGTTCCGATGCGATAAGCGCCAGATGGTTTTAGTGCTTGGTTCTAGCACTTGGGTATATGTGGGGAAGTGGTTTAGGGCTTAGCCCAAAGGGGCTTAGGTCCACACTAAAAAAGATTTTTTTTTTATGATTTGTTTCAAGTTTTTTCAATGGATTTGGGGGTTTCGGTAAGGTTCAAAAATGAGTTTTAAACCTTGTAAAAGAGGATTTTTGAAGGGAATAAGGAAATAAAGGAAAAACAGAGGAATCTCATGAGGAAAAAAGGGAATAAAATGAAGGTTAATCTTGAGTGTAGGGAGGGGAAAAAAGGAGTTTTGTAGAAGTATTTTATTAAGGAAAACAACAGAATTTCTGTGTTTAAAAGGGAAACAACATTGAAGATTAATGTAAATACATGATGTCTTCAAAAGAATTCAAGAACTAATAATTTTTCAATAAAACTTGTTTCTTGAAGGCTTCAAAAATGATTTAGCCACCATTTGATATGACAAATTTTATAGGTTGCTAACAAAAAGTATGGGAAAGTTTCTGCCCATACTTTCCCAAGTGTAACCACAGCAACAAAAACTCTTGATGCTCCCTCATCTCTCCCTCATATAAGCCATAGAATAATATCATGATGTTTATCTTTTATGATGCCCATATAAACAAGTTTTCTGTTGTTCTATCATATGGGTGCCATGCCATGCCTCCTCCATCACATACTCCTTGACAAGGAGTATGACCCAAGATGGCCATACTCTCTCAAAAGTAGCCAACGCAGCTTTTCCTCCTACTACCCTATATCATAAATTTGCAAGTGGCTCATCAGCCTCTTGCTCTCCTTCCACATCCACTCAACCCCATGTGGATGCCTCCTATCATTCTTCATCTTGGCATTCCTCTAATGAGGGCTACCATCCTCCACAACCAGTTTCTCTTCCTTATATTTCATGAAATGATGGAATGAATTTCCTTGGAGATCCCTTAGAGAATATCTCATGTCCATAACTATATTGAAACCATCAAGATCCAAATGTGATAAATGAAAATCCTCCTTACTGCTATTTTTTGGCAGCGCTACTAGTCTCTCCAATGATATAGTTGTTGTCTCATACTCTCTTTCATGTCTCAATTCAAGGATGAGCATATTATTATGCATAAATTTTTTTGGGACCAAGTTCACTCCATCCTTTAATAAATCACACCCCGCCTTCACATGTGATGTGCAGCCCATCAGTGGCCTATTAGGATGATGTCTCATCCCTTCCTTGATCAAACCAAGTTTGCACATTGCAGTGCAATCAAGCTATCCCAAATGAGCAGTGTGCAATGGTATACAATTCTCCATATGATTTGCTAAAACAATAGGAGATGAAAAGTTAGACATACCTTGATGAACTTTAGAAGTATCTTGAATGGATATAAGGGCTTATCCCCCCAATAGGTTGGCTCCTCCAACTGAAGATGATGAGGCTGCCCCCCCATAGCTGTGACAACGCTGGTACAAGTTTCCTCAAACGGAGAATAGGACTCCTCCTTCTCTAACCTTCTACTGTCAAATGTCCTAATTACCTGATGAGTGAAATCGAAAAAATTGTATACCCTTGCATGTCTTACATGGATAGACCACCAAGAGCTTGCCTTGCCCTCCAAGTGCAGTGCTGAGATTTCCACAGCCTCTTTTTCCACTACTGGATGTAGTAGGAAAAATGCCCCTAGTTTCATCACCCAAGTCTTTGCTGCACACTTGAGTGATCCCTCAAATGTGGACAGCAGGAATATGTTGCCTCTTATGATTATCTTACTACATGGTCTTCTTTCTTCTCTCAGTTGAACAAACAAAGGAAAATCTAGGGTCTCTCTGAAAGCCCTAGGTTGGCACTTGTATTCTGCCAAATACCCACTCAGGATCTCATGTTATAAGTGGTATCCTTGCTCTCCAATTACTCTATGAGAATAGGAAGTGCATGCATCTTCTTCTTCCTCTTGAAACTTTCTATAGGTCTCATTGCAACTTTCTCCTCCTTGAAACCCTCTTGGAGTTTCAATGCATTTCTCTTCTTTCTTCTTAGATATGAAAATTGATGATATTAATCTCATTCTCTCCATAATTTTGTTCTCCTCTTCTTATTATATTCTAATTGGATCTGAAATCCACAGGCTGAGCCAAGATGGTAGCTTTGATACCACTGTAATATCCCAAAACATGGATTTTCTACAACAAATGGAATATCTTAAGATATTCAAAATTTGGAGCTTCAAAAAATCATGAGCATGGAAATGTAGAATATTTGATTGGATGTACAAGGAAATATCACCAGAATATGTAAGAACCTCAGCAATAATATGGCCTATATTCTCCTTCCCAAGTGGGGAAATGTAGCAATATAGGGCATAAAATAGCCATATTCAGAAAATAACGCAATAAAAATGGATATTGGGACTTGGATACCTTATATTAGACAATATAAAACCCACTTCCATAATTGGAGATGAAACAAATGATTCTAGCTACACTAAACAGATCTTCCTAGCTCAAGATAGCTTAAAAACACCCCGATCCCTTGACTTCTCTACAACAGAATTTTTGAAGACTGTGAGAGCATATTTCCCATGAGGGTTTCTAAATAAAATGAATAAGAGAGACTAATATGGAGATTATATTAATAAAATAGTAGAGAAATGGAGGATTAACCTCTTTTACACAAAGAATAAGACACCCGACAAGGGTTTCCGGCATTATACATGTATAAAAAGCAACACTGTAGAAAATAACACAGTTACTGCATCTATGTATTAAAAATGGATAAATATGACATGAGATAGCTGATAAATACAGAAAAATGGCCCTAGGCCCTTCTTATTGGAATTCCTGGAGGGAAATAAACACCTCCTCCTCAAACACTAGCACAAAATCCAGGGGTGAAACCTTGCTGCTGCTGCACCTGTATAAAGGACGCAGTTTCTGAAGATGACTGTACTGTAGGTGTTAATGGCTAATTTTCCCTAAGCTATATGATGGAATTGAAGCTAAAACCCTTCCCTTTATATCCCTTAGGCAAGTTGATCCAAAGAATAGGCTGGAATTCCCACATGAGAATTATTTGCACTAAGTAGTGCTGCAACCACAGCTAAATATCTGAAGCATGCAACTAGTCAAAATACCAAAGATAGATGAATAGTGCATGATATCATTGCTTCTATTCCCTCCTTTTTATCCTTGGTGAGCCTCCTCACCTTGGAACCCACATTGTTGAGGTGACTTCCTAGTGAATATTCCTCCTTCAAAACTGCGTTGTCCTTGTTGGCCTCCCTCCTCTTCTAGCAGTGTTGTTGACTTCATCAACTGGAATTAGTTCACCTGTATTGCCTCCTTTCACACTGAGGTATCTTCAATCCAGCTCTCATATTTGTGTCTAGCTGATCCTTGTTCACATTGAGCTAGTTTACTTGGGTGATCTCTTCCTCCTCAAGAATGCATGTTGACTTAGTCAAACTTGACTCTGTCCACATCTATTTTTCCCTTTTTCACACCTGAAAGTGTAGAATCCAGCTCCTAAGGTAATCTCCTTCCTCATTAAGGTGGAATTTATTCATATTTTCATTGTTCATGGGCCTCCTTACCCATTTATTCCTCTTCTAAGTGAAAGCAGCAAAATCTAATATTCCAAATTGCCATGTGCAAATTTTGGAATATTACAAAGAAGTTTTTCAAATTCAACTTTAATGGCGGAAACTTTTCTAGGGTGCACCAGATGAATACGTTGGTGAATAGGTTTAGAACCGGGATAAGTAAGAATTTCATGCACCACTATACTAGGATCAATGTCGGGCATTTCTTCGTAGGACCATGAAAAGACATCATGGAACTCACGAAAAAAGGATAGTATAAACTTAGACTTCATCAAAAGAAAAATTAACCCCAATATTGATGTTCTCAATGATTCCCGATTTAACAGAAATTTCAATAGGCATCGTCTGTGTAATGTTACTCAAGTTACCTTTCGTAAAGACATCATGTGTCAAAATAGGAAATTAAAGTGGAGGAGAAGGAACCTAAGTTGAAAAATTCTTGAGACAAATAGACATGGCCCCAAGGCCAGACATAAATGAGGAATGATGATGACCATCATCCGATGTCAGATCCTCAAGAGACATGGTTTCCACGATGGCCTCATCGAAATAAAACACCTCTTTCAATGGATCAAGTGAATCTGAATCAGCAAGCTGGGGGGATTGAGAGTAAATTTCAAGAGACATGCTCAAAGGAGCGCAATCGGAGGACGGAGGTTAAGAAGAAGCAATGAGTTCACAATAATAAATCTCAATTAGACTCAAAGGCATTGAAGTTCTGAAGGAATCAATCTGTTCAGGTGAAGGAATAATCCATGGGTCATCAGACCAAGAAATCATATGAATCTGAATAGTATTCGGAGGAGGAAGAGGAAAAATACCCATGAGGGCAGGATCTTTAAAAATATCTGGCCCTACGCTCATGTAGGGTTTGGGAATCTTATCCACATACGAAACGTTTTTCTCATAAGAAGAGGTGAAGAAAGACAATTGATCAACAGTAAAAATCTTTCCTTCATGTGGAAATTTTAAGGCACGAAAGAGAGTTGATGGAACACACAACATGGTGTGAGTCCAACTGCGACCGAGGAGAATATTATAATTGAGCTTGGCGTCAATGAATTCGACCGTGACATTGACTATCTTCCCTTTCAAAGTAATTGGTAAACTAGTGAGAACACCTAAAGGTTTTGATTCTCTTCCATAAAATGCTTCTAGGGCATTTGGTGATGAATTCAGAGTTGGAGAACCAATAACTTTCCAACACAAAGATGACATCACATAGGTTGACACACATTTGTCCACAACTGCTTGATGAATTTTGAGAAAATTAATAACAAATTGAATAATGAGTGAAATCTGATGTGGAAGTCATGGAATGAAATTCTCTAGATCGAAATCAAGAAGGCTAGTATCGACAGGATCAATCCCGCCAATTGCGGATAACAAAGCTCTTCGCTGTGACAGACAGCTCTGAAGTACTTCTAACACATACATTGCAGATAATGTCTGAGCTAAATCTTCAATAATATTGTAATCGTGAGTGGCATGGGCGTTGGAGGACCAGTAACAGGTGGACGAGGAGGACCATCAGCGATCTCCTTCCCTATGGCCTAACATGATCCATCATAATATTTTGACCGAGTAGCAATAGAAACAACGATAGAACCATTCATCATGAACACCTGAGAGCCAAATGGGGTATAGGAATGAGGTTTCTCTACCATCTGAGTCTGGTGAGATGGGAAAGTTTATTTCAAAATGGCCAGAGTTCCCTAGGTACCTTTGAGCAATTGGCTCACTTTGGACCATTGAGGACAGTCCTTGGTGAAGTGCTCTTCATCACAAATCAAAGAAGGGTACGTTGGTTTGCATTGAGAACCATCACCAGCATGAGGTTTCTGACAATCTTGTTTTGAGGTATCGGATTTGGCTTTACACTTACCCTTCTTCTTACCTTTAGAATCATTATCTGTAGGATTGGCCTGAATGGCATTAACTTCTGCGGGTTTACCAGAATTCAAAGTAGACTGAGAAGAAAAATTATTGGAAGAAGCAGACTTTGACTTCCCAGCATTTGAAGATGAATACTTTTGAGAAGTCTGAGACACAGAACCAATAATACCATCGATGGATGGAGTCGGTGGTGGTTTAGAAGTTCCAGGTCGGGGAGCATCAGGAAAGATATCATATAATGCACCAGGTTGAGAGTACACAAGATCAAGGTACTAGGCATACGCAATGAATTGTTCCTTGGTTACACATGCCCCCATAGCTATGTCTTTGGAAATATGATTAACAAAGGAGGTGGTGAACCAATGAGTTAGAAGCTGATCAAGAATCTCAAATTTTATCATGTGATGACAATGTTGCCACTCATGAATATGATTTGAGATATGAGTAGCTTGGTCCTGTTTCAATGAAGTGAGGAGGTACATCCCAGTCTCATAATAGAATGGTAACTGAAAATTTTTAAGGAATTCCATGGCTAAATAATTAAAGTCTTGGAAGACGCCACGAGATATCTCAATGTACCACTTTGCAGTGGCACCAGTAAGAGTTCGCTGGAAAATACAGAGTCTAATAGAATCGTCAACTCACGAGTTAGAACTCTCAACTTTGTGAAACCGTTCTCCAAAATAGAAGAAAAGAAAGATATCAACACCTCATCAACCAGCCACTTTCGAGGAGAAACTCCTTTTAAATACATTACATGTGAATGAACAATTTTGATGAGATACAAATTAAAAAACTTTTCTATATAGAGTCCATGGGGCCACAATGTAATATTACGTACCTAAATAAGCAATAATAGTTTAAGGCATAATAATAAAATAGGCTAGGTACAATAATAACAATATGTTATATAATTTTAATAACACATTATGGGGACTATACCATAATATAGGACCTAAAATGCCCCTTCAAACCTTGTTGTCTCCCAATGCTTGATAGGAGCCTGTGCCAGTATAAAATTATCATTTGCCCCATGTAGAATCTTCAAAGGATGTTCTTCCACTTGATGAGATACTTTGAAATTGATCGATTCCGTAGCCGTCGAGTTCTTGTTTCCGTGACCGCTTCAGGTTCCAATATGATTTTTCCTTCCTCATCAAGTTCTGGCAATATTGTTTGAACTGGAAGATTTTCACCTATAACTTTCTTTAAGCATGAAACATGGAAAACTGGATGCACTCGTGAAGAAGCAGGAAGCTCCAATTTGTATGCCATAGTACCAATATTTTGCAACACCTTCTAAGGACCATAGTACTTTGGCAATAATTTATTATCCTTCTTAGCTTTCTTGAGGGACATTTGTTTGTATGGTTGTTGATTTGGATTTTATACAGGAATGCAACAAAATACAAAAATAACCATGAAAATAGAGATGCAATGGAAATAATGCTTCATTTCATTAATATCAAATAAAAGAAATATGCTTACAAGCATAATGGAAATAAAATAGCTAGGGTGCTGGTAGCGAATCTCTGAGAAGAGATGTGATGGCTACAGACCTCTGAAATGTATTACAATGAGGCTCAAGGGCCTATTTATTGTTGATAAACAATGTAGAATCCGGAACGTCCAAAAACCTAACCGTAGGAGATGAGGTGCCAAAACTGTGGGTGCCCATTTGGGTAAATTGGTGGTTCAACTTCCCGGGGGCATAACTTTGGCATCTGATCTCCGTTTGACGCACTAAATAGCTCGTTAGAAAGATCTATCCTATGAGATGAGTACACTAATGAGCAAGAGCTCCATGGGACCCCATGTTGCTCTCCGTTTTCCCAAAACGTAGCTAGGTTTTAAAACCGCTCATAAGCCCGAGACCCGAAAATCGGCGAAAATAGGAAGTTTTACGTTAGTGCTGAAACCGAAAGAATCGATGGTGGTTCAATGGGACAGGTGGGTGGCCACCAATATCCATCTAGATCATTAAGGCCCCAAAAACGGCCTGTGGGTTCAGGACCCGAAAGATGCTAA
Organism: Pinus albicaulis; assembly: GCA_034641835.2. Lineage (NCBI taxonomy): Eukaryota > Viridiplantae > Streptophyta > Pinopsida > Pinales > Pinaceae > Pinus > Pinus albicaulis. The sequence goes on from CM076584.1 coordinate 1,186,845,720, forward strand.
AAACAGTAGGTTGTGGCCGATCGTAAAAAGCCTAAAGAATTGATGGTGCTAGTCCAAATGGAATAGGTGGGTGGCCACCGATATCCACCTAGATCATTCCTCCCTCCTTAGGAAGCAATGGTCCCCATTGCGTTGAGATCCTCCATGAGATGAGGCAAATTCTGTTGAACTGAGTATTAGACATGTTGAATATGTCATGGACCTGCGGGTGGACAGGCTGGATGCGTTTAGTAAATTTGGTTTCTTTATCAGCCTCAAACAGTACATGTTTGGATTTTGTATGTGTAGTTGCAGGATTTATGGCAACATCAGGCGGTGGTGCATTGGGAGTCAGATCACTGGAGTGGTTGTCCTGACAGTGTAGTGGAACCTCTATGAGTGAGGATAAAATGTCCTCGTATTCCTCCATGACTTTGTCCATCTGCTACAGCCGTGCAAGGGAGCCCTATTTTGATGTTGTGGCCACAATATTCTTCTTTCCCTGTGAGTGAGTTGTAAGGAAAATGAATTTCCTGGTTTGGGAAAAAATCTTATTCCGTTGTTTTGCAGTAGTCAAAGAGATGACAGGAGGCGGTACTACCTCCGGTATCCTGTACAAGTTATTTCCCAAAGTAATAATAACAGCGTGAGGCCTAGACTCATACATAGCATGTCACCTCCACAAGTATGGTTGGCCCAATAATACATCAACTACATCAAAAGGAGCAACATCACACAATACCTCATCTGTGAATGGCTTGATACTGTATGGAAGGCGGCACTGTTGGTGGATGCGGAGATCTCTCCCTGGGTGGAGCCACCCGATGGTATATGGTTGCAGGTGTGCTATGGTTGGTAGGCCGAGCCGCTTCACGACCTCTGCTGAGATGAGGTTCTTTTGGCTTCCTCTATCAATGATAAATTGTAGCGGAGAACCCTTCACCCACATCTGCGACTGGAAGAGGCGCTCCCCCTCCTCTGGATCCTCTGGACCCTCCCTCTGGATCTTGGTGGTGGTAACAATGGCATTGGGATCTGCATCAATGATCTGCTTCCCTTTGGCATTGCCTTTGTCTAGTTCTAACTCAGGATCAGAAAATGCATCTGATTCGGGTGCCTTTGGTTCGGCCACCAAGGACTGTTTGGCCCGACACCCGTTTGTGCTGTGAGTGGGGCTGTTATGAAATTCAAACCACTTCCCTGTGTCCTTCTTTGGATTTGTGGTGTTGTTCTGAGTCGCATTGCTTTGGCCTTGCCCCTTGTTCTTCGGTTCGGGGGCACCTTTCGGATTCGCAAATCCAAATTCTCGCTTCTTCTGTTTAAATTTCTGTTCGATCTTGGCGGCATAGCGATATGCCGTGCCAAGCAATGTAATGTTGAGGAACTCCATTTCCTCTTGAATGTGTTTGTGTAGACAGCCGTGGTACTTGAGCACCAAATGTCTCTCTGAATATTTAATACCCAACTTTGTGCACAGGGTATGGAACAGATTCGTCAGTTCGTGCACATCTTGGTCCTTTTGTTGCCGCATCATGGTCCATTGGATGTATTTGTCCTCATAGCTCCCCACAGGGCAATATTTTTCCTTGATGCCATCTCGAAACGAATTCCAAGTGGGTGTGGCCAAGAATAGAGAGGGTTCCCCTTCGCCCTCTTGGTCACGGTAGGTTTCCCACCAGTCTTTGACGTGGGGGGGATCTGATGGAATGGATGACAATTGGGAGTGATCAATTGCCTGCAGGATAGAAATCTTGGTATTGTGATATTTATTTCTTCTATAATTTTTAGATTGATGGATGATCCTAGCCGGCTCCGTTCCTCATGGAACTACACCGCGTCGAGACATCTCCTCTGCTTATGAGATGAATGATATATAAGAGGTTTGCTCTCGCTGTTGGAGATTGCCCCGCAACAAAACTGATTACCTAGGCCAAACCAGGGTTGATTTCCTTATCCATTAGGTCATTTCGGTATATCACGCTTCCCCTTTATGACCTTTCTTTTCCTTTCCAGAAGTCTCTCTTTTCCTTTCAGGACGAGGGCAAGCCGCTAAGCAGGCCTTGAATAGCCTTTACTTCAGCTTTGAGGAGTGCAAAAATATTCTTTTCTCGGTCAGAGAAGTCATGGACTGAGAAATACCCTTCCAGCAAATTTAACCATCTGTCTATAGCGTATGCATCTATTTTTCCTTCAAATATAGGAATGTCAAAGTTTACCTGTACCTTGAAGGGAGTGGCGCCTCCAGAGTGGCTATTGGATGCAGATGCACCATATGTGGGCAGTCGTTGAAGGATTTGAGCAAAGTTATCCATCATCACGTTCCTTTGTTTCTCGAGGGCCTCCTTGAGTAGTATTTTGATAGGATCTCCTACTCCTTTGTCTTTCTTTTCTTCATCCATGGGAGGTCGTCGAGGTTTGCGAGGCTGATCTTTCAAGGGTTCAACCAGATCGAGCCCTAACTCCTTATACCCTGACTGCGTTGGGGACATGCAAAGAAAAACAAAGAAAGAGCAGACCCGCTCTGATACCACTGATCCAGATTTTATGCAGGAACGCAAAAAAATATAGAAATAACCATGAACATAGAGATGCAGCGGAAATAATGCTTCATTTCATTAATATCAAATAAAAGAAATATGCTTACAAGCATAATGGAAATAAAATAGCTAGGGTGCTGGTAGTGAATCTCTGAGAAGAGATGTGATGGCTACAGACCTCTAAACTTTATTACAATGAGGCTCAAGGGCCTATTTATTGTTGAGAAACAATGTATAATCCATAACATCCAAAAACCTAACCGTAGGAGATGAGGCACCAAAACTGTGGATGCCTGTTTGGGTAAACTGGTGGTTCAACTTCCCGGGGGCGTAACTTTGGCATCCGATCTCCGTTTGACGCGCTCAATATCTCGTTAGAAAGATCTATCCATGGAGTACAATTTTTGAACAAGCAACATCGGTCCATGGACCCATGTTGCTCTCCGTTTTCCCAAGAAATTTTGTTTAGGGCCTCAAAACGACTCCGGTAGTTCAGGACCCGAAAAACTACTAAAAATAGTAAGTTTTGTTGCAACTTGAAAATTGAAAGAAATGATGGTGGGGGTTCAAATGGAATAGGTGGGTGGCCACCAATATCCACCTAGATCATTAAGGCCCCAAAACGGCTTCGGGAGTGGAGGACCCGAAAACCTGCTAAAATTAGTAAGTTGTGCTGAACGTGAAAAGATGCAAGAATTGATGGTGCTAGTCCAAATAGAATAGGTGGGTGGCCACCGATATCCACCTAGATCAGTTGTAGCCATAAAAATACTCAGTCTCCTACATCAAAACTTCTCTTGTTGCGATGTTGATCTGCTTGTTGTTTCATTTGATTTTGTGCCAAATTCAGGTTATCATTTAAGGGTTGGAGAACTTCTTGTTGATGCTCGATGTGATCTTCTATTGCTTGAACCTTCAAATTTTCTCTTAAAGATGATGTGATGGATGGTGGATGATATCCATAAAGTGCCATAAATGGGGTCATTTTTGATGCAGTATGGAGGGAAGTGTTATACCACCATTTAGCTAGAGGTAGCCACTTGACCCATTGTGTTTGTTTATCAGATACAAAACAATGAAGATGTCCTTCCAACCATTTATTTACTATCTCAATTTGACCATCGGATTGAGGATTATAAGATGAGCTATGAGCTAATGAGTACCCAAACAAGAAAATAAATCTGTCCAAAAATTTCCAGTAAAAATGCCATCTCTGTTGCTCACAATAACCCTTTGGTTTCCATGTAGCTTTTTAATTGTGTCCACAAATGTAGTAGCAAATATAATTGCTTTAAATGGATGAGATAATGCACAAAAGTGTGCATACTTGGTAAGTCTATCTACTACCACCATGATGACACTCTTTCCTTTCGACTTAGGTAAACCTATGATAAAATCCATTGAAATCTCCTCCCAATGTTGACTTGGAATGGATAAGGGTTGTAGAAGACCCAGGGTCTTAATTGTCTCAACTTTATTTTGCTGACAAACCAAACATTCCACCACAAACTTTTGAATATCAGATTTAATGCCATCCCAAAAAAATTCTTTCTTCACCCTGTGGTAATTTTTTAAAAATCCTGAGTTTCCTCCTAAAGGAGAAGTGTGAAATTCAAAAAGAATATTTTGTTTTAGTTGGGAATTATTACAAAGATATAAGTAATCTTTGTACCATAAGGAATCTTTTTTCCAACTATATGTATCAGATGTACTAGGATCTTGCTGCAACTTTTGAATGAGTGTCCACACTTCTTCATCCTTCTTCCATTCATCTCTTGCTTCGGTTATCCAATATGGTTGGATAATAGAAATGGCACAAAGCAATGCTTCCACCTCTTCATTCTTTCTTGAGAGTACATCTGCAACAAAATTTAGCTTCCCTTTTTTGTAGATTATTTCAAAGTCATAACCCAACATCTTTGTGACCCATTTTGGCTACTCTTCTGAAGATAGTATTTGTTCCAAAAAGTGTTTAAGACTATCATGATTAGTTTTTACCTTGAAGTGTCTTCCCATTAGGTAAGTTTGCCATTTCTTTAGTGCATGCAGTATTGCTAACATTTCCTTCTCATAAATAGGTTTCTGTAAATACTTTCCTTTAATTGGACGACTTTCAAAATAAATGGGTCTTCCTTCTTGCATTAAAACAACACTAATTCCATTTCCTGAGGCATCACATTCCACAATAAAGGTTTTTGTGAAGTCTGGCGTAGCTAAGACCGGTGCTAGGCACATTGCCTCTTTAAGATGTTCAAAGGCCTTAGTTGCTTCAGGAGTCCATGAAAATGCATCTTTTTTCAATAATGTTGTTAGAGGTGCTGCTATTCTCCCATAATTCTTAACAAACTTGCGATAATACCCTGTTAACCCGAGAAATCCTTGCAATTGCTTTATGGTTGTGGGGACATTCCATTCCTTAATGGCTTTAATTTTGTTAGGGTCTACTTTAACACCCTCGTGAGATACAATATGACCCAAATATTCCACCTCTTGTACTCCAAAGAAACATTTGGATGTTTTTGCATATAATTGTTTCTCCTTCAATAGTTTGAGTACCCTGTCAACATGTTGAACATGATCCTTCCAAGACCTGTTGTAGATTACTATATCATTAAAAAATACTAGCACAAATTTTCTAAGGAAGGGTTTGAAAATGGAATTCATCAACCCTTGAAATGTAGAAGGTGCATTGGTAAGGCCAAAAGGCATGACCAAAAATTCATAATGACCCTCATGAGTTTGAAATGTTGTTTTTGGAATATCTTCCGTCTTCATTCTAATTTGATGATATCCTGAATGAAGATCCAACTTGGTAAAATAAATTTCTCCATGTAATTCATCCAATAATTCATCAATCATAGGAATGGAAAATTTATCTTTAATGGTGAGCTTATTGAGCTCCCTATAATCCAGACACATGCACCATGATCCATCCTTCTTGTGTACCAATACTAGAAGATCAAAGAAAGAACTTTGAATAGGTTGAATTATACCCGCCTCTAACATTTCTGCAATCATACATTCAATTTCGCTCTTTGGACATAAGGATATATATAAGGCCTGATGTTTAGAGGAACACTTCCTAGAATCAAATGAATAACATTATCATGATCATGAATAGGTGGGAGTCCTTTGGGAGTTTCAAACACCTTGGAATGATTGTCCAAGACTTTTTGGAGATCTTCAAAAATATATGATTTTGATGTTGGAACTTCTAGTGAGCATAATTGTGCAATTACACCTCGTTTTTATTTCTTTAGAAGCTTTGTCATGACATTAAAACTTATTATATTTCCTGGCTTCCCCGCAATACCCCGTAATTTGACTTCCTTTCCTTTTGAAAAATAATTCAAGAAAAATTCTTGAAAATTAAAAGCTACCATCCCCAAAGATTGTAACCATTGTACTCCTAGTACAACATCAGCACCTCCCATAGGAATGGAAAGAATTGGAATATTCAATACATATTCCCCCATGGTTAGCTTGATATTATGGCATTTTCCAGAGCAATTTATAGTTCCTCCATTTGCAGCCATCACTTGACATTTTTCTGCTGGGTATAAGAAACAATTCAATTCCTTGGATACCTTACAATGAATAAAACTATGGGTGCTACCTGAATCAATCAACACTATTACCTTTTTCTTCTTGATATGTCCTTCTATCTTAATAGTTTGAGGAGTGGTAATTCTTGCCAATGCACTACATGATATGGTTTGAATTATTTCTTCCTCTTCTAGGGTTTGTTCTTGGTGTATATCCTCTTCTTTTGAAGATTATTGTTCATTTTGTTCTTCCTCTTCACAATCTATGTAAAATAATTTCTTCTCAGCACACTTAAGACCTTTAGTGTATTTTTTATCACAACTGTAGAAAATCCCTTTTTCTCTTTTTTCCTCCAACTTTTGTGGTGTCAACCTTGTAGGTTGTGGAAATCTAGGAGTAGAAACACTTCCATCTTTATAGAAGTGAGTGGTAGGCTTCCTTGATGCTATAAATTTACATTAAATTTTTCTTGCCAACTTGAATGCCTTCTCTAATGAATCAGGTTCCAAAACGAAAACTTCATATTGGATGTTATCCTTTAAAGTACCCATGAAGAGATCAATCATGTGTTCCTCTAGAATATCAATTACCCTTATATTCAATTTTTGGAAGTCCTTAATGTGCTCCCCCACTGAACAATTTTTTTTGAGATTTATCAGTTAGATAAAGAAAGTGTTTCTCTTTGTATCCTCATAATATTCTATCATTTAGTCCGTAAAAATTGACCAAGTGACAATTTTTTTATGGGAGCAAAGCCATCAATACCATACAAATGTATTTTGTTCTAAATGTAAAGTTGCAATGCGTACCTTTTGTGTGTTTTCAACATTATTGAGATCAAAATATTGCTCCATATGTAGTATCCATGTTACAGGATCCATTCCATCAAACTTCCTCATATCCATTTTTGGAATATGGTGGTTCTTCCCTCCAACATTAGAGTTTATGAAATCAAGATTAACATTTATTTTTTTCTCATCATGAGTTTCCTCTACTATATTTTCACCATTAGGAAACATTTCTTGTATCAAATTTGTCAAACTTCCATGTCTGATTTTAGATCATTCTTCATGTTTTCCATCTTAGCTTCCATGTCATCCATCTTAGATTCCATGCCATCTTCCATGCCATCCATCTTAGATTCCATTCCATTCTTCAAACAATCCATCTTAGATTCCATGCCTTTCTTCAAACCATCCATCTTAGATTCCACGCCTTTCTTCAAAACTTCCATGTCATTTTTTGTTGCTCTTTGCGAGAGCGAAATTTTTTGCACTTTCTCTTGTAATTTTGATATGCCATGTTGCAATTCTTCATTTTCATGATTCATAGTAGAGCCTTCTAAAGGCTTAATGGGTGTTGAATTCTTTCTAGGGACCATTTGAGAATCCAATACTGATATCTATTCTACTATATGCCCTTCGAATCGATTCAAGTTGATTCTTCAAACAAGACTTATGCAATTTGGAAAACAAAATACATACCTTTTACTTGCTTTTGATGAGCTCGATATTGAAATTGACTTATCTCTATACTTGCAAATCCTGAATATCTAAAAATTTTCCCTGCATTATTCCTTTGACGCTTCTTTCAAATGCCATAGTTCTGACTTGATTTGGATTCTTCAAGGCAGAGTTATGTCCAATCTCCTACAATGACCTATTTATGGATTGGTTCAGTAGAGTGAACTTGTACGACTTGCCCCGTGTCACTATTTTCTTCTCTAGCTATGAAATTTATAGACGGGAAACTATAGTTTATGTAATTGTATTCATTTTTTTATAGAATTTGAATCTGATGCTCAGAGAGAGAGTTATGAATATTTTCTCATGATAAACTCTTTGAGATGAAATTCGGGAGCCTGAAAAAGACCTAACTTCCACAGATCATATCTCCGAAAATATTGAAACCCAAGCTCTACACTTTTGTGATGATGTTCCTCAAGATTTTGGCTTCACGCTCTAAAAATTTCAGCTTCTGAACCTTCGTAGAAAAAAATTTATAGTGGAAATTCTGCGGTGACCCTTTTAAGTGAAATTCAAGAGCCTGCAAAAATCCCTAACTTCCACAGATCATATCTCTGAAAATTTTGCGAACCAAGCTCTAAAATTTTGTGAATATGTTCCTCATTATTTCGGCTTTGTACTCTAAAAATTTCAGCTTTTTAACCTTTGTAGAAAAAAGTTATAGAAAAAATTCCACGATGACCTGTTTGGAGCAGCAAAACCCTAGAATCCAAAGCTCTGATACCAAATGTTGTGAAACCAACTCCAAAAATAGAAGAAAAGAGATATCAATGCCTTAGAAATAAGACACTTCGAGGGGGCAACCTCCAATACATTACATGAATGAACAATTCTTGAATGATAAAAATTACAAAACCTCCTTTCTATATATAAGAGTCCATGGGGCCATAATGTAATCCTAGTGGGGCCACAATGTAATCCTAGATGATCTAACAATAATAATTTAAGGGCACAATAATAACAATATGGGGGTTACGGGGGTATAATAATAACAATAAGGGGGTTACACTAACAACAATAAGGGACTATGCTAGTAATATAGGGACCTAAAAACAAATGGTAAGTCATAACATACACTTGGGGGTATTTGCCATACCTGCCCTCAAATTTAGGACAATCACCAGGAATATTGGTTAGAACCGGAGGCCAATATGGGTTATGAAGAATGGGATCGTTTGTCAAATTTGAAACATCAGGTAATTCTAACGTAGCAAGAAATGATAATTGGGTATTGAAATTCATCAGAGGTTTTTGATAAGAACCTGCATGTACATTCAATCCAGTCTGACTAGGATCCTGTCCCCATACATTCTGTCTCGGAGGATTCAGATCATAGGGATTAGAAGCAGGGTAAGTCGGTTGATACTTGGGTTGAGGACCAGGATATTGAGTCGGAGCAGACCATTGAGGTCCTTACTGAGCAGCATATGGAGTCTGCTATGGAATGCAACCATGGCTTTGAGGTTGATGATAAACAGTTTGATTTTGAGGGTAAGGAACCTGAGGCGCAGGATATACCGGTTTATATGAACCTTGAGGGTAGTAAGCACCTTTCGGTTGAGCAAGAGGGCCCAGCTTAGCATGTTGAGCTAGATTTTGAGTGGGTAGAACGGGCTATTGAAACGATGGAACCAGCTAAGGAACAGGTTGAATCAGTTGCTGAGGGCCACCGGGTTGGCCTTGTGGGAAAGTTTGGCCTGATGGTTGCGATGGAATAGGTTGTCCCTGATAACTAGGTTGAACCAGGGAAGGACCGTAAGGTTTTCCTTGTTGCACAACATTTGGGCCATATTAAGCATGTGGCTGCAGTTGTGCTACAAAAATTTGTCCTTTTGGTGGGTATATTCCCCCCCAGGAGCGTAAGCTAGTCTTGGTTTATTTGAAGGTTAACCGAAAAGATCGGAGGGTTGTCCATGTTGGTCCAAAGGTTGCCCTTGTAAAGGTTGGCCTTGTGGACCATATGGTTTTCCCTGTGGACCAAAGGCAGGGCCCTGCTGAGCTAAAGGTTGTCCCACAAGGGTTTGTCCTTGCAAACCAGAGGGTTGCACAGGCAATGTAGGCCTAAAACGAGAAACTGTCTGATAAGGATCAGTAGGAGCCAAATAGACTGGATTATCAAGCTCATCATAACAAAGCTGATATGAATAAACAGGGTTACTGACAGAATCATAATGATGAAAAAGAGGATTACCAGGAGCTTGGGGCTGCTGAGAACCCTGAGAGCTCTGCTACTGAACAACCAACATATACTCTTCAAAAGTAAGACCGCCAAGAATCACATGGGTAGTGGAAATAACACTAGAAGAAGGTGTGGCCTCCGTCGAAGGAGCATAATTTTAGTTAATATCCAACATCTTCTCATCAAACAAATAGGTAGAAACCATAGGCATGGTAGAGGTAGATAGGGTTTCCATGGCACGGGTTTGTGAGCTACCTGGGCTGGGATTAACAGGCCATGTAGGGTTGAGAAAAATAGACCTGCAGGTGTGAAAAGTTCCTAACGACTGATGGGTAACAACAGGTGTGGATGAAGCCACACAAATTGTTGGTTGGATTGTAATAGATGTAATAGTAACCGATGAACCAGGTGTCGAAGGCGATGGTCCTAATGTAGGTAAGACCGAACTCTGAGGAGGAGTTACTGTACTGGATTGCACAATGGAGGCAACACCAGACATAATATGACTCAAGGACTGATAGCCAGGTGGAAGTGACACCGATGGTGGAGAAGACTGAGTAGAAACATGAGGGACATATTTCGGAAAAAGCTGATATTCTCCTGTAGAAACAGGCATTCCTTCACTACCAACAAGACTAGATGAGTCCATGTCTAACTCTGCCGTAAGATATTCAAAAAGACTAGGGGGCCTAGGAGGCACATCAACAGCAAAAAATGGTGAGCTCGACGTAAGAGAAGGAAAATATCCTTCTTCCCCAAAACCAGACCAAGCACTAGAAGGAGGCCAATTGAACTCAACTGGCTCTTCAAGAGGAGATCGAGTAGTTAGAGGCAGGACAAACGGGAGAATAGGATGCGAGATCTCGGCAGACCTAGTGGACTGAGGAGTTTCAAAAGAAACATTTGGGAAGGAACTACCACTAGGAGGCAGTGAAGACAACGAAACTGGTAGTTCTGCCATCGTGACCGTATATCATAAAATAAAGGAAAAAATAAAACCAATCAAGGACTCCAAGATCAAAACCAAGGAAAAACAACAAGCCAAGTAATAAAAATTTAACGGGCGTGTGATCGTAGGTGATTAATTTTGACACTAAAACCATATTTTGTTGTTTCATCTTTAAAGAGTCAAGAAACAAGCCAAATATGACTCTAGTCGCTTTCAATTTTAAACGAGCATGAAAGGAAAAGTGCTCGACGATCTCTTCTCTTTTTAAAGAGTCGTGAAAATATCGAAACGACTACTCTGGAATACTAAGCAAGAGGGTATACTAGGTTTCCATGAGCTGCCATATACACCTTGGTGATCAAATGAAATAGAAATGACCAAGGACTTGACATACGTGCAGGTAGTCTCCCCGAATGATGTGTTTAGTATATCACGATGTAATATTCCTACTTAGCTTCAGCTAAGAGGAATATGCATTTTTTCTTTATTTTCTATTTCATGAATAAATGAATAAAGGAGGACATGTAAAACCCTTGAAACAATGAATAAATCAATTCCTATGTAAACAGAGACATATCTGGGCCATGTAAATAAACTCTTGCAGGTGTGAATGGGTCTGAATCATGAGATTGGGTCAACCTTGACCAAATCAACAGCGCAGTCTAGGTGCAATGAACCTCATGAATACACAGTGCAGTTTTAGATGGAGGCTCCACATGTGAAAGGAGCTAAATCATCGAAGTGGTTTAGGGTTTGACAAGGTTTTAATCTTATAAAAGAAGGAGGAGGACAACAGAAAAATGTTGTTGATGATATTCTTTTCTGAAGGTAGTGTCTATTTAGACATCCCTCATTGGGTTTTCCTGTTTAGGAATCCCACCTCCTTCCTTGAGCAGCTCTTGGAGCAGTCTTGTTTGCCTAGTCCACTATCTAGAATTTGGCCAAGACACATCTTGCATCTAAAGCATAGTCCTATTCAAGATTGGGTTTTCCATGTAAGCTGCAGCAAGTGGAAACACTAGATCTGCTCAGATCTAAAATATACTAGTGCCTCTTCTCAGTGAGTGTGTCTTTTAACCTCTTGGAAGAGTGCATTAGTTGTTGAGCTTTAGATCCACACATTATATGCAGGCTAAAGAATTCTCAGAGCCTAGAGTGCAGTCCCTCTTCCATGACTACATTATTTGCAAAATCAGAGTTGCAGGGAGACTTGGCATCATTTTTTAGAAGAGATCTTTAGTGATTGGATCTTTCCTTTCACTGTGGTGATCTGGGGATTGGCCACCTGATCCATGTTATTTTAGATCTGATCTGCTGCATATGTTATGATTCAAAATTTTCTGAATACTTCTGTAGATCTGTGACTTAGATCTCAAATCTACTTCTTGTTGTTCATGTTTTGCTGAGATCCCCAAGGGAAGTGTATAAAGGAGCCTATCTTGTATAAAAATATGAAATAGATCCATCATTTTGTGTATAGATCTGCTCCATATCTAGGTTGTAATCTATTGCATGCTTCAGCAATGAAAAATAACGCTGTCAAGCTTATTCTGCCATTTCATGTTGTTGTAGTAGCTCATTTTGAGACTTTTGTCTTGTACATTCTTTATATTCCTGTTATACACTGTATAAGCTGCATTGTAGATCTATTTTTCTGATGTATAACTGAAAGATGAACCTCTATGTTGGCCTCATTCTTGTAAATTGATAAAATATGTTATTTTTGAAGCAGTCCTTGCATATAGCTGCAATGCCTCTCTTTGGGTATTTTTCAACTAGACTAGGTTGTGGGAGGTCTATTTAACCCACCTAGTTTGATTTTTTTTTGCTCTCCTTTTGGATTTAGATCTTAGATGAGATGATATAAGGGATCTAGGAGCTACAAACTCATTTTAGTGCACTCAATTCCTAGGAGTGCGTTATTTTAGCAGGCAATGCTGTGCAGTCCCATTTTGGGATATTACACACGGTTACAAGGCAGTAGACTCAGCTTCCTATGGTTAAAAGGATTTGAAACCTAGAAGGATATCTCTTTATAAACTTGACAGTATGGGGAGTGCAAGTCTGTACTAGCGTTTTCTAAAGCCAGATGGCGAACGACAGCTACTAGGTTTTAAGATGACGGAACACGTCTCTAGCCTAGACCACTAAAAATGTTTTGTTAGGTTTCAATGCGTCCTTAGGTTAATTGAATGATTTTTAAAGTTGATCTTGAATCAAGTTTCATTTTTAAGGTCTTATCAATGTTGGATCTCAAAAAATCCCTAAATGCAAGCTATATGCAAATGAACATCATTTTTGATTCAATGAATGCTAGTTATGAGAAGGATAGAGATATTTCAAACAAAAGCAAACAATGAGACTATGCGGAGAATTCCACTAATGCATCTAATAGAATATAAAGAAAATGAAACTCTTTCATAGATAATCAGATGCTAGTTATGCAAAAGGGTATTTCACTTTCAATGAAAAGAAAGAATGCAAAATATGTTTTTTTTATTTTTAATGAAAAGAAGTACATGATGCACTAATTACATGAAAAAAGAAAACAAACACTAGCTTAAGAGTTGCGTAGGAATCGAAATTGAATGAATCAATAAAACGCAATACAAACACAAGAAATCACTCAAACTAATGTCACAATCTTTCAAACCAAGAGACAGTTTTCAAAATGATCCAAAACAAGCAGTGTAATCTATGCTTGGAGAAATAAGGCAAAGAACCAATCGAGAAAATGAAATGACTCTGCAACCAAGGAAATCACTCAAAAGATCAAGAAAATTAAGTGCAATGAAGCCACAAATGGGACTGACAACAATCAAACCGACTCTATTTTTGAATAGAAGGCTCAGTGCACTAGGACATCTAGAAACCCTAAGGCCTCAACTAACACTGATAAGAGGATGGATAAACAACTGAGAAAAGAAAGTTGACAACAATTAAAACAATCCTAAAGTCATAATTATGCATAAAAAATAACCCAAAATCAATCACAATTGACCAAAAGACTCATCAAGGAGGTCAAACCAATTCTTACAGGGGTTAGCGCAACTGTAAGGCTATAATCCACACCATACAGGGGTTGGCACGACTGTTCAGAGGAAAACCACGCCAAGCCAGATAACTATGGGAAAAAGAGGAAAAACCAAAAACTAATGAGAAGAGGTCAACATTGAAACTCTGGAGCTGAATAGAGGATGAAAGCTAATCAAGCAAACCAAAAAAGACAGATAACTAAAGCAATAATTGAGACTGACCCAACAAGATGAAATGACAAACTCACACTGATCCCTAGCAGATTAGCCAATTTGTTATGTAGGTAAATCCTCTCCACGGGCAGAGACTGTTAAGGTCCTATGATTTGGCAGATTGATAGACCAAATGACAGGGTAACATGGAACCAGTCTTTAGAGTCCAAGGACCTAGCCTTCCTAGACTCAAGGAGGGATCTCTCTATTAGGTGCAAAGGATGTGTTCTTTTTGCTCTAGGGTTTTTATTTTTGGCTAGTTGTTAAGTGTATGGTTTTTTTATTGTTTTGGTTGGGTAATATGTTCAAGTGGAATAGGTGGAGAGATATTCTATCAAATCCATTGGGCTATGGAGTCAAATGAAGTTAAGGGTGTCTAAATGATGAAACAGAGTGTGTTGTTGGGACAATTTAGCAAGGTTAATGGATCCTTAAGGTAATGTATGAAGTGTAGTGAACATTAAATTTGGGAAAAACTAAGAGATCTAAAACATATAGAGTTAAAAGTTACAACTCATGAGGTAGGGCAAACCATTAAACTCAATGAACAATACTTAAACTGATAAACATCCAAGATAAACATTCCAGTGAAACATAGAGAGCATAAGAGCTTCTAACTTTACAAATTCACCTTCAGAGTTTGGGAAAACATATAAGATAAAACAAATAACTCAATTTATGAAGAGGGAACTCTTAAACATCATATTTGAAGCTATTGGGAACTCTGAAACAAGTTGGTAAGCATGGACAAAGGGAAAGATCGAACGAGACCTCTTTAACTTAACCTAGCAATCAATATTCCACAGAAAGGCTTCAAAATAGGGTTTTGAAAGCTTCAAATAAGTAGAGCATACCATGGATCATAATTTTAAGCTAGCATACAAACCATACATGAAACAAAAAAAATTTTTGGCGGAACTAAGGAGCAATCAAGAATTCCTTAAGATGGCAAAAAGAGGAAAATGTCAAAGCTATAACAAATAGGAGGACTGAGGTGCCTCAAATAACATGTCTCAACCTATACTTTTCTATTTTATATTAGCCAAGAAGAATAAAAAAAAATGAGAACAAGAAAACATTAACAAGTTAAGAAGACATCACCATTCACCAAGCTATGGAATCCTGCAAACAAGCTTCTCCATCATCAAGCCAAACAAGCCATTCATCCACTTCACAAAACCAATTTCTTCTCCAAGCTCATAAAACCATGTATATTTCTCTTCAAGCTCATTAGATGCCAACAAAATACATAGGGACCTCATGCTCTATTTATGGAGCAAAGGAGGACTAAAACCCTAAATGTGGTAGGAAAATGTCAAATATAACCATAAATGTCATTTATGGCCAAGAGACCATGCAAGGCCCAAGGCACATAATATCCTAAGAAATAAATGCAAAAATAACTGTTTGCACCTAATTATAGAGTAATTTGCCTCAAAAACCTCAAAAATATCTATTTGCAATAAATGAGTGTGTTTTGTTGACTTTTGGTCCAAAACACACTAGATAGCCTTTGTGCGTAGCGCTACTTCATCAGAAAATAAGGTCTCTTGTGGTTGAGTTTTGGACCCCTTCCCGATACCGGATTTGGCTCTGTGATGGCTCGCTGGAAATCCTGATGAGTCTACATTCCAGAAATGCTTGAGTTGTGTTGAGCGGGTGCCAGTCACCTATTCAAAAAACAAGTTTCCCAACACTGCTCTATGCGCAGCGCTTGGTCTGAAAATGAGGTAGAAAGGTGAAAATTTTGATGTTTTTTGACCTTCTAGTGGGTCAAAAATGCTCCAAATCATCTGAAATTTTGTGAGCAGACTAATTGTGATGTGTGGAATCCAAAAATTCAAAGTTTGTGAGATGAGGATGCACCAATTTTGTGCGTAGTGCCTAGGGTGTTGTGCATAAAGGGCTCAAAATTTCAAAAATACAAAAATCTCTCAGAATTTCCTTAAATTTGGAGGAAAAGTTCCTCAAGGGGTTTGAGAAGCCTGTGGAAAATCTTGAGCCATGTCTCTAAGTTTTTGTTGGTCTTTTCCTTCTTTGAGTGCTGAAATTTCCATGAAAAGGTTATCTACATTTATCCTTAGGAAGATGACTAATGTCATGACTGTCTTCTTGGTTGCCTTGTATTTTTCTTGTTGTACTAACATGGTCATCCTCTGTATTAATGCCTCATCCTTCAAAATATGTCATTGTCATAACTCCTAGATATTCCATCACTTGGTGCATCATTATCCTGCCCATTGGGAGAGCTGTGAGCCTTACTACTGCCTTCAACCCTTTCATCATTGTCACCCTTCTTGCTATCTTCAATAATGTTACCTTGGTCTTAGAGTTGATCATTAGTCTCTGCATTTGCCTTTTCTTGGTCTTTTTTTCCTTATCATCACCTTTTGTTTCTTCAAGATCATTTTCTTCATTCACTTCAGCACTTCTTGCACTATCATTGTGCTCACTGTCATGCTCATGTACCTTTTTTTCTTTGTTGTCCTGTGCACTCTCTTGTTAACTATCACCCCCATCATTTTCATCACTATCCTCTTGGCTTTCATCTTTCTCATTAGCAATACCTATTTCTATACTTTGGGAGTGATTCATTTTTATCATCACCATCATTGTCTTCATCCAAGTGCTTACTACTTTGTGTATCTTAGAACATAATGGTTTTTAGCTTGGTGAAAGCTTTAGGTTTAGGGAGGAAAAATGTGTGATGTGAGGGCAGTTTTTAGAAAATGAGGGCAATAATGAAGTAATAAAGGAATTTTCATAGTTTTAGGAGGAGGCTCGCTTGTTTTTGAGTGTCTTTACCCTAATGAAAACTTCCCCAATTTGTAAACCCTGCCTTAGAAGGTCAATAATTTTATTTTCATGTAGCTTAGGGTTTGGTCACATTAGGCTTTAAATACCTTCCTCAATTATGAAAAATATCACTTGGAGGGAAAGGAAGAAAGAAAACCAACCTTATCTAACTCTTTGCAGGGGCTTGGAGGCAAAAAATTTGGATTTAGGCAAATTTTTTAGCCAATTTGACAAAGACTGCCACTGCGTAGCACCAAAGGCTTTTCTATGGGTGAGTCGGGTCGGTCTGAGCCTGTGCATAGCGCCCTGGTCGATGCATAGTGCCACCCTCCCGGTGCATAGTGCAGTGTAATTTTGAACTGTGACCGCCCCCTCTGTGTGTATCATTGACGACGAGGTGCATAGCGCCTCCGTCGGTGCGTAGCGCCTAAAAATTTTCAACAGTTTTGCATAAAACCCTTAAAATCTTCTTTCAACGGTTCTGCTCTTCACCTTCTTGAAAAAATGAGTTGGGAAGAGGTCAAGAGGACCTATATATGCTTTTTTGAAAAATTATTTCATGCCAAAACCCACTTTCCTAATGTTTATTTCCTTCTTACATTTTCCACTATCTTTTTGGGTCTTTTTCTCCTGTTGGTGGCAGTTTGACAAGTTTTTGATAAAAAGGTTCTTCAGTGACATCATTGTTCTGTTTTGGAGGTTTTCTTCACTATATTCCTTTTTATGAACTTCAAAGCTTGTACATAGCCAATTTTTTCTCATGTTGATACTTTCACCTTGGAACCTTAGTCATGTGTTTTTGATGCCTTTAATTTTCTTGGTGAATAGACTGACATAATAATTTTATCTTCTTTCAACTGATATGTTGTCATGTTTTCTCTTTGAAATAGTGAAAAACCTCCTAGATGTGAAAACCTAAGTAGAAATAATCAACAACCCCTTTTAGTCTTCATGTGTTCCTTATTGTGAGAAATATGAGGTTTGTTTGTCCTTACCAATTTTCCTATAGGTAACCATTGTGACAGTCTTGCAAAAGTGTCACTCATGGCCAATCTATATCTTGCAGAATATGCTCTTGATAAGGAAACCATTTTGGAGGCTTTACTGCTCTTAGACCAGCTACATGTTTGTTTCTTTGACCATGTTGACAGTGATATATCTCCGGTTGGAAAATTAAGTAGTTTTAAATCATTTTGTGTTTCCCCCTGGCCACTTCTGTTCTTGAAAGTGCCTACACAACTTCTGCCTTAGATCACTGTATTTTTTGGAATTTGACACTTCTTTTCTCTAATAGTGAACCTATTTTCATAATCACCTCTCAGGGAAATTTTAACTCATGGTTCCTTTGATTTTGATCATTTTAGAGAGGCTTTTGACTGTATTTTGAAAACTAAAGCCCTTACACTGATACTCTTTATCATCTTTCTTCTTTTTGTGTCGTGAAGTATAGCTTATGTCTGCCTCCTTTGATCCCTTTAAGACCTTTTATTTTACCTTTTGATGAGGTGGATTTAGTTCCTCTTTTTCAAAAACCTACTGGGAAGCATGAAACCCTTTGAAACCATCTGATGTTATGAAGGAGGCTCTGTCATCATCATTTGACCAGTTTGTCAATTTTTCCAAATTCCTAGGTTTTAGGGTTGCTTAGAAAAAAGTAAATAGTGTTGTCTTCTAAGTTCTCTGAAACTTATCAAAAATTCATTTATCATTCCTAGAAGTCTTCAATGTGCCCTTGATGGAGTTGAGGTGACCTTTTCCCTTATAGACCTAGTACTGATTCCTTTTTTGATCAAAGTTGTCACAAACCCTGATTCTTTTCAAACATATACCTGTTGCTTTTCTTCTTTGCTGTGAATGGTATTCTTATGATGATTTTCTCATTACCTTACCTTTTTCCAGGCTAATGGCCATTTGTTCCCTTTACAGAAATGTGAACAAGGGGAAGTTGTCCCCCTGTAAAATTTGTGCTTTATACCAAAGGCCTCCTTGAGTGACCTCTTTGATCAGCTTTGGACAAAGTCACTTTAGTCTTTGAATGGAGTTTCTTTATGCAAGAAAAATAGAGTTGTTAGGATACCAAGTCCACCCTATGAATTTTTGAAACCCTTGGTGACCAAGTGGGAGATTTCTTGGACTTGGCTTTTGGATTGAGACCTAGAATTTGGGATCATCAAGTGTAAGATAGAGTTTATGATAAACTAATGTATTGAAGATTCAAAATCCAATGTAATTGATTTATCTAAAGAGACTACAGAGATAGTTTGAGACCATCAGTGTTTAGGAGTATTTTGGGAGACACAACAAAGCTGTTTGATTGGTGGGCTTAGGTAGCAGTGGGGGGCTTTTAGGCAAAAAAAAATAGAGGATTTGGGCCAAAGGTGAATACATATAGACAGAAAGAGTGACATAAGCCTCTAATGGGTTTTCTAGGACTGGTAAGAAAAGATAGACATTATGGAATTATGAAATAGTGAAAATTTATCTTGAGGATAATGAGGGCAATGAGATTTATAGAAATCACAATGTTTATGAACCTTGTTTCTAGAAATATTGGGATAATCATTTAGTCAACAACAAAGGAAAAAATTACTGATGAATATCAGAGACAATCCCTCTAGCCCTAGAGTGGGTCTAGAAACAAAGGGATATGCTAAAGTGTTGCTTCCTAATTATTGAATGAACAAGGGACACGGTAGATTGACCTACCTGGAATCCAATGCTGTCGTTGTTGCTGTAGTAGTGGTGGCCTCTCGCTCCTACTTTGGCAAGTCACAATCCATTCTCCATTATGCTTGGATACCTGCACATAGAACAAGAAACAAGAATAGCATACAAGCTAACAACATTTCATTAATAACTATCAACCAGTCAAAGAGGGCTAAACATATTGCATTAAACTAACATCATAACAAAACAATGGAACCAAATAGTAGTCATGTATATAAATGAATAGAAGGAAGAGTTAAATTCGATGCTTTGAGGTCGTAGTCTCCTCCAGTGGGGTTCAGGTGAAGCGCACCTCAGATGCTCATCAGGTAATTTGGACTGGATGAAGGCATGGACTCAAGCTCTCTCAAAATTCATGGACTCAAGCTTCCTCAATGTAATTCCTTCTTATTCTAACTTCTCTAGTCAGTTAGCTATAGTATGTGTAATTCTCCAAGTTTAGCTAGCTTTTTCTAAGAGAGATAGCTTCTTTTATAGAGGCAAAGGAAGAGGTTAGGATCCCTAAAAAGGTGGGAGGGAGGCCTATCCTTTAGGGAGTTCCCATAAGAGGTGGAAACCATAAACCTAAAGGAGGTAGTCTATGGTTTATCAGTTCAACCACTCCCAATGACTCATCCTCGAGGTGGTTGGAGTGGAATCTGCACCTCTATTTTTAAAAAACATTCCATAAACAGCTTGGCGTGGATGGAAAACTAGGATAGAGTGCTATCTAGCATGGGTTCGAGTGTTAATATTCCTCTTTGGCGCGAGGGCATAACTGATTATCCATGCCAAGGAAAAAACAAGGGTTTTTGAGTCTTTGCTCAGGGAATTTTCAACAGAAGGAATGTTACTCTCATGTAAAGGGAAATAATGATGGTTTTTACAAGGAATGAAACTAATTATTGGTCACAGAAATGACCCTCCAATGGGTGAGACAGAAATTGCAAGGGCAGTGATAATATGCTGTGTAACACTTACCAACTTTCTGTTGATAGTCATTTTTAACACTCCTGCAGAAGTGTCAAAGTTCACATCCACCTCTTGTAGAACTTGAACTTGATGAAAGGGTCCTCCTTGGATATTTTATAATATTTATTGGATAAGCATGTGCTGATATTCTTTTACATTTGAGCTAGCTTCTAGCACAGGAAAATTAGTGCTTAAAACACCAATGATAACCCTACAACCTATGAAACCCTAATGACCTAGTGGGGGGTTCTTTAACCTGGTCTTTGACTAAAACTTGGCTTAAAAAATTGATGTATTGAAGATCCAAAATCCAATGTACTTGATTTATCTAAATAGCCTACAGGGATAGTTTTGAGACCATCAATGCATGAGGAACCTGGTGAACATGGGAAATAATAGGTTGTTTGGTAACCCTAGATGGGGAGTGGAGTGATGAGCAAGGGAAAAAATAGAGAAATGAGGTTATAGGTGGGAAACTAGGATAGATATGAGTGGCACAAGCCCATAAGGGGTCTTTTAGGAGTGGTAGGGTGACCATGAAATGGAAAAGTTGTAGAATAGTGAAATTTTTTCCATAAGGATAATGAAGGCAGTGAGATTTATAAAACTCACAAAGTTCGGGGAATTTTGTTTTTATAAATATATACCCAATATTTAGTCATATATAGATAGAAAAAATTACTAATGACTAACAAGTTCTATCCTTGCAGTTTCTTGAGGACAAGCAACATCTGGGAGGGGAGGACTATAATATTCCTAAATTAGCATGCACCTAATTGGAATATTCATTTTTTCTTTTGTCTTTTAGATAGATGAATAAGTGGGTAGGGAGACCCATATATCTCTTTAGTAGGAACAAAATCCTTCTTAATGTGAAAAGGGATAATCATGGTAGCTAGATAAAGCACCTACATGTGTGAACACGGGCAAAAGCATGTGGACAAGGTCAATGTTGACCAAATCAACAACGCTGGTAACTAGAGAGTGGATCATCACTGTCAAACCACACATAGTTAATGGGAGATATTCTCCATGAGAGTATTGTCTTTAATGAGTGGGAGCCAAGGTGAGAAGGCTAACAATGCATATAAGGGAAAGGCAGCCATAGAGAGCATGTTATATGATTATTGATATTGATCTTTTTAGATCTAGATTTTTCAGGTGACATTTCTATGCATGTGTTTTTTGTTTAGGAGGGCCTGTTGTTATAGGTAAATTTGGGCATCATTCCCAATGACCTGGTTAACTAGACATCATCTATAGAACCAATGAATAGGGTCCATCATTCCCTATAATTTCAATTGTTACATGCCCTAAGACAAAGAACAAGACAAATCATCCATGACTTTCATCTGCAAAGGTTTCCAAGATTTGAAGTTTATAATATATCATATGAGAGCTCACAAAAACTACCTCTAAAGGGACTGAGTGCATTGCATATGCAAGTAACCCCACTCAAGGGTGCTCTGCAAAGCACTTCCTGACATTCAAGAGTGCGTTGGTCACATTGACAGAGAAATTCTCATTGTTCTGGAATCTCCACTTGGCCAGTGCCTTCTAGAATATTTCAGATGTGTCAAACTTCGAATCCATGTGTCCATTTGATACCTCTGAGACTGGGAACATTTATTGCCTATTATTAGAAATTCATTGATTGTAAAACTACCTTTAACTCCTCTATAAATTGAGCATGGATCTTAGTGTTTGAGAAGGAAGAATTTGAGTAGAGAAATGCTGGTGGAATTTCAATTGAGGAATTGATTTGAGTGACATACTGCTAGAGAGATGTGCATTGTGATGAGGTTGGGATGTTGCTGGAGATGGTGACACTAAATCAATCACTGGGTTGTAACATCCCCTTCTATCCATTAATAAATATTTTTGCTTACTTTACCACTTATTTATCTGTATAAGCTCATGCATTTCATATTATCAACTCTTATTTGATGCATATGGTTCATTTTTTATTGATTTAACTGAATAAATTGATTAGAAATCTTTATTTTCTTTATTTTGTTGTTTATTGTTCATTCTTGCAAGAAATATTTTTGGACATCTAGCTTGGATTTGAAGCTACAGCAAGAGCGACAGAAGGAGAATAGGAAGCTCTTGGACTCCAAGTAAGTTCTTTGATATGTTCTATGTGTCTATTTATAGTTATGAAAATTAGTTGCAAATTATTTAACCTGTTGTTCTAGATGAGCACTACATCTAGGGAATAATGTTTTATCTGTAATCCATAATTCTGAATAACAAATTGGCAACTCTGCTGGGGAATTTACCCTTCATCCTTAGTGTATTTTCCTCTGATTTTCTTTGTTTATTCACCCAATAGAATTTACTCAGAAATATTATTCTTTTTTAAATCCAAATTTACAGTAGAATTTGTATTTTTCCTTATACACTGCACCCAACGCACTGTTGGAAAAGACATAGTGTGCTGCATAACATTGTCTCCCTTTCAGACCTGCGTTGCAACGCAATGTCTCCCCTTAGAGACTACGTTGCCCCCTGAAACCATCCAAATTCCATTGAATTTTTTATTGCATTTTTTTTCATTTTTGTTTTCTGTGTTTTAAAGAGCTTGATACCTTAGATTGACTAGTGGCCTTACCTAGCTCTTCCTCCTTTGAAAGAAAAGTTTGTTCAATGTTTATTTAAAGCGTATTTCTTTATCATTGAAGAATTAATTTCAAAGTATTTTAATTCCTGCATTAGATCCATTTGCTTTTGAAAAAGGAATTTTCCATTTAATTCTTCATTTGTTGATAGGATAAATTGTTGTTAAATTCCTCATTTTTCTTTCAAAAGAGAAATTGTTGTTTAAATTATTCATTTCTCAAAATTAAAAGGCATTTGGTTTTATTGATTTGGTGCACTTAGTTTCTTTTCTACATTTATAACATTAAAGGGACTAAAAATAAAAACCTGCATTTGCATGTAGTGGATTTTATGTTTTGCAAAAGGAACAATTACGAAAGCTGCATTTAGTTTGCGATCTTTGATTTGTTTTCTCTCAAATTGACTTCTCTTTCCCTCTAGTAGCTAGGATTTTCATTTAAAAACTAAAAGTGAAAGATTGCTTATCATTTTATTTTTTATTTTATGAATTTCCAATACATCATCGTGGTGAACCTTGAAAGGAAAAATGATAAACAAGATCAACTTAAAATTTATCTCAATTTACCTAACAAAGCATTGGAACCATAATGATAACATTTAGAATTTCTAGGCTAGAGACATGTTACGATGTTGTAAAACATAGCAGTTGTCATTAATTGTATGAGATACATTCCGAGTGTGATACCTCACTCCACATACGTAAGTATATAGTAGCTCGTCCACGTACTTTCAGGTATATCGGGTGGTGTTACAATATGAAAAGTATAAAGGGGTGCTCTCACTGTGCGGTTTCACATCAGATAGCGTTAATACGGCTTAGGCCTCCATGTACCTTCGGGTATATTTCAGAGAAAAAATTTAGGTTTCTATCCATCCATAGTGAACCGAGTTGTCTGCCTTGTAAATTGTGATACACAGAACACAACATTCGAGGAGATTACCTACCCGTACTTCTTGGTTCGCTAGGAGGTATTCTGTAGTTCACAGTTTATTAGTAAAAATTTTTGTGTAGCAATACACTTTTATTTTATTTATTTATTTTTGGTTAAAATAAATCAATAATCTTGGAAGAACAAAATCCTTTCCCCTGTCGTTCGCGTAGATTAGTGTAATATCCCAAAATGGGGATGCAATAATACATGTACACAAAACTTGAGTAGCAGTGATAAATCAACTCATAAAATGTAAGAAGAGCACATAGACATCATATTAATGTTACAATAGAAAAATGTGTACAAGATATTGAGGAAATAATCACTCAAGTTAGGCAATACAAGCCTCAAGAGAACATGTACATAAAAATGAAGTACACTGCTACACAGAAAATGATCAAGGCTATGATAGCGCAGTTTATTAGATGTAACTGTTGCTAGAGTATGTAAATACATGGATATGAAAATATAAATATTATACAATGTGGGTAGAAAATATCTAAACCCCCAAACTGAATTTTAAGACAATCCGGGAAGGATTTCCTGAAATATGAAAAAGTGGAAAAATGCCGGAGTTGCAGTCCCAAGACTGAATAGTAGCTGCAACTCAATAATTGGATGGATATGGCTAAATACGATGCATAATATGAATAATTATACCTCCTCCAATGGATCTTCCAAGTGAAAGGTTGATCCTAACACTGAAGATGTCACCCTCCAACAAACATGCAAACCCTTACTGCAAATGCACACTAAAAATAATGCAGTGACTAAGGTATACTGCATTGTAGGTGAAAGAAAATATGTTGGAAAAGTTCCAATATCTGAAATATGCTCAAAGGGCTTCCTCACTAATCTCCTAAAGGAAGGAAAGCTTCCTCCTCCGCAAAATAATCACTAGAAGTGGTGTTGTGGAACCTCCACTGCAACAGCGTGCAACACAATGTTATAATAATGCAGAAATAACGTTGTAGCTGAAGGAGGATTCTTGGCCTCAAGCCTGGATGTGGAGAAATACAACACAAACTCCCTCAAGAGGCCTCTCAAGAAAGGAGAAGGAATTCTTAAACAGGAATGCCTTGTGCTAAGCAGCACATCAATCTCAACTAAATAGTTGAAGAAAGCACAATATACAGACTATAAAATCAATATTCAATAACATGTCTTACTATGGCTTCCTTGCCCTCATTTTATACAAATGGAATCCTTCTCATCTTTGTTCCCACTCATTATGGTTTCCTCCGCCAAAGAATCTTCCTCCCGCTATCTCTGCACTGTCTCCAAATATGATATCCACCTCCTATCCCAACGTTGTTGACTTGGTCAAACTTGACCTTGTCCACATGCAAATGCCCCTTTTCACACATGAGGTTGTGAAATCAAACTCTTATGACTATCCCTTTTCACACTATGAGGGAATTTATTCATATTTATGAAATGTATGGGCCTCCTTACCCATTTATACATCTCCTAGGTGAAATTAGCAAAAATCAATATTCCAATTAGCTGCATGCTAATTTTGGAATATTACAGTCCTCCCCTCCCAAATGTTGTTTTTCCTCAAGAAACTGCAAGGATGGAACTAAAGAGCCTCCTCATCTCCTCCTATATCATCCTCATATGATAAAATCCTACAAGGATCAAGATGCTGTCTCATCAATAGATCTCCAAGTTGCCCCTCCCAAGTATGAAAGCTAGCTTTTGGTGTGCATCCCAAATAGCTATCATCGTGTAAAACATACATGGAGGTGACAATGGGGTGTCTAAAGGAATTATTTGTAGAAATTAGCTGAATAAATCACTTATTCAATGGAGATTAACCCAATTACACATCAATTTCGAATTGCATGCATAACACATAATCTCATCTACAATTAATTGTCACATGCGGAAATAATAGAAGCGATCTCACATCAAATCAATCACACATTAACTCAGTATGTATGGGGAAAGCCTATAGCTGAAAAACCCGCAGCTATTGTGTATATTATAATGGAGAAATCATGTAACAAAACAAGTACAATACTCCTCACAAGTACTCAGTACTTTCTCATAAAGTCACACACAATCTAGCTTAGTTTTGAACAAGTCACTGGTTCAAAACTCCCTGCCAATTGCCTTGCCTCTATTGCAAAATCATGGCCTGTATATGAAGATATCCAAGGTTCGAATCCCCTTGGCTTGACTGTGCAATTTTCATGGACAATTCCTCCAAGTGTAATGCAAATCCCATGCAAAACTGATCCTCCAACTGATAGCTATACTCACCCTTTCATCTACCTCTTCCACTGGTCTCCACTGAACTGATCATGCACTGTAGTGAACTGAAGTGTTCTTGAGTTGAATAATGAGTTAATATTTAGTAAATTAAATATTATTTAATTTACTCCACTCATATCTAGTTGATTAGTTAGTTAACTAATCCCAACTAGTTCAACTAAAACAAGCAGAACACAACTCCACTACTTGTCCCGTTAACTCCTCCAAAACTCCTGCCACTGAAGTCTAACTGAAGCCAACCATGCAAGATGCCATCAAACCCTAGGAACCACGTGATTCCTTGTGTCAGTTGCATGAGTCACCTCCATGACTCAAACTGAAGTGCGCCAAGAGAGTAAACTGTTGTTTATAGTCATAATATTATTAAGGGTAAATAATATTTGACTTCCATATTTTTAGGAGATCAGTCTAAAAATAGCCTGGGTCCTAAAAATAAGGGTCTCATCTATTTTTACCGACATGTCGCATACTTTAAGAATCTCCAAGTAGAATTCCCAAATTATGCTCCGTATGTCTAAAAATAGACATGGTCTAAAAATAGACTTTGCGCCAGAATTTGCCTGCGGGCCCACTTAGTGAAGGCGACTTCATTTCACTAAGCTCCATCATCTTGCTGCATTCTAAACATTATTGAGGCATGAGGTCTAATATACATTGGGATCTACCATCCCCATATGAATCTCCCATCCCCAAGCTATCATCCATACAAAATGAGTTACCTCCCAGCATAGCAACTCCTGAAAATTCTCCTCCATCGTGGGCTCCTGCAAAGTAGGTGGGATGAAAATATGAACATGGTAAACAAATTAGCCTACTCAACACTGTCCTCTTCTCCACTTATGATAAGTGTAGAGTATCTGTTGATCTTGGGCTGTAATAATATTTCCCTCAAGTGGCAAGATGAAGACTAGACCTCCAAAGATCTCCTCTCCAACGTTGTGAATCAAGCTGGCCCAAACCATACCATATATGATGAATAGGACTTGATAATAATATGGCATCCAATCAATCCTATGGCCCACCTCATAAAGGAAATTTTTTTTTACTGTAGTGGACATATCATCTCCCATGCTCCCATCAGAACATGCAATGCAAAAAGTGTCAGAATCCTCTTTCCCAAAGGACACATCCAACCAATGTGTCCCTCTCCCAATCATGCTCCTAATAAAAATAAGAACAACAACATAGGGAACCATAATGAGAATCATACTTGTTTCCATATGTAGCAAGGGAGAAGGAAAATTGTCCCTCAAATGCAACGAATGTAGTTTGACTCTCAACTACAACAGAAAATTAAATGATGAGTGGCCTTCCCACCACTTTCTTACTGCCCAAATCTCCTCACAAGTTTGGAAAAAGTGTATGGTGTATGGTGCAAAGTGAGTCAGCTCTACAAAAGATACAATCTCTAAGTCCTCCTAGGGAGTGGCCATCACCAATACTTCTTATGGCCTCAAGTAGACCATGAAGTCTAGAAGGAAGAATGCTCCCTCCTGGAGCAATATCCTGCACATATATGGTTAAGGGTTGCACATATACATTATAAAAATAATTATGAAAACAAACAACACCCTTACCATATTTTTTTCCCATGCAAATGGAGTGGCTCATAGATGAGTCTCCTCTCATCCTCAAAGAGAAAAGAGGTGGTTGTACTAAATCCTCCAAAGATTTATGTATTTCCTCCATCTCCATATGATCCATGCATCTCCTCATATGCTGATATATCTCCTCCTCAAAGCCTTCCAAAAAATACCCCTCCATGATGGTGTGGTATGCTCTCATAGAATAAGTGTGGTTGAAAAGGAAATTCCTTGATCTTGGAAGCTCTATATAAGAAGATCCTACTATGATAGTAGATGACCCCATCTCTGATTGAATTTCCCTCCTTATGCAACTGGTCATCTAATATCATACAAGTAAAATTATCCATGGAATACTCCACTAATAGCTGGGAATTCCAATATGGATATATCCTCCATAGTGACAACGTTGATGAACTATCATGAAGAACATCTGTCATATGTTTGTCCTCTTCTTTGACATCTCCCATGCCAAAGATGCAAGTTGGAAGGCTGCTATCCTTCCCATGTTGCTTCTGCCACAACACAGAGTCTGAAATGAGAGTGGGTAATGATGATGTTGAGAGAATGCCCCTTCTCTCCTTGAGTCTATGTTAGTATGAATCCTTTGTCGAAGTGTACGAAAAAGGACCACTTTAGCTACGCATAACTAATAGCCCTAACAACAAGAGTGGTGCCAATATCTTCAGATCTGCGATTAGTTAGACAGAAAAGAGCTGCAAAAAACCAGATCTATGCATGGAAAGACATTAAGCAGAAAAATAAGGGTTTGCTCCATATACCAATAGACAAGACAAGAACGTTTTTGAAAGAATTTTTTGTATTAATAGGGCACCTGGGAGGAAAACCAGAAGGAGTATCCAATTCCCCTCAATGGGATGGGTTCTTGGGAGTCCTCAGCACTTCAGATCTAAGATTTCTCTCTCTAGTTGATGTAGAAAACCCAATGGAAAGAGTAGAGCTCAATGGGAGCAAATGGCAGAAAATGGTGACCGAGTGTATAGATCCAGAGTGATCTAATAGGCACAAAAGGTGAAGAATGGTAGGAAAAACCCTCCTATTTATAACAAAATATTGGGTCATTCTAGATCTTGGTGCATGGGTTAACCAGATCTAGATCCACTTTTTATGGAATATTTTATTATTATTTGTTGGAGGGAAAAGGTATTTGACTTGGGTAAAATCCCTTAATTTTTCAAAAATAAATAAATAAATGATTTATTTATCTTTTTAAGGAAGCGGTTAGAAGATAATCAAATAAATAATGATTTATTTAATTATTTAAGGAGGTGGTTGAGAAATAATTAAATAAATAGTGATTTATTTAATTATTTGTGGGTGATTTGGTCATATTTAACAAGGAATATTATCTAAATAAGGTTTAAATAATTATTCCTAGAAAATAATAAGATAAATAAGGTTTATCTAATTAATTTCTTTGATTTTGGGTTAAACATGACTGGGAATAATAATTAAATTATGGTTTAATTAATTATTCCATGAGGAAAATCAAACAAATATGGGTTTGTTTAATATTTCCTTTTGGGGTTTCCTGTTTTAACATAGTGAAAGCAGTTTTACTTAGGGTAAAACTGGTCTTACATGGTGTACTTGGGTCCATCTAATGATAATAGGTTAGATGACCAAAAAATGGTGTAACAGTCTACCCAAGACTCCCAATGTTGTACCAAGCTCTCCCAAGTTCTCCACTCCTCTGAAATCAATGAGTAATGCCTCCAAATGTGAATCATCCTTCATCATCTACTGATCTAGTGGTCTCCCTAGCGAAATTTATCCATGCAACGAGACATCATCATCAAGAGTAGACTATATATATGGATGGAAAGACTTGTCCTTTCCCTCACTGCATAATCCAGTCTCCCTATCAGGTGCATCAACCTCCTAAAATAGATAGGGTTGTGTTCTCCTCATCACATGATGTTGTTCACCCTTCCTATCTCCTTCTTTTCTCTCCATAGTTTCACACCTTATCATCAATGGCACATGTAGATCATGAGTTGTGCCTTGATATCCACATATGAGATTCTGGGGAATTCCTTGCAATGACGCAAGAATCCCTCTTGTTGGAGCAAGAGCTCCCTCTTCCTCTACATGAGGTTCTAGATAAAATCTAGACATGACAGCGCTATTTCCCTCATCCTCATCAATATGTATGGGCAACATCCCAATGACTGGATCCTCTTTTGAAAAAGGGATGTCCATACCCTCTTGCTCAAAAATATAAGATAGAGGTCTTGCCTCTAGCAAGGTATGATGCAATATATCAGCCTCCTCAATGGTTTTCTGAAGTGGAGTTGAGTTTATGGTTTCCACCATCACATGCAAGGTTTTTGTTTTCTTAGGTTTGTTTAACTTCACCACATGTGTTGCAGAAAGTTTCCCATCAAATATTTCCACCAATGTCTTAGTGAACCTTCCATAAGAATAAGTACTTTCATTTTTTGAAGAAAAATACTCAAATATAAACCATGCATAGGCCTTACCTCCAAAATGCAACGCTGCAAATTTTATGGCCTCATCTTCAGAAATGTGTTGTTGAAAATAGGAGTCTAGCTCCTCCACTATAATATCCCAAAATCAGGACTACTTAGCAAGCATGCAATAAAAAATGAATTTCCAGCAATATATGCTATAAATAATAAAATTAACTCTTGGATCATATATATCAGTCAATATAAAACCTAAATCCAAGAATAGAGTTGAAACAAATCAAAATAGGTGGGTTAAACAGACCTCCCACACCTAAGATTGCTAAAAAAAGGCTAAAACCCCAAAACACTACAACACATAAATTACTGCATAAAAGAGAGCGCACAATATAATTGAGGGTTTGTAAAAATAAGTAATAAATACAAATATATCTGATATTATATTAAATAATATGCTCAGAAAAATGAGATCTAATCTCCTTTATATAGAAGCTAGAGAACCCGAGAAGGGTTTCTAGGAATACACCCTGAATACAAATGGAGATCTTCCGCAATATGAATGAATAATCACTGAAAACTGAAGAACATGAGTATATAAGGCTGTAATAATGCATATCTAATGCATATCTCATCAAAGGTCTTCCCCCATGGAATAATCCACCCTCTAATCATAGGAAAACTCCCCGAACGAGCCACATAAGACACTGTTGAAACCGCCCTCTGGAAATAACACAATTACTGAGTGGAATAACGTTGTAGGTGATGAAAATGTGTTGGCTTGCTGCCAAATATCTTATATCAGCCCAAGAACTCTCTAAAGTGATCCTCCAATGGAAGGAAACTTCCCTCCTATGCAAAACCAACTCAGAAAGTGGGTTTCTCAACCCTCCCCTGCAACACTATGCAACTCAACACAACCTCTTGCAGAAACTACACTGAAACTGAATACTAAGGCTTGGAACCAATGAAAAATGTGAGGAATGATAGATTAGGTCTCTCCCAAGAGATACTCAAAGGGAAGAGAAGGAATTCCTGAATAGGAATATCGTATTGCTGAATAGCACTGGCAATCTTAGCTAAACAGCTAAAGAAAGAAAAGTCTAAGCAGACATCAAAATAAAATTCATAAGATAAACTCAAAATGGCTTCCATCCTCTTCCTTATAAACTAAGTGAGCCTTCTCACCTTGGGTCCCACTCAATAGGGTTTCCACCATCACACAAGAAATCTCCCTCCAAAACTATGTTGTGCCTTCATTAGAGCCACTCCTCTAAACTGCATTGTTTGATTTGGTCAAGGTTGACCTCTTCAACTTGCTTCAGCCCTTTTCACACCTAATATTCTTAAATCCAGCTCACATATAACTATCTAGGATGAACCTCATTCAAATTGAGCTCTTTTATTTGCTAATCCACTCCTCCTACATTTATGCTGTTGACTTAGTCAAACTTGACTTTGTCCACATGCAAAATGTCCTTGTTCACACATGAGAGTGTAAAATATAGCTGGAATTATGATCCCCTTACACACTATGATGGATTTTATCCTTATTTATGAAATTTATGGGCCTCCTTACCCTTTTATTCATCTCTTAAGTGACATTAGAAAAATTTAATATTTTGATTTGCTGCATGCAAATATTGGAATATTACAGTCCTCCTCTCCCAAATGTTGCTTGTCCTCAAGAAACTGCAAGGATAGAACTGAAGAGAAACCTCTCCCCCACCTATATAAACCTCATAAGATAAAATCCTCCAAGGATCAAGGTTTTGTGTCATCAATATATCTCCAAGTTGGCCCTCCCAAGTAAACAAGCTAGCTTTTGATGAACACCCCAAATAGTTATCATTATGTGACATTGCGATATCAATGGAGGAAACAATGGGTGGTCTAATGGCCTTATTGAGGCATGTGGTCTGATATATATTGGGATATACCATCCCCATATGAATCTCCCATCTCCAATCTATCATCCATACCAAATGAGTTACCTTCCAACATGGAAACTCTTGAAAATCCTCCTCCACCTTGAGCTCCTGAAAAGTAGGTGGGTTGAAATTCTGAACATGGTAGACAAACTGGCATACCCCACACTGTCCTCCTCTCCACTTAAGATAAGTGTAGATAATTTTATGATCTTGGGCTGCAATAATGTTGCCTTCAAGTGGCAAGAAGGAAACTAGATCTCCAAAAGTCCCTTTCCCAACGTTGTGAATCAAGCTGGCCAAAACCATCTCATACATGATGGATAAGAAATCACCATCACATGGCATACCATCCATCTCATGGCCCTCCTCATAAAGAAAAAAATATTTTTTTTGTAGTGGCCATATCTCCTCCCATGCTCCCCTTAGAACATGTAATGCAAAAAGTGTGGGGATCCTCCTTCCCAAAGAACACATCCACCCAATGTGTTTCTCCCCCAATCATGCTCCCCATTAAGGCAAGAACAACATCAAAAAATGGGATCATGATTAGCATCAAAATGAAAGAAATACTAAAAGTTTCATGTGGAGCTGGAAGGTACCAAAAGTCTCGCAAGTGGTCACAGTGTAGTCTTCCCCACTGCAGCTTCAGGAAATAGCATGGCAAGTTGTTCCTTGACAAATGGCTAGTTGTGTAAGTCATCAAATATACTAACAAATAGTAAATGGCTGAATGTATCAATTGAGCATATAATAAGTAACCAAACACTGGCCTAAATTCATACAATAGGTGGTTTTCTCCATCATAATAGCTGGAAAGAAATGGTCCATGGAGCCCAAAGAAAAGCTTGACCCTTTGTGGAGGAATGCACTGCAAAGAAATGGTAAGAGCATGCAAATATTGTGTTGGACAATCTATAAATGAAAAAATAGAATTCTTACCATATAATGAAAGTAAGATGATGATAGGATCCATAAATGAGTCCTCTATAGTGGTATGACATACTCCTATGAGGAGGAATGAACCATATGCTGCATGAATATCCTCCTTCTTATGCTTGGAAATCCAAGTCAAGAAGAACATACCACAGTAAAAGATGAATCCATCCACTACTCTATCATTCTCACCTCCTCCTTGTCCACCAAGTGAATCAAATGTGAAGTGATCCTCGGGACACTCCATAAATAAGTCCATGCTCCAATGTGGCAACGTTGTTGGCCTATGCAAATAGGCTCCTTCCAGCTCATAACTCCATTCTTTGACATGCTCAATGTAAAATACTCCTCCCATAATGCTGCCACATACAAGAAGTTTCTTCCAAAGTGGTAGTACTTCCAGATAATATAAGGTTACGTAGTAGCCCCCTTGCACCATGATAGTGCCATCTACTCCTCCTGCAACATCATGCAAAGTGTGAGAGAAAATTTGTCGTTGCTCTCTCCCAATCCTCCAAAGAAACAAAATTTTTTGTTGCCTCCTCATACCTCAATCATACAAATCATGTGGTGAAAACATAATGATCACATCATCATAATACATCCACACTCCTTGCTGCTCCATGATGCAAGTATATTTCCAAGTTCCTTCCATCCACATACCCTTGGAAAAAGGATATGTCCCATGATGGCCAAACTCCTTCAAGAGCAGCCAATGCAGCCAAGCCTCCTTCTACCCGATGTCATATATTTGCAAGTATCTTACCAGCTTCTTTCTCTCCATCCACTCCCATTCCTCCCAATGTGAGAGCCTCCCATCATGATCAACCTTGGTACCCTTCCAAAGAAGACTACCCTTCTTCCAAATCAGATATTTCTTCTTGCATTCCATGGGATGCTGAAATGCAACTCCTTGGAGATATCCTACAAAATATCTCACACCAATGTTCATCTTGAATCCATAAGGATACAAGTGGCCTGAAGGCAAAGCCTTCTCACTGCTACCCCTTGACAGCACTGTAATGCTCCTCCATGGTGTTTTAGCTGTCTCATGTCCCAACTCAAGGATGAACATATGGTTTTGCATAAATTTGTTTGGGACAAAGTTAATCCCATCCTCCAATAATTCACACCCCAACCTCACATGTGGTGTGCAGCCCATCGGTGGCCCATTATGATGATGTTTCATCCCTTCCTTGATCAAATCAAGGTTGCACAACACAGTGCAATCATGTTGTTCCAAATGAGCAATATGCAATGGTATACAGTCCTCCATATGATTTGCTGAAACAATAGGAGATGAAAATTTAGGCATACCTTGATGAAATTTAGAAGTATCTTATATGGCTATAAGGGCTTCTCCCTCCAATAGGTTGGCTCCTCCAACTAAAGATGTTGAGGGCTTCTCCCCCATAGTTGTGACAACACTAGTACAAGTCTCCTCCACTAGTGGTGAGAGCTTCTTCTACTCTGATTTTCCTTCACCAAATTTCCCAATCAATCTTTGAGTGAATTCAACAAAAGCAACCACTCTTGCATGGCTCAAATGGCTGAACCACCAATTTTTTTCTTCACCCTCTAGGTGCAGCACTGCAATCTCTACAACCTCCCTTTCTACCACTGGATGTAGTAGGAAGAATGCATCTAGTTTCCTTGCCCAAACTCTTGCTGCAGATGACCCATCAAAAGTATAAAATAGAAACCTATTTCCCTTGATCCTTTCTTGGCCACAAGGTCTTCTTTGTTCCCCCAAATGAATGCACTGAGGGAAACCTAGAGACTCCTTGAAGGCTCTAGGTTGAGATTTGTACCCAACAAGGTATTCACTTAGAATCATGTGATCCAAGTCTCCTCCATCTTCCGGAAATTTTTCCTCCCTCTCAAAAGGAAGTGATATGTTCCAATTCTTTGGATATCTCTGAAAAACTAGTCTCCTCTTTTTATCATAGGAATTGCATGGCTCTTCCTCCTCTTGAAACTCTCTAGAAGTTTCACTGCTCCTTTTCTCTTCTTCTTATTCAACCTCCCTGGAGAGGTTCTTACTGGATCTTAAAAGTGATGAGAGAAAGCTCATCCTTCCCATAATTCTAGCCTTTCTCTTTCATTTATATCACTTCGGCTTGAAGTCCATAGGCTGAGCTAAAGATCTTGCTTTGATACCACTGTAATATCCAGAAATCGGGACTACTCAGAAAGCATGCACTAAAAAATGAATTTCCAGAAATATATGCTATAAATAACAAAATTAACTCTTGGATAATGTAGATCAGTCAATATAAAACCTAAATCCAGGAATAGAGTTGAAACAAATCAAACTAGGTGGGTTAAACAGACCTCCCACACCAAGGATTGCTAAAAAAGGATAAAACCCCAAACACTGCAACATAGAAATTACTGCATAAAAGAGAATACGCAGTATAATTGAGGGTTTGTACACATAATTAGTAGTGAAAAATATATTTGATATTATATCAAACAATATTCTCAGAAAAATGAGATCTAGTCTCCTTTATACAAAAGCTAGAGAACCCGAGAAGGGTTTCTAGGAATACACCCTGAATACAAATGGTGATCTTCAGCAATATGAGTGAATAATCATTGAAAACTAAAGAAAATGAGTATATAATGCTGTAATAATGTATATATAATGCATATTTGATCAAAGGTCTTCCCCCATGGAAGAATCCACCCTCCAATCATAGGAAAACTCCCTGAAAGAGCCACACAAGACACTGTTGAAACTTCCCTCCAGAAATAACCCAATTATTGAGTGGAATAATGTTGTAGGTGATGAAAATGTGTTGGCCTAATACCAAAGATCTGATATAATCCCAATAACTCTCCAAACTGATCCTCCAATGGAAGGAAATTTCCCTCCTATGAAAAACCAACTCAGAAAGTGGGTTTCTCAACCCTCCCCTGCAACACCCTACAACTCAACACAACCTCCTGCAGAAAATGCACTGAAATGGTAGATTGAATCTTGGCACCAATTCAATATGTGAGGAATGACATATCAGGTCTCTCCCAAGAGCTACTCAAAGGGAAGAGAAGGAATTCCTGAACAGGAATACCTTAGTGCTGAACAACACCGACAATCTTTAAAGCTAAACAGATAAAGAAAGCAAAGTCTAAGCAGACATCAAAATACAATTCATAAGCTAACCTCCAAATGGCTGCCATCCTCTTCCTTATAAAATAAGTGAGCCTTCTTACCTTGGGTCCCACTCAATAAGGTTTCCACCATCACACAAACAATCTCCCTCCAAAACTGCAATGTGCCTTCATTAGAGCCACTCCTCTAAACTGCGTTGTTTGATTTGGTCAAGGTTGACCTCTTAAAATTTATTCAGCCCTTTTCACACCTAAGGGTCTTCAATCCAGCTCACATATACCTATCTAGGCTAAAACTCATTCACATTGAGCTCTTTTATTTGCTAATCCACTCCTCCTACATTTATGATGTTGACTTAGTCAAACTTGACTTTGTCCACATGCAAAATGTCCCTGTTCACACATGAGAGTATGAAATCCAGCCGGAATTATGATCCCCTTACACACTATGATGGATTTTATCCTTATTTATTAAAAGTATGGGCATCCTTACCCTTTTATTCATCTCCTAAGTGACATTAGAAAAATTTAATATTCCAATTTGTTGCATGCAAATTTTGGAATATTACATCCACCCAAGCTGTAGCTGAACATGTAGGTGAACCATCAAAAGTAGATAGAAGGGATCTACCCCTATCATGCTACCTACTTCTCTTCACCTTGATTTTAAAAAATCTATAAAAGTAATATGATCTCTAAGTTTTTGAGTTTGAGATTCATACTCTTGCAGAAAATCACTAATAGTTTCCCTCCTAGTCGTTCCTTCTTCTTCCCTCTCTCTCATGGAAAATCTGGGCATATCACTACGCTGTGCATCCTAGTGTGTGGCTACATGCTCACGCTCATCATATGAAAATCTAGAGTTTGATACAGACCCAAACTCTCTTGGAGATTCTCTACACATCTCCCTTCTCATCTTCTTGAGATCTTCATGAATGCTCTGCAAATTTTGAGAAAGAAACTTTGGAAGTCTCTCCTTTTTTCTTCCTCCAAAGGATGGAGTCTTATTTTTGTCTTTTCTTTCTCATATTTTCTTCTTCTTGTCTTCTTGATAGCATATTGGCTAGAACTCATAGGCTGAGCTAAGATTACGCTCTGATACCACTGTAATATCCCAAAATGGGGATGCAACAATACATGAACACAAAATTGGAGTAGCAGCGATAAATAAACTCATAAAATGTACGAAAAGAACATAGCCATCATATTAATATTACAACAGAAAAATGTATACACGATATTGAGGATATAATCACTCAAGTTAGGCAATACAAACCTCAAGAGAACATGTACATAAAAATGAAGTACACTGCTACACAGAAAATGCTCAAGGCTATGAAAACATAGTTTATTAGATGTAACTGCTTCTATAGTATGTCAATACATGGATATGAAAATATACAGCTCATACAATGTTGGGAGAAAATATCTAAACCACCAAACTGAATTTCAAGACAATCCGGGAAGGATTTCCTAAAATATGCAAAAGTGGAAAAATGACGAAGTTATAGTCCCAAGACTTAGTAGTAGCTGCAACTAAAGAACTGGATGGAGATGGCTGAAGATGATGCATAATCTGAATAAGTAGACCTCCTACAATGAATCTTCCAAGTGAAAAGCTAATCCTGACACTAAATATCTCACCCTCAACAAACTTCCAAACCCTTACTGCAAATGCACACTGAAAATAACGCAGTCAGTGAGGGATATTGCACTGTAGGTGAAAGAAAATATGTTGGCCAAGTACCAAGATCTGAAATATGCCCAAAGGGCTTCCTCACTGATCTCCCAAAGGAAGGAAATCTTCCTCCTCTGAAAAATAAGCTCTGGAAGTGGTGTTGTGGAACCTCCACTGCAACACCCTACAACACAATGTATTACTATTGCCGAAATAATGTTGTAGATGAAGGAGGATGCTTGGCCTCAAGCCTATATGTGGAGAAATACAATACAAAATCCATCAAGAGGCCTCTTAAGAAAGGAGAAGGAATTCCTAAATAGGAATGCCTTGTGCTAAGCAGCACAACAATCTCAGCTAAACAGTTGAAGAAAGCACAAAGTCATATAGACCATAAAATCAATATTCAATAACATGTCTTGCTATGGCTCCCTTGCCCTCCTTTTATACAAATGTAAGCCTTCTCATCCTGGGTCCCACTCATTAGGGTTTCCTCCACCAAGGAATATTCCTCCCATTATCTTTGCGCTGTCTCCAAAGATGATCTCCACCTCCTATCCCAGCATTGTTGACTTGGTAAAACTTAACCTTGTCCACATGAAAATGTCCCTTTTCACACATGAGGGTGTGAAATCCAGCTCTTATGACTATCCATTTTCACACTATGAGGGATTTTATTCATATTTCTGAAATGTATGGGCCTCCTTACCCATTTATTCATATCCTAATTGAAATCAACAAAAATCAATATTCCAATTAGCTGCATGTTAATTTTGGAATATTATAATTAGCATTAAAACCACCTTTACCACCAGAAGTTACTCCTGGTCAGCAAAGGCAACAACACTCTACCGAATCAACTACTATTCGTACCTCTAGTGAAACATCATTTTCCCATATACAAAAGTTATCTCAAGTTGTTTCTACACATCTCAGTTCGTCTACTATTGTTGAAACAGAGTTCTCACAGCTACCCGTGTTCACGATCCATCCAATCAGTGAGACCGTACCTCCTGGACCCAATGTTGTTAAACCAAAATTTGATCCAGATCCTGTCTCCTATTTTCCAGAACATATGAATGTTGAAGTAGAACAACCGGAATTTGTTCTTGCATTTGTCATCCCACAAATTTCTATAGCCATTGAAACTCCCATATCAAATAGTGAACCACCTAAAATATACTTTGGACCTGATGGTGAAATACTTCCACCTGGTTTAATTGCGATTGAAGAAATCCTACAAGACAAGACACCTTTAACTCCAACCCATTTTGGGGAGGACCTTTACCTGTACAAGTCTTTTCCTCAATCACCACCATCTACTTTTTTTGATCCTGTTCCTATTCAAAATCCTGTGAATCCAAAAGGGTATACATTTGGTCAAGTAACCATGCTTGAACCAACATCTTTAGTTGGGCCATCTGTTCCAATTATGTCAGCACCTACCCTTGCTACCCCATCGATGTTTACAACTTCACCAGAGTGATATTTTCATGGTGGCCCTATGGTCCCATCAGGTTATAAATCTTTATCTATAATTTTCTCTGGTGTATCTTCAAATCCATGGAATTTACCAATGTCATCATCTGGTATTCTAACTGGTAAACCTTTAGTGAGTATTGAACAACTTGATTCTTTATACACATCATCAGGGCAATATCAAGTTGGTCCTTCTGGGTCTATTCCATCAAGTTCCATATCAACTCGACTCCCAGAATTTGGAGAGAAATATTTTCCATCTTATTATCCTCCTCATGCTAGGGGGAAACCTTTGGTCACCCAATATGACAGTACTCCATTACTTTTTGGTAAACCTAATGTCGAAATGAATTTTTGTCAATGGTACCCAACTCTCCTTATCCAACCACAAATGGTTGTACATTCGTATCAACCAGTTCAATATGTTAGAACCTCGTCATTTCCACTTGTTAATACATCTTTACCCCTATCACAGAATCAAAATGTTTTACAGCAACCTTTTCAAGTGGGTCCTTCAACTCAATACCCTCAAATATTGGGTCCATAGACTCCAAATACTTTGGTTAATTTACAACAACCTATATCTGGAATCATTTATTCACAAGTTTGCTTGCCATTTTATGGGATGTCCATGCCACAACCTAGTTATACCTATAAAACAAATCCTAATTATTCCATTTTGGGTTATAACATTGGTGGACAGACCCCTTGGTAGCCTCAGGTGCAAATACCTCAAAATTCATTTCAACAAGTATCATATCTAGGTTTTGGTCCATAGAATCCTAAAGCATTTTCTTTTCAAAACAACCCCTATATAGGTTACCAATAGCATATTCCTTATGCTGGTGAACAAAGGCGTGTTGCTCAAGAAATTCCATCTTACCCTTGCTATGCTCAACCTGACCTTAATAGAAAGTTTCCCTTTGTTGCAACTTTAGAGTTACCAGATTTAAATCAGCTAACCAATGATCCAATCAACTATTCTCCTTGGTGGGCGGTGATACCTCAAAAATTACCCTCGGATATACCTAAGTTCAATGGAAACCCTCGGGAAGACCTGTCGACTCATGTCATGACTTATCATTTATGGTGTTCATCAAATTCCCTAAATGATGATTTTGTTCGACTACGTATTTTCTAGCATACGCTCACAGGTCCGGCTGAAAAATGGTATATTGAGTTACCTAGAGCTTCTTTTGATAATTTCACTTCCCTAGCTACTGTCTTTTTGACTCACTTCCAGTTACCCATATGATATGAAACTAGAATGCAACTCTTGACCAATTTCAAACAAACTAATGCTACTCACATTTCTGATCATATTCATGAGTGGCATCGTCGTCGAAGAATGTTTAAGACATTTGTTCTGGATCAACTCCTTGCTTAGTGGTTCATTAAGTCCATTTTACCATCTATAACTGAGGATGTGGCTAAGGGTGGCATCATCACAGAAGAGCAGGTTATTTCTCGTGCCAAATATTTAGACATGATTGATACTCAGTCTGGCACGCCCTATGAAAAAATGCCTAATGTGCTAAGATCTAATTTTACTGTTACTCCTCAATTAAAGGACTCTCATGCCAGAGACGACTTGATTGGCACTAAAACCACACATCATACTATTACATTTGATCCTGCATCTTCTTCTGAAATTAATGCCATGGCGTTTGACAAAGGAAAAAGTTACAAGCAACCTGAAAGTAAGAAAAAGGGGAAATCTAAGTAAAAGCAAACTTCTAACTCGCATGAAAGATAATCTGATTAATCACCTGGACCTAGGAAACCTCGTTATCCATGCATAATATATAATGAGGAACACTTTGTTTGGGATCGTCCTCACTGCGCTGAAGTCTCAAAGATCATTAAGAATTCTAATGCGTATGTTGTGTTGACATATCCGTGTCCAAATCTGGACACAAATTTGGTTCCTACAGATCCAACTTCTAGTTCCAAAGTACTTATGTTATCGATCACAAAACCTTCAACAGATATTTTGGTGTCAACATGTAATAAATATTATGGTATTCATACCACTAATCAACCTATTACCTCCACTATGAATCCATCTATGGAATCAGTACCGCTTATTGCTATTCCCAAATTGACAATCAAGCCACCAAAGGTTGTAATTCACAAAGTGATGTATAATCCTCGAGCAACAGCTGCTCAAAATTATAATATAATTGAAGGTTTGGCTCAATCCCCTTATTTCTTCTCTTGAGGTATTACAAAATTGTCCCTCCCAAAAACAGGCTTTATTTTTGGCTATTGGTGGAATTGATCTAACTGATTCTAATCTCGTTGTCTTTAATCATACGGGCTATGTGCCGCAACTAACAACATAATTGGCATTCTCCATACAAGTAAATTTTCTCAATCACCTTGTTCATCATACTATTATTGATGAGGGAGCATCTACATGTATTATGTCTCTAAATTGTTGGAAATCACTTGGCTCGCTGCACTTATCACAATCATCAACGATGCTGAAGGCTTTCGATGGACGTACATATAAGCCTTGTGGTATTATTAATAACCTACATGTTGAAATAGGTGAAAAATAGTGAATTTTGATGTTGAGGTTGTTGATGGACCCCTTGACTATAATATTCTACTTGGAAGGCCATGGGTATATGCAATGACTGCAACTGTTTCTACATATTTTAGAATGATTACCTTTCCATGTAAAGGTACTATCACAGTAATTAATAACCTACCCTTCTTTGCCTCCACTTCACAGATAACTAGAAGTGTTTCGTTCATTCACGCACCCCAACTATCACTTCAGAACATTGGTGTAGGACTGTTAAATGATTCCACTCTCATGGGAACCTTTGCATTACCACTGCCAGCGACGTCGGCAGAAATTGCAAGTATAGAGACCTACTACATGATATCTTCCACTCCATATGGATTAAGGGAGAGTACGAATGATTCTAAAATTGTTATGTTGGATGACTTTATATCACCTATCCCTATTTAGATGGCATAGCAATCAATTTATCTGGCTTCGGTGGTGAATCTGAAATCAACGTCGTTGGTTGTTTGGGTTGATCATTCCTTAGAATTTGGTACTCCATCTGATCCATTTTCCTCAATTTTCTTGATAGATGAGAATATTTTGGAAGCCATGATGTCAGAAGGAGAACCATGGGAAGATTATCATCATCATTCCCATCTTCTTGATTATGAATAAAATCATCTTAGTGAATTATACCACCCATCAATCAAAAATTTCTTTGGAATTATTTGCCTATTAATGCGATCGATTCCGAGTGAAATCTATCAAATATTGAAGAAACCATTTCTATTGATATTTCAACCAAACATAGCATTGTAGAAAATATTCATGTCGGTGTATCTTGTTCTCCATCATAACTCGAACCTAGCATTGTATTTTCTTGGTCCTATGAGGAAATGCTAGGCATAGATATTAGTATTGTTGAACACACTATTAATATGTATCTTGATGTCAAACTTGTGCGTCAATGACTTTGTCCTGATCATCCAAAGAAAGCCACTGCCACCAAAGTAGAAGTTGAAAAAATTTTGCGTGCTAGTTTCATTTACTTTATTCTGCTAACTAAGCGGGTTTCCAATATCATTCCTATCATGAAAAAACAAGGAAACATTAGAGTGTGCATCGATTATCGTGATGTCAACATTGCTTGTCCAAAAGGAAACTATCCTACTCCCTTTATTGATGAGATTATTGAATATTGTGTTGGATGTGAAATCTTTTTGTTCATGGATGGATTTTTTGGTTACAATCAAATCAATATCTGCCTAGAGGATCAACATAAGAAAAAATTCATCTATCCCTGGGGCACATTTTCTTATAGGAAGCTACCATTTGGTTTAAAGAATGTTGGGGCAACTTTTCAGAGAGAAATGGACTATGATTTCAATGACATAAAGCACATTGTTAAACCTTATCTAGATGATTTACCCACGCATTCACAAAATTGGACTGATCACGCGATGCATCTGAGAGCCATTTTCTTACACTTCCAACACAACAAAATACGCTTCAATCTACATAAATGTGTGTTTTGAGTTGGTTCTGGTCATTTGATTGGACTCATAGGCTCAAAAAAAGGAATTCGAATCGACAAATTGAAGGTTCAAGCCATTCTTGATTTTCCTACACCATCAAATTTACTTCAGATGCAAAAAATTCAAGGAAAGGCTAAATTCCTAAGAAGGTTCATTCCAAACTATGCCGAAATGGCTAAAATATTTACTCGAATCTTGAAAAAATGCCGAAATGGCTAAAATATTTACTCGACTCTTGACAAAAGGGGGTTCCCTTCCATTGGGAGCAAGTTGTGGAAGATTATTTTGATGATGTCAAGGATACTCTTGTCCGAGTGTCATTAATGTATCCCCCAAATTATCAAAATGATTATTTCCTATATATCGTTGCGGTTGAAACTACAATTTTTATTGTTTTGGTCCAAGTAGAATATGGAATTGAACATATGATCTATTATTTGATTCGTAATCTCAATGATATGAAAGTTAAGTATTCGTACGTAGAAAAGATTGCCTTGGAATTTGTCCAAGCTGTCCAAATATTTTGCCACTATATCCTGCTCCTAAAGAAAACTATCATTTCAGATTGCAATCCCATGACTTATATCTTATCACGTCAATTGCTGGGGGGAAAATATTCAAAATGAATTGTCATTTTGCAAGAATTTATTTTGAATTCATCAAATTCAAGTCAAATAAATCTTTAGTTTTGGTTGAGCTTCTCTGTGACCTTCCCTTTGATAGTACTACAACTACGTTGGAACCATCAATTCCTGACGAGTCTCTATTTCTAATCAGATTATCTGATCCTTGGTATGGAGATTTCATCATTTATCTCCAAACTCAAAATTTTTGACCTGATACCTCTCGCTCTAAACAATGACGTATTTGAAACCAAGCCAAAGATTATCTAATCGTCAGTGATACACTTTATCATCATGGTGTCAATACCATTTTAAGGAGGTGCCTCACTCATGAGGAGGTCGAAAAGGTTTTAAATG
Organism: Pinus albicaulis; assembly: GCA_034641835.2. Lineage (NCBI taxonomy): Eukaryota > Viridiplantae > Streptophyta > Pinopsida > Pinales > Pinaceae > Pinus > Pinus albicaulis. The sequence continues at coordinate 1,186,890,193 of CM076584.1, forward strand.
ATTGTCATGCTGGGGCTTATGTTGGACATTTATCTGGATATGCTACCGCGCAGAAGATACTCTGCGCTGGTTACTTTTGGCCTACAATATTTCACGACTGCATCCTCATTGTCAAAAGTTGTTATGAGTTCCAGATTTTTTATCGTAAAATCAACAACCGCCAGCGTCAATGCATCATGTTGTCTCTGTAGGACCAGTTTCGAAATGGGGTATTGAATTCATGACCTATAACCCTCGTTCATCTAGGGGGCATGGTTATATTATTGTCGTAGTCAACTACTTTACTAAATGGGCCGAAGCGATGCCTACATTCAACAACATAGGATAGACAACCGCATTGTTTTTTTTTAATCATGTTATTGCATGGTTTGGGGTACCACAGGCTATAGTTAGAGATCATGGGAAGTATTTTCACAACCACATGATGACTAAATTAACTACCAAGTCAGGATTGTCACATGATAAATATACTCTTTATCATCCAAAATCAAATGAAAAAGTTGAGGCGATCAACAAGATTCTTAAACATATGCTTCAATTAATGATAGGAGTTCATAAAAGAAACTAGCATTTGATCCCGTGCTCGGCCTTGTGGCCGTACTGAACCTTGGTGAGAAATGAAACTGGATTTACTCCCTTTCAATTGGTGTATGGTCTGGAAGCTATCTTGCCAATCCAATGTGAAATACCATTGTTAAAACTCGCAATAGACTTGTTACCTGACACCTCAGAAGAAGAAGCACGTCTTTTTAAACTCATCCATATTGATGAAATGCATCGTGAAGCCAACTTCGCCAATGAAGTGCATAAGTGATGTATAAAGGCACAATACGACAAAAATGTTTAGTCTTGCATTTTATCAGAGGGTGACTTGGTCCTACTTTATGATCAAGAAACTGATGTAATAGGTACAGGAAAATTTGAGCCATTATGGCATGGCCCCTATATTGTTAAAAGAGTTCTTTCTAAGGGCGCCTACAAGTTAGTTTATTACAATGGAATTCCATCGGCACAACCTAGAAATGGGTTCTATCTAAAACGTTACTATGCTTAATCATGAGCGTAGTATTATTTTGTATTATATTGTATATATATGCTGTTGATTTGCATTCACTATCTTAGTTTCTTTTTAGAATTTTATTGACGTTAGTAATCCACTTTACATTTCATCGCAGATGTCTGAATCTTTAGAACCATTTGTTGGATATGTTGATGGTGCTAGTCGTAGTACGCAAAATATATCCTCTGCAGCATGGGCCATTTTTGCTCTGAACGGTGAGTTAGTGACTTTCCAAGGGATTTGTATCAGTAGATTGATGAAAAATATTGTTGAATATAGCACATTGATCTAACTTCTCTTTGATTGCATTTCATTTGGTATTAACTGCATCATCATAAGGTTAGACTCACAACTTGTGGTATTACAACTTACTAGTGTTTATACCATTAGAAATCCAACACTGTATAGATTGTTCCTAAGAGTTTGACTATTGGAAAGACATTTTGATTTTATTCAATATCAACACATTTCCAGAAATTTGAACACATTAACTAATTCTTTAGATAATCAAGTTTTAGATAGACATTTTCAACACATGTAAAGAAAACATTCACATCATTGATAGTTATAGGTTTTTACAATAATTTGTGCATAAGACACATTTGTCATTTGACCTCGAAATGTATGCAAAATGTCAAAAGTAAACTAATGATGCTTGTGGTAACATGCTATAGATCTAGCTATCGTACGTAGTAGCTGCATCAAATGGTTAGGAACACCTATATTGTGACACTGCATTTGCATGGGTAACTCTTCGATTCGGAAATCCAGAATCTCGAAGGTCCACCCCTCTATGGGCTGTTGAAGCTCAACCAAAGTCTTATCCATATAAACATCCTGAAATACTGCTCTCCCGACAACCCTCTCTACTAGCTCATCTGCTACACGCTTCGGTTCCTCCACCTGTTGAACTCGACCAACATCTGCATTACATCAAAAATTTACTTTAGTCTTGGGAAAACATAAAAAATACAAAAAACATTGTATAAACCATAGGAAAATCAAAAACATGGTCAAAACGTTCTTACCCATTACACCCCACTAAGCACCTTCTAGTAAAGCTAAATCTGGATAAAGGAAAATTTATATGTCAAGCCAAGTACATCAAGGAAATTCTCAAGAAATTTGAATGGAAGATTGCAAACCCATCCTTACTCCAATGGTAACAGGTTGAAAATTGAGCATAGATGACTCATCTAAGGATGCGGATCAAAGGTTGTACAGATATATGATTGGTAGTATCTATATGTAATAGCCTCCCAGCCAGATGTTATGCAAGAAGTTGGACAAGTAGCAAGATTCCAAGCAACACCAAAAGAATCACATATTATTTCCATCAAAATAATTCTTAGATATCTAAAGGGAACAATAGAATATGGCTTGTGGTATCCCAAGGGTAAAAATCTCATTATTCATTCCTTTACAGATGAAGATTGGGTAGGAAGTGTTGATGATCGTGAGAGTACTCATGAAGCATTGAAATATCTTCACCAGAAGCTTGGGATTCTCCCAAGTTCTCATTAGATTTTCCTTATTCAGAATATAAAGGGGGAGTGGAAGTGTGTACAGGTCCATAGGATGATTGTGTGTCAGGGGGAGTGGAAGTGTGTATAGGTCCACAGGATGGTTGTGTTTCAGGGGGAGTTACCCTCTGCCATTGATGTCAAAAGGGGAGAGAATGTTGTAGGAAGAGGTGTCATGATCGTAGGGGGAGTGCTTGTGTTGCCATCAATGCAAAAGGGGGAGATTTTTTATCAATGTTTGTGATTGATGTCAACCCAAGCAGCACCAGGGGCTAACCCAATATTGCATGGGAATTTTTACCTACCTGTTGAAGCCCTGAAAATCGGGTCTACAACAAGCGGGATACCCACCCAGTCCGGACCTTGGTTGGCAGCTCCTTTTCCGTTTGGTATAGTAGGTCCGACTGGGGATAATAGGACCGGTTTCCCAATATGTGTGTGTGTGTGTGTTGAGAATTGATATTTCCTTTCCAAAAGTTCCTAAGTGAAATTCTTTTATTCTAATTCTAATCTATAACATGAAATTGCATTCTAATAAATAGAAATATCTGATTCTAAAATAACCCGGGATGTAATATTTCCATTATGCAATCTAAAATGATTTCAAATAAAAATTGGTAATAAATATCATTCAATTGTTATAAGAAAAGAATTCAATAAAGATAAACCACTTCGTATAAAAAATTAGACGAAATAGTTGTGAAAAACATATCTCATGATAAGCTACTCATATATTATGCATAAAAAAAATGCTATCACCATAAAAAAGTGCCAAATGATAACTCAAGCATTCAAGCATTAATACATAAACAACTGAACATAAATATCACTTTAACACAGAGGCAGAAATAATTAAGAGATAACAGTACCATTTATAACTAGTTCTACTCATGAGCTTCAAACAATAATGAATTATCTCTTCTTAATCCAACATCCACTAAGAGTACAAAAGTGCAACATCAGTAGCAGATATTAAACACAGATATCAATAAATCATGTTCCATTCATTCATCAAAACCTTCTCGGAGGGTGCAAAAGTGCATGTTCTGAGGACAAGTTTTTGACAAATTTTAGGACCCTTCTCTAAATGCATGAGAAGGGTTTAAATACTACTAACTAAATCTGAAAATAATTTATTACAACAATGTAGGATACGGTTTAAATCACCATCCTATTTTTAGACTAAATCTAAAATTAAAACTAACAACTAACTACTTGTGAATCTGTTCTTTGAAATTGCAAGTGTCCAGCATTTGTTTGAGAAGAGTTGGCTAGCCGACTTCTGACTTTAATTGTCCTATGAAAACGGAATCGGCAAGAGCTGGCGCCATATTCTCGGCAGAATTGATGATGCATTTGAGAGTCATGCACTAGCTGTGTGGTTTTACCAAACACGCCTAGTAAGAATCCCAATTCAACTTAGTTAACCTTTTCATAGATTCTGCCTTTTCTTGAGCCTTCTATCTCCAGTATGTCTGCAGTTGCTTTGCTTTCGGTAGATACCCTGGAGTAGTTTCTGAGATCAAATTTTCCTTGTGAAAATTTTCATTTATGCAATCAATAACATTATTTGCTGCCGTGGTTGCCTCTTCTGCCACTTGCTTTTCTTTCCTGATTTGTGCATCCCAATTATTAAAGAGCATTTCTTTGTGATTGTCATTGATTATTGGTGCATCTTCTCTTTTTCCCTCCTCTGTTTCTTGCCTAGCCAAATAGTCAGTAACTCTTTTATCAATTAAATCATAATCATGTCATAAGTCTACGACATGATTAGTGATTTTATCACTTTCTTCACAATAAGAGTTCCACTGTAATATACTTTGGCATAATGTTTCCTGTTGCTACAGTAGTTGGTCATTTAAGGAAATGGACTCTGATGAATTTTGTAAGCTTGGGATCATCTTTGTGCATCTCTTGCATAACCTGTAGTTGTTTTTCTTTTTTCAGTCAAACTATTCTGGTATCCTATCTGCATTTGTTGGAAGTCCTGTTGTAATTTTTCAAGCTATTTCTGTGCTTCATTGTTGGCGTTGGCTTGTTGCAATTGTTGTTGCAAAACCTGTACTTGATCTTCTTTCTCATTCAGTAATTACCGTACCTCAGATGCTTTATCAATGGCTACAAAGGCATATGCTCATGTGATCTGAGATAATTTAGTAAGATTTTTAGTTGGATTAGGGGTAGGATCTTGCCATAGGACGTCTAATTGTTTTGCATCATGAGAGAGCATATTTTCAAATTTTCTTTTCTTCCTTTGTCTTCTTACCACTACCTTGTGTTGTGGACTATAAAATACATCAAGAGGAGGAATTTCCTCTATTTTGAGCATAATTTCAGAGGATGGGGTAATGGGAATATGTTCCATTTCTGAGACATTGCTAGTTATTCCTCAGATTATATCTTTTGTTGTCTGTACATTACTCACAGGAGTCTGTGTGTTCTGTCCTTCAATATTGATTAAATCATTGAATGTCTCCCATTCTTTATCTAACTCAGTTCTGACTGATGGTTGCTGTACAATGAGAGGGGGAAGATTTAGCTGAGGAGAGATCGAAACCTGTTGCTGTGAGAGCCCCTTGAAATGGGCAGTATCCCTTACTAACCCTTCATTTTTATCATGGTCATTATCAGACCTCTTAGAGTGTTCAGATGTTTCTCTCCCAGACTTGGATTTAGATCTGTCTGTACCTAAACTTCCACTGAGACTAATATTGGGAGTTGGTTCCCTTATGGGTTCCAAGCATAATTTATCCAAAGGGATAGTAGTTAACCTCCTTTCCCTGTATATCTTGAACTCTTGAAATTTTGCTAGAGGAAACTGTATTTGGGCCGAATGTAGAATCTCTTTAAATGTGCCTTTTTCTTGGAACATGTCATCAAAAAGATCATCTTCTTTAGAAAACACTCTTATTTTGACTGCAGTAGTGAAATTTTTAACAATATCATAGGGGTCGAACGGTCTTCTTGGAAACTTGAACAAACATAAACATATAATGTTGTTTATTTCTCTGAATGCATGGCCTACATCAAATAATGAAAAGGCTCCACATGCCACAAGAAATTGTGGCTAGATAACCTTCTTTTTGTCCTTCAAATATTTAGTCAAACCTCCTTCTCCGCAGGTTTGATAAGCAAATTATCATGCCATGAGTTTATCAGGAACATACAAAGGTAAAACATGAGGGGAAGCGAAACTTCCAAAAATCTTGACAAATGTAAACAGTTCTTCTCCAAACCATCTCGTAACAGGAAGTACATCTACCTCTTCTTCAGGAGAAAACCTAGGAGCATCTTTATCATACAACATTTTGTACAAGGGCAACATGACTCCATGACATATCTTGTAAAAATAGGGAATGAACTTGGAATCCCACAATTCTTTGTGATAAATATGAATGGGTAAGGGGTCTTGAGTCATCCATTTCCAACACATTAAAGGAAACTTGGCAACATAACAGATTGAATCCATCATATAAGTAGATAAGTAAAAAGGGGGATAAATTCTCTAAGAAACAGTTATTTTAGATCGATAATTCAAAATGGTCGTGGCTAAGTTGTCAGATAATATCTTAAACCAATCCACAACAATAGCATTAACAACGAAATTCAATAATGGTAGCCATTCAGATAAAAACTTATTAATTTCTGGCTTTCCAAAAATCCTACAGAGCATAGCAGCAGCAAAGCAATACGGAGAAGTGAGAGAACCAGTACTATACATACCGTGTTTATCCTTTTTTAATGGTTCATCTCTCCTTGACTAGTCCTTGGTGCATTCTGCCAGGTTTTAATTTTCTTTAGCAAACTTCTCCATGAATTGTTTGTTATAAGTCACCTGTGGCTCCGGATAATGATGCATGAGTCTCAAATCTTGTGGAGTAAATGAGCCGATGAGTTCTTGACCTTGAGTCTTAAACTGTCTATTTGTAATATCAGTGCTGTCCAGTACCCATTTAATCATATCCATGTATGGAAGAATTTTGGGCCTTACCACTATCCGGTGCAAGAATGAGCAAGCTAGCTCTGTAATGGATGCATCAAAAGACCCATGTGAGCCTGCAGTAGCTGTAACCTCCATTACTCTAGGGTTCTCTTCCTCAAGTAGATTATACATGCTTTCCCAAGTAGTAATACCAGCATATTTGTTACAGGTGATGTCTATATACAAGGGCGTCATTTCTTTGTCTTCAGAATTCAGAGTCTTGTCTTTCTTTCCCATAATACCCTGAATATTGCTTTGTATAGTTCTATGTTCTTCACTCCTGCAGTTTACAAATTAAGTGAGAATAATGATAAGAAAAAGGTGACAGAAAAGTTTTAAATGCTGAACATGTATAAAATATACCACCTTACGTGAAATATCTCTTCGATCAGAATGAAACCATATTTCATTAATGATTGACAACCAATTCATTGATTAACATTAAAGCGCATAACCAGGTATCGGTTTATGGAAAGATTTTTTTCGTATAATGAGCCTTAAATATCTACGATAAGGTGATCTGCGATTTGCTTCGCAATATTGCAAAATCGCAATATTGCATATCGCAATCTCGTGAATTTGCAATATCACAATACCACAATATCTCAATATCGCAAAATAGTTGGATTGCAGCAAATGACAAATCTTTGTTAATGTGTTTTTCTGCGAAATACGATTTGCAATATATGCCATCGCATATCGGCGGTTTTGAGATTTTCAGCGTAACATATGACATTTGAAGCATGCGATGTGATGAATGTTCTTTTAATGTGTAGTTTCGTATCGCAATCTCACAATCTTAGAATTCTTCTTGTAAGGAGGTATTCATTACTTTCATGTGATGCGATATTTCTTTAAAGAATGATTTTATTCTATGCTATCATAAAACTTAAGTTTTTAGATTTTTCAAGGGATATTTTCCTAAGTTTATGATAGTAAGTTTTATCAAAAAAGGAAATACAAGCACTAATCGATTTTTAAATTTTTTTGACTAAGGGTCCCCATTTATTTAGTATTAGTGATAATACTAAATAAAAAGGGGGGTTGTTGATGGCCACAACAATTGGCGATTCACTCGGAAGAACCAGTTATCTCTGCTTTTCTTTTGAATTTTCTAAACTTTCAAAATAGAAAATTTTCCAGAAAATCAAACTTTATTATAGAAAGACAAATTACATTATGCTTTTATCTATCAATGATATTTTGTTTCTTCTATATTCAACTTTGACTATTTACTTCCTCAAGCTAGTCCTTGTATCTACATCATTCATTACTTAGTTTATAAATATAAAAACAAAGGCTTCTCTATAATTCAGTTTTAAATATGCTCATTTGTCGTAGGTAGAGTCTCTGCTGCCAGTAGGCGTTTATAGCCTCGACAGGGTTACCTGTTACCCAGCAATGATCATGTATCCTACTTAGAGAAATATACAATTTTCAAAGAGAAATCCATATCCACACTTACTGTTTTTATTTTTATTTTAATTCTTAAAGAAAAATGTCTTGGTTTGGTAACCAATTTATGACAGTGCCATTCACTTGATTTATAACTTTGCTGAACAAGTTGGCTCGTGATGAGACCCCTTGTCTTTTGATTGCAACAATCTTGAGTCATTGCTTTATTGTGGTATGCAGTATTGGCAAAGTCAACAAGCTATAATATCTATGAACATGATAAGTCAGCTCGTGATGAGGCCTCTTACTCTTTAAGTTAAAGTGTATCATTGGATTCTTCCCTGAACATTGTAATTTCCTAGGTAGGGAGGAAGTCATTGTTTCCTTAAGATAGTTCTGGATGACAATGGTAGATTTTTTTGGAAAGAACTTTTCTACAGAGAATCTTCATTTTGTTTTTGATACTTTTCATTAGACTGATATAAAAAAATTTCCCACTAAAGGTTTCTTTTTTATCAAAATTTACAAGGTTGAAACTAGTATCATTTCTAGGCCTAAAGCCTTTAACTATATCTTTCAATAATAATGATCAATTTTCTAGAAGAATTCTATTTATACAAGTGAAAAAACAAAATCTAAAAGAGAATTTGTATCTTTTTCGTGAATTCCAAATGTAACCATTTACAACTGGTTTTATTATGAAAAATAAATAAAACTATTATACAAAATAGAAGAATGATCTCCTATGGAAAATAATTTTTGAGGATCTGTCCGTTAATAGGTAAAGACTCTCTTTTTCCTGTTAAATCATGTAACATAAAAGTAGACGGACCTATGACTTCTGCAATTTAGAAAGGGCCAAGCTACATTCGTTGAAATTTCGTATGTTTCCCTTTTTCCTCATGAGCCTTGTCCCATTTTAGAACTAAATCTCTGATCTGAAATTCCTTTCTGGATATCATGTTTGAATCAAAAGAAGCTTTCGCTAATGCTTGGTGATGAGCATGAGTTATTTTTGCCTTTTCTCGTTGTTCTTCCAGCTTTATTATTTCCAGCTATCTTAGTTGTAAAGAAGAAGCTGGTGCTTCATCAATATATTGAACTAAGGCCAAAGAAGGAATTGCTAGATGAGTTGGAAGAACCACTTATTTCCCATAAACTAAATTAAAGGTAGAAGTGCCAATGGAGGCTTTCTGCGTTATTCGATCTGCCCATAAAGCATATATTAAAGACTTATGCCAATTTTTATGATTTTGATCAATGGTTCACTTAATGATTCTGATTAAGTTTTTATTTGTGTTGAAAATGGAAACAAGAAACAATGAAGGAGGCTTCCTGAAACATCTTTCCTGATCCTAGTTGGAAAGTAATCACCTAAACTAGGTGGGGGACCACATAGGTGATTTTTGTCGAAAAGTCTATTTTTAGACATATGGAGCATGGTCTAGGAGTTGCGGGATGCTATTCTTGGATGATTGGTCAAGTTGGTAAAAATATATGGACAACTATTTTTAGACATACAGGTCAAAGTCTATTTTTAGACTACCTGTCTAAAAATAGGTCAGTCAAATATTATTAGCTCTTAATAATATTTGGACTATAAAAATTATCTTATTCTCTTGCAGCACTTCAGTTTGAGCTACGGATGTGGCACATGCAGCTGATAGAAGGAATTACGCTATTCGGGGTTTTATTTGAGCTTTTGCATGGTTGACTTCAGTTAGAACTCATGTGGCAGATTTTGGTGGAGTTGATGGATCAGTTGATGGAGTTGTGTTCTGTTTAACTTAGTTGAACTAGTTGTATTTTGTTTAACTGACAAATACACTAGTGATGAGTGGTGTGAATTAAATATTATTTAATTCACTAATTATTTACTCATAAATTAACTAAAGAACACATCAGTTAACAGTAGTACATGGACAGTTCAGTGAAGACCAGTGGAAGAGATAGGTGAAAGAGCTGGTTTACTATCAATTGTGACTATAGATGTGCACGAGATTTCCACAATCATTGATTGAGATTGCCAATGAGGATTGCACAGTTAAAGATGGATGGATTCGAACTTGGATCTCAAGGATTCTCATCTTGGATTGCGCAGTAGAGGCAGGCAAACAGTGGAGGAGATTTGAACCTGTGACTTGTTCAGATCTGAGCTAGTTTGTGTGTAACTTTTGGAGATAGTATTGAGTACTTGTGAGGAGTATTGTGCTATGTATTGTTACATGATTCTCTATCATTATAATATACAGATAGTTGGGGGTTTTTAGCTGTAAGCTTTCCCCATTACATACTGTGTTTATGTGTGCTTGGCTATTGTGTTTATGTGCGCATGCGACTGTTTCTATTTCTGCATATTGATGATCAATTGTAGAAGAGGTTATGTATTATGCATGAAGCTCAAATAGTGTGTAATCAGGATAATCTCAGTGAATAATTCAGAAAATTATTCAAATTTCTACAATTTGTAGATTCAGCTAACCCATTTCCCTGTGGGTAATAATTGGCAGAGTATTTAAGTTTGAAACCTCTTTTGAGTGCAAATTCAGTCATAGCATTACTAGAAAAATACGATGCATTATCAAACATTAAAGCAGAAGGTAAACCAAACCTGGTGATTATGAACTGATCTATGAACTCGATGACATGCTCGACATTGGTCGTCTTGAGAGGAACTGCTTCTACCCATTTAGTAAAATAATTAGTTGCTGTAAGGATATACCTATGCTGTTTAGAAGAGTGAGGAACGATCTCACCTATTATGTCCAATCCCATTGATCAAAAGGCTGCTCAATGTTGACTAGTTGCAGCAGCAATGATGGTTTCTTTTGTCTCCCAGCAACAGTTTGAAAAACTTGACATTTCCTTACGTAGCTATGTGAGTCTTTGAATAGTGTGGGTCAGTAATAGCTTGCGTGGAGGATTTTCTGTGCAGTAGCATCTCCAACATAATGTCCACTTACTGGCCCATCATGAAGTTCCTGCAAGACTTTTTTAGCTTCTGATTTCTCAAGACATCTAAGGAGAACATAATCATAATTCATTCTAAAAAGAACATCATTCACGAGCTGATATTGTTTATCTTTTAACGTTAGAGCTCTTTTCTTGGTGTAATCGAGATTTGGAGGAACATATCCATTCTTTATATAAAATATGATATCAACATATAATGATTCAACGTCGTTTACGCTTACCTCATACATTTGTATCTCTGCAAATGGCTTTTCAGAAATAGGTGATGCTCCAGCTAGTATTTTGCAGAAGCCTTGACCTCTTACAATACTTGCTGGTTTGATTTCTACATCATATTCTTGTAAGGCAGTAATCCAATTTTCTCTTCTCTCACCCACATATTTCTGTATTAGGAGGTTTCTTACAGCTGGAAATGGTACTATGATTTTTGTATGGGTTTTAATTAAAAAGGGTCTAAAATATTTAATTTCTTTGAAAACAGCATAAGCTTGTTCCTCTACATCTGAATAATTCAACTCAGCCCCTTATAAATTTGAACTGAAAAAAGAAATTGGGGCTTCTGCCTTATCTTGATTTGCTTGAGTGAGTATCGTGGCATATGATTTATCAGAGGCAAATGTATATAAAATAAAAGGATCAGAAAAATTTGGAATTGCTAAAGATGGAGCATTAACAATTGCTTGTTTGATCATATTGAATGCCTCATATTCATCTTGGCCCCATTTGAAGTTTGAATTATTTTTAATCATTGCTTGTAAAGGAGATACAATTCTTGAAAAATCTGGCACAAATCTCTTTACAAAATTAATCTGACCAAGAAAATATTGCATAGCTTTCTTATTATGGGGTAGGGGTATTTCGGAAATCTCCTTGATTCTGTCAGGATCAATATGAATTCCAGATTTTGACACTATGAATCCAAGAAGTTTTCCTTCACTTAATGTAAAAAAGGATTTTTTTGGGTTAAGTGAAATTCCATACCTTTGACAACGTTGGAAGATCTATTTTAAATCATTAAGATGATTGCCTCGTTTCTTGGAATATACAGTTATATCATCCAAGTAAATTACCACTAATTTGTTAACTAGTCCCTTGAATGCGATGTCCATGGCTCTTTGAAATGTGGCACCAGCATTGATCAGACCAAAAGGCATCTTTTGATATTCATAAGTGCCCCATTTGGTTCTGAATGTGGTTTTCAATTGATCATCGGGATGGACCAACACTTGGTTGTAACCAAAGAAACCATCTAAGAAGGAAACTAATTCTGATCCCGCAACTGCCTGCAATATTTGCTCCATAGGAGGCAAAGGAAAATTATCTTTTTGGTAGGCTTTGTTAAGATTTCGAAAGTCAATGAAAATTATAATGTCTTTGTTCTTCTTTCTAACGGGAACCATATTGGAAACCCATTTATAATTTCGAACGGGAAAACTAATTTTGGATTTCAATAACTTATTGAGTTTAGATTTGATCCGGTTTTCTAGATTGGGATGGATCTTTCTCAGCTTTTGTTGGATAGGTTTTTCATCGTTTATCATTGGGATAGTATGTTGGATGATAGAAGTGTCATAATTTTTGAGTTCATCGTAGTTCCAAGCAAAGACACTTTTGTATTGTTTCAAAAGACGAACATATGCTAATTTTTCTTCAGGAGCTAGACCAAGGCCTAGGTTGATATTCTGTGGTTTGGCATCAGTTCCTAGATTTAATAATTCATAATTCAAAGTTGAACTTTGTAGTTTTGAATTGGTAGATCTTTTGAATTGATATTTCAAATCATAAAGGCCTTCTAACTTGACTACTGACTTTGGAATAGCATTATTAGTGCTATCTTGTTGCAATTGTCTGTCATGTTGGTCTTCATCAATTATATGATTGGTGTAAGATCCTTCAGATGTGAGGAAACTTACAATATCAGGATCATCGTTGAAAATCCTCCAATTGGTAATGTTATTAGGAATTGAGGGTCTAAAGATTAATTCGATTGAAAATCGATCAGGGCTATAGTCTTCTGCAGGAATGAGCTTGGAAGCTACGTTAGCTAGAAGGTCTACACTAGCATTCTGGAGTTTGGGAATTGATGAAATATTAAATGCTATAAATTTTTCAGACAGATCTTGAACTAAAGATTGATAATGCTTTAAATGACCTAATAAACAATGTATAGTATTGCGTACCTATTTGATTACAATTTCAAAATCTCTGAAAACTTGTACATATTTGATATCTAATCCGATTGCTTTATATAATCCTTGGACTAAAGCTTTGTATTATGTAGTATTATTAGTGCAATCGAACTCGAGCCTACAAGTTAGCATAATTTTGTTTCCCTCTGGACGAAACAACATGCATCCTGCTCCTGCTCCTTCATTAGACTTAGAACCATCAAAAAATAACTTCCAAAATAAATATTTATTTACAGGAGTATCTATAAAATTAATACATCTAGAACTATCTGTTTGAGAAAAAATTTCTATTTGAGATAAAACAGAATGTTCTAAGTAAGGTGAAGTATGAGAATTAAAATTTCCTAAGAAAGAATCAAATGAATAATTTCCAATAATATTATTGTTGTATGCTACCGGTTCATTTTCTCCTTCCAGTTCTGTTACTATGTATTTCTAATGTTTTTCTTGCTCAACCTTTATCTGATTTGGTTTACCATTGTAAGGAAGCCATATGTGCAACCAATCAGTTGCAAAGTATCCATGAAGTTTTTCTAACCAATCTCTGCTAAGAATTAAGCCATAAAATTCTGGAATATCTACAACTAAAATGTCGATAACTTGACATACCTTTGGATTAGATGACAGTCTTATGGTAACTTGATTTAATTCGTCGATCACTTCAACTTGTGATAGATCTAGCTGAACTATGCGTACAACAGATTTTTTTGGTTGAATTTTCAATTTTGCACATATTGATTTTGGTAAAATATTAGATGAAGCTCCAGAATCCACTAAGAAATTATGCAAATTTTTATTGAAAACTTCATAAGTAAGAAGAAATGGGGGAGTATGAGATCTTGACCTTCCTCCAATTAAAGCGATATTTTCTAGATCAACTTTACTAATCATATTAGTTGGAGGTATTCCCATCTCATGGGAATCTTGAGAAATTATAGGTGCGGGCAAAGGCTTTTCTGGTATAGCATGTAATTCTCTCAAAAGTACTTTTTGTTGGTGTTTTAATTTTCTCAATTCATAAAAAGTGATGTTAGCTCTAGTCTTCTTCATGTCTTCTATGATATTATACTCCATTTCATCCGAAACGATCAGCGTTTTTGATGGAGTTGATGAATCGTTTTGGACTGGGCTGGTTTGAATCGCTTTAGATGTTGTTTTCTTGACTGTAACTTTATCCTTAGTCATTGAGCTTGCACTCTTTGGCTTAGGAGTAGGTTGAGGAGGATCAAGTTGATTTCTACTTCGAGTGCTAACCGGGGATGCCTCTTGATCTTCTTCATCTGGGAGGATGAAATCCCACATACCTTGTACCTCTACAACTTATTCTTCATCAGTAGTTTCTTCAGTAGCAATCTCCTCTTCTTCTTCTTCTGATTCAGCATTTGTAATAGCATTTGGTGGCTTTGAATCAGTTGAAGGGTTTCTTCTATAAGGCTTTAACAACTTTTTAGAAGATGTTTCTGCCACTTGTTTCTTAATGTCAACCGTTTCATTGGATATGGTCTTCATAACTTTCTGCAATCCTTCTAAATCAAATGGATCTTTCGATTGTTTTTTCTTGGGATCTTCCTTAAAAGTAACCTTATTGGATTTTCGTTCCTCTATAGCATTTTTCTTTTCTAGAGCAATGATATGCTTCTCTACTGCTATTGCTTCCTTCATATTTTCAGCTAAATTTGTTTTGTTAGCCCTATCAATGAAGATTGCTATATTTGATGGTAAAGAATAGATGTACCATTCACTTCACACTTCTTCTCTAGGCTTGGAAGCAGTAGGAATTTTTATTTAAAATTTTATTGAAACGTGAATTAAAATCCTTGATAGGCTATTTTGAATCAACTCGAAGATTGGACAAGTCATGGATCAGTGTTGCTGTAGACCTGTCATCACCGAACTTAGTCAAAAATTGATCTTGGAATATATCCCAACTAGTAATAGATCCAGACGGTAATGAGAAATACCATTATCTGGCTGCTCCTTGTAGAGTATAGGGGAAAATTTAGACGACAACATCTTCATTAGTAACTCCATTGAGATTTATGGACAACATAAAGTTATTTATATGCTCTTCTGCTAGCATGCCTGCTTCAGGATTAAACTTAGGCAGTCATTTTTTAGGATGTGCCGGTATTTGACTTAAGGGTGCAGGCATTAAGACTGCCCCTGGGTTATTCCATGGAGATTGGGCCATCACTGAACTAATAACATAAGAAAGTGTAGAATATGATCTCTGCAGTTGGGAAGATGAGGATATTATGATTCCAAATGTTTGAGAAGGAGATGTAGAAGTTCCAATGGACTGACGAACAATAGTCTGAAGTGGAGGGGTGTATGGTTGACTTAGCAGTGAAGAGGTTGAGATGGATGATGATGATGAAAGAGTCTTGCTATCAGACCATTTAGGTGATTTCCTTGCTCTCTTCCTTGTAGGTAGAGGTAACTTAGTTGGCTGAATGCCAAGCTTTTCACTCTGTAATCTGGTAAGAGGATGAGCAGGATTATATTGTGAAGTTACAATGCCTTGAGATTTATCAGATCTTTGAGGTGATATTGAAAATTGCTGAAGTTTATGGATCAAAGATTCAACTTCAGGAGGTTCAATAGTAGATTCTTCTGAAAAGTCAGGGTTTTTGGTAGTGTTTGTTGTTCTTTCGACTTCTGGCTCTAGATTTAAAGATTCTAAGTGCGATGTAGAAGTCGGGGGAGATGGTGAGGACGATTTACTCTCAGAATGGTATTTAGATTTTGAATTACTTTCCATTCATAGTTTGGGGCCCTCCTTCTAGCACAAAATATGTTGAAGCCCTGAAAATTAGGTCTACAACAAGGGGGATACCCACCCGGTCCGGACCTTGGTTGGCAGCTCCTTTTCCGTTTGGTATAGTGGGTCTAACTGGGGATAATAGGACTAGTTTCCCAATATGTGTGTGTGTGTTGAGAATTGATATTTCCTTTCTAAAAGTTTCTAAGTGAAATGCTTTTATTCTAATTCTAATCTATAACATGCAATTGTATTCTAATAAATAGAAATATCTGATTCTAAACTAACCCAGGATGTAATCTTTCCATTATGCGATCTAAAATGATTTCAAATAACAATTGGCAATAAATATCATTCAACTGTTATAAGAAAAGAATTCAATAAAGATAAACCACTTCGTATAAAAAGTTAGACGAAACAGTTGTGAAAAACATATCGCATAATAAGCTACTCATATATTAAGCATAAAAAAATAGCTATCACCATACAAAAGTGCCAAATGATCAAGCATTCAAGCATTAATACATAAAAAACTGAACATAGATATCACTTTAACACAGAGGCAGAAATAGTTAAGAGATAAAAGTACCATTTATAACTAGTTCTACTCATGAGCTTCAAGCAATAATGACTTATCTCTTCTTAATCCAAAATCCACTAAGAGTACAAAAGTGCAACATCAGTAGCATATATTAAATGTAGATATCAATAAATCCCATTCCATTCATTCATCAAAACCTCCTCGGAGGGTGCAAAAGTGCATGTTCTGAGGACAAGTTTTTGAGAAATTTTAGGACCCTTCTCTAAATGCATGAGAAGGGTTTACATACTACTAAATAAATATAAAAATAATTTATTACAACAATGTAGGATATGGTTTAAATGACCGTCCTATTTTTAGGCAAAAATAAAGCAAAATTAATACTAAATCTAAAATTAAAACTAACAACTAACTACTTGTGAATCTGTTCTTTTAAATTGCAAGTGTTCAACATTTGTTTGAGAAGAGTTGGCTGGCCGACTTCTGACTTTAATTTTCCTGTGAAAATGGAATCGACAAGATCTGGCGCCATCTTCTCGGCAGAATTGATGATACATTTGAGAGTCATGCACTGGCTGTGTGGTTTTACCAAACACGCCCAGTAAGAATCACAATTAAACTTAGTTAACCTTTTAATAGATTTTGCCTTTTCTTGAGCCTTCTGTCTCCAGTCTATTTGCAGCTGCTTTGCTTTTGGTAGATACCCTGGAGTATTTTCTGAGATCAAATTTTCCTTGTGCAAATTTTCATTTATGCAATCAATCACATTATTTGCTGCTATGGCTGCTTCTTCTACCACTTGCTTTGCTTTCCTGATTTGTGCATCCCAATTATTAAAGAGCATTTATTTGTGATTGTCATTGATTATTGGTGCATATGCTCTTTTTCCTTCCTCTGTTTCTTGCCAAGCCAAATAGTCAGTAACTCTTTTATCAGTTAAATCATAATCATGTCATAAGTCTATGACATGAT
Organism: Pinus albicaulis; assembly: GCA_034641835.2. Classification (NCBI taxonomy): domain Eukaryota; kingdom Viridiplantae; phylum Streptophyta; class Pinopsida; order Pinales; family Pinaceae; genus Pinus; species Pinus albicaulis. The sequence continues at coordinate 1,186,907,589 of CM076584.1, forward strand.
TAGTGATTTTATCACTTTCTTCACAATAAGAGTTCCACTGTAATATTCTTTGGCGTAATATTTCCTGTTGCTGCAATAGTTGGTCATTTAAGGAAATGGACTCTGTGATGAATTATGTAAGCTTGGGATCATCTTTGTGCATCTCTTGCATAACCTGTAGATTTTTTTCTTTTTTCAGTCAAACTGTTCTGGTATCCTATCTGCATTTGTTGGAAGTCCTGTTGTAATTTTTCAAGCTTTTTCTGTGCTTCATTGTTGGCATTGGCTTGTTGCAGTTGTTGTTGAAAAACCTGTACTTGATCTTATTTCTCATTCAGTAATTTCTGTACCTCAAATGCTTTATCAATGGCTACAAAGGCATATGCTCCTGTGATCTGAGATAATTTGGTGAGATTTTCAGTTGGATCAGTGGTAGGATCTTGTCGTAGGACGTCTAATTGTTCTGCATCATGAGAGAGCATATTTTCCAATTTTATTTTCTTCCTTTGTCTTCTTACCACTGCCTTGTGTTGTGGACTATAAAATACATCAAGAGGAGGAATTTCCTCTATTTTGAGCATAATTTCATAGGATGGGGTAATGGGAATATGTTCCATTTCTGAGACATTGCTAGTTATTCCTGTGATTATATCTTTTGTTGTCTTTACATTACTCATAGGTGTCTGTGTGTTCTGTCCTTCAATAGTGATTAAATCATTGAATGTCTCCCATTATTTATCTAACTCATTTCTGACTGATGGTTGCTGTACAATGAGAGGGGGAAGATTTAGCTGAGTAGAGGTCGAAACCTGTTGTTGTGAGAGATCTTTTGACTGGGCAGTATCCCTTACTGACCCTTCACTTTTATCATGGTCATTGTCAGACCTCTTAGAGTGTTCAGACGTTTCTCTCCCAGACTTGGATTTAGATCTGTCTGTACCTGAACTTCCACTGAGACTAATACTGGGAGTTGGTTCCCTTATGGGTTCCAGGCGTAATTTATCCAAAGGGATGGTAGTTAACCTCCTTTCCCTATATATCTTGAACTCTTGAAATTCTGCTGGAGGAAACCATATTTGGGCCGAATGTAGAATCTCTTTAAATGTGCCTTTTTCTTGGAACATGTAGAGCTATAAAAAGGGTCTCTTTCACCTCTAATTACCTCACATTAATATGTCAACCCGAGAGCGTTTTGTCATTACAAAGAGTGACTCAATCCGAGGCTCATTTTTCAGAGTAATGCTAGTAGTACAGTGCTTAAGAAATACAAGAGTAAACGGATGCTCAACTGAAATCAAATTACTTTAAAGAAATAAATCACACATTCAGAAAACTCAATAACTTATCAGTCAAGGGTTCGGCGCTGAAAGAAAAGCGCGTATGCGCAATTAAATTGGTTCTATAATATGTACAGAAGTATACGTTGGTTTGTGTGAATGGAAGCGCGTATATACGCGACATCAGTGAAGTGAAAGCGCGTATGCAAACTAGGGTTTGCTGAAGTCTGTGGTAAGAAATGACTGATCTATTCTGCTGTATTGCTGCTATCTATATTCTACTGTTCTGAGTTATCTGCATCAGTTTGGTTGTATGATTGAGCTTAAATGTATGAAGAGGGTCCAGTCTGAAAATATGATGAAACGTGGCCTACAAGTATTTTTCTATTGAAGTTGTTGGATCCAGTGTGAAAATTGATGAAACGTGGTCCGAAGGGGTGCTGAGGGTTGTAGCCTTCAGTCAGGAGGTTGTAGCTCCCTTCCAGGTGAGACTGGTAAACGAGATCAGGGGGTCGTAGCTCCCTTCCAGGTGAGACTGGTAAACGAGATCAGGGGGTCGTAGCTCCCTTCCAGGAGAGGCTGGTAAACGAGCGCAGGTGGGTGCCTGTGTGCTAGTAGAGGCTGCACCAGCACATATGTTGTAAGATGTTTTCTCTATAATAAAATATTGAAGGCTGAGCAACTGCAGCGGTGGTTTTCTCCCGACTTGGGTTTCCACCTAAAAAAATCCGTGTGTTCATGTGTGATGCTTCGTGTGATGGTTTATTCTGTTCTTACTGCAAATGTTTACTGTTTATTGAATATCTGATGAATAAATGATGGAATGGTTTAAGTAAAGAATTAATGACATAATTAGTTCTCTGTGTATACGCGAGTTTAATAAAGGGTATCCGCGTATATACGCGAGTCTGCTTCAGGAAAGTAGCGTATGGGTTTTTAAGTAAAGAAAAGTAAAAAGTTTTGAATATGCTGTAAATACTGATTCACCCCCCCCTCTCAGTATTTTTCCCAACAATTGGTATCAGAGCAGGTTCTTCTGCAGAAGCTTGATCGCTTGAAGAAGATCCGTCGCAATGGGAAGTCAAGAAGGAGTAATGTCTATAAAGCCACCTCTATTCAATGGAAGCAATCTGATATTCTGGAAGGTACGTACAAAAGCATATCTGCAAAGTCTAGGTGCAGATGTATGGGCAATCGTGCAAGAAGGTTATCAATACCCGGCAAATATTCCTACTGATGCAGCTGAAAGAAAGAAGTATGAAATCAATGCCAAAGCAGTGAATGTCTTATTGGGAAGCATGTCTGAATCAGAATTTGCTAAAGTGATGCGACTACATTCGGCAAAAGACATATGGGACAAAATCATTCTAAGCTATGAAGGAGACACAAAGGTAAAAAGTGCAAAACTCCAAACTCTTAGAATTGAATATGAAAATTTGAAGATGCATAGTGATGAGAGTGTTGCCAGTTTCTTTCTTCGTCTGGATGATGTTGTAAATCGAATGAGAAATTTGGGTGAAACCATAACTGATACTACTCTGGTGGAAAAGGTCTTAAGATCCTTGACTTCAAAATTTGACTCTAAAGTCTCAGCTATTGAAGAAAGGCAAGATCTGCAAACTCTTACTATTGTTCAATTACATGGTATTATGACTGCTTTTGAAATGAGACAAGGAGGTCCTTCTCAAATCAAAGAAGCTGCTTTTAAGGTATCTGCAAGAGGAAAAGAAAAGGAAGTTGTCAAAGAATCCAGCTATATATCCGATGAAGAAGAAGCGAATTTCGTGAGAAAACTCCAACTAGGAATTGGAAGATTCAAAGGTAAGCTTCCTTTCAAATGTTTTGAGTGTGGAAAAGTTGGTCATTATGCTGCAAAATGTCCTTATAAAGGAAAAGAAGTAGTAAGAAGGAATAAGAACCGATATAGCTCTAAGAAAAGTTACTATACTAATGAAGACAGTGATGGGTCATCTAATAGTGAGGAAGAATGTGAAGAAGATCTTAGACTTCTCATGGCTTTTGAACAAAAAGAAGAAAAGGATACTTTTATGGATGCTCTAGAGGAAAATGATTTTCTTGAAGAAAACAATCAACTCAAACTACACTTAGAAGATTATAAAATTCTCTTAGAAGAACAAAAGATAATCAGAGAGACCATTGAAAAGTAGCTTGAAGAAGCAAAGAAACATATTGAAAAATTGGAATGTGAAGTGGTAAGCCAAAGAAAAGAAGTTGAGAAAACAAAAACCTTGAATCTTAGATTTGCTAAAGGATCTGAAACCTTAGATGAGATTATCAAGGTACAACGTTCTCCTCTTATAAAGACAGGTCTTGGATATACCGGAGAATCTTCTCAAGCTTCAGCACCAAACTATCTAAAAGCAGCTACGGGTGGTTTACTACATTCAGCAACTCAGCAAGGGAATAAAGGATCTCTACAGGGAAAACAGGACCATCTCAATTCAAGGAACACTAACAGGGATAGCTTTCAAAGACGCTACACCCAACAGGTAAATTCAAATAGAAGATTCCATGATCGCAGAAATTTCTACTTCAATGGGCAATGTTTCACATGTCACAATTTTGGGCATAAAGCTGTTCAATGTGTTGCATATAAAACCATCATGACAAGAGAAGCAAGAAAGAAAATGTTGGATACTGAACCAAAGAAGAATACCTATAACAACTTTTCTCCTCTTCAAAATGAAGTTGAATGTACTTATTACAATAACTTTGGCCATGAAGAATCTGAATGCAGGAACAAGATCCAACCAAAAGAACATGTTCCCTCAAGCTCTAAAGTGTGGAAAAAGAAAGAACCGCCGGTTGAAAATTGTGGGATAGCATTATTTGCAGAAGGTGAAGAAAATCAATGGTACATCGATAGTGGATGCTCAAGACACATGACAGGTGACAAAAGCAAACTTCATACTTATAATGCTCTAGAAAAGGAAAAGAAAGTTACATTTGGAAATGATACTCCTGCTGTAATTAAAGGAAAAGGGTCAGTATTTCTAAAAGAAAAAGTGAAGGCTAAAGATGTCATGTATGTGGATGGATTAAGGCATAACCTGTTAAGTGTTAGTCAAATGTGTGATCAAGGAGCAGAAGTGGTCTTCAGTTCCAAAGAATGTGTGGTTTGTGATCTTGATACAGGTAAAATCATTATAAAAGGAAAAAGAAATCCAAGCAACTTGTATGTACTAAACGACATAGATCAATGTTACTTGAGCAAGTCTTCAGAAAATTGGCTATGGCATAGAAGGCTGGGGCATCTGAGTTTCTATCAAATCAACAAAGCAAGCAGACTTCAAGCTGTTCATGATCTTCCCAAGGTCAATCTTCCAGAAAGTACCATATGCAAATCTTGTCAATTTGGTAAGCAGACCAGAGTACGATTTAATGCCAAAGAAGGATCATCAATTAAGCCTCTTGAACTCATTCATACTGATATCTGTGGACCTATGAGGAAAAATTCATTACGTGGGGATGAATACTATATCTTATTTATTGATGACTACTCTAGAATGTGTTGGATCGGTTTCATTAAACACAAAGATCAAGCACTTGAAAAATTTCAGAGCTTCAAAGCATTGGCAGAAAATGAATTAGATCTAAAAATCAAGTGTCTTAGATCTGATCGAGGAGGAGAATATTCATCAAATGAATTCTTTGAATTTTGTGAACAACATGGCATTAAAAGACAGTTCTCTGTAGCAGGCACTCCACAACAAAATGGTGTAGCGGAAAGAATGAATAGAACAATTGTTCAAATGGCTAGAGCTATGCTTGCTGATTCTAATGTTCCTGACATGTTCTGGAGTGAAGCAGCACATACAGCAGTTAACATTCTCAACAAGGTTCATGTTCGGGTAAATAGTGACAAAACTCCATATGAACTCTGGTATGGCAATTCTCCCACTGTGAAGCATTTTAAAGTTTTTGGAAGTAAATGCTTTATAAAAAATAATGATGAAAAGCTTGGGAAGTTTGAACCTAGATCAGATGAAGGGATATTTCTTGGTTACTCATCTTCAAGAAAAGCATTCACATGTTACAATAAAAGGCTTCGAAAGACTGTTGAATGTATTGATGTTGTTATTGATGAGTCTCCTGCAGCTCCTAAAGAAGAAAAACAAACAACAAAAGAAGATGATAGCGACATATGGCCCTCTACATTAGATGGAAATGATATAGACAGTGGATCCAATGAAGAACCTGAAAATGATCTATCTGAAAAAGCTCCATCCAGATATGTTCAAAAGAATCATCCTGAATCTCAAATCTTGGGAGACAAGGAATCAGGTGTACGAACAAGGAGAACTCTTGTAGGATCTTCTAGTAATCTGGCACTTCTATCCACAATTGAACCGCACAATGTCAATGAAGCTAGCCAAGATGAATGCTAGAACCAAGCCATGAATGAAGAGATTGATCAAATTGAAAAGAATGACACTTGGGATTTGGTACCCAGACCACATGATAAAAATGTCATTGGAACTAAATGGATCTTCAAGAACAAGTTAAATGAGAATGGGGATATTGTAAGAAACAAAGCTAGACTGGTTTGCAAAGGGTATACTCAACAAGAAGGTATAGAATTTGAAGAAACTTTTGCTCCTGTAGCTAGAATTGAAGCCATAAGAATGTTTCTTGCTTTTTAAAGTCATCAACAAATCAAAGTTTATCAAATGGATGTTAAATCTGCTTTTCTTAATGGTGATCTAGAAGAAGAAGTATATATAGAACAACCAGAAGGATTCATTTTGGGAAATGATGCAAATCTTGTTTTTAGACTTAAAAAGGCTCTATATGGTCTCAAACAAGCTCCAAGGGCTTGGTATTATCGTCTTGATAAATATCTTCATCAACAAGGATTTTCAAAGGGGTCTGCTGATAGCAACTTATACACAAAAGTTGAAAATGACAAACTATTGATTGTGGTTGTATATGTTGATGATATCATCTTTGGGAGTAACGAAGAATCTATGAGTCAAAAATTTGCCTCTGTCATGCAACAAGAATTTGAAATGTCTTTACTTGGGGAACTAACATTCTTTCTTGGCTTGCAAGTGCATCAAAATGGAGATGGTATATTCCTATCACAAACAAAATATCTTAAGAAAATTATGAAGAAGTATGGCATGGAAGAATGCAAACCTGTAAGTACTCCAATGATAACCGGATGCAGAGTTAGTTCTAATGATGATTCTCCCACAGTGAATCAACCAGAATACAGATCAATGATAGGAAGTCTACTTTATCTCACTGGGACTAGACCAGACATTATGCATGCAGTTGGGATTGTTGGACGATTCCAAGCTAATCCTAAAGAGTCTCACCTTCAGGCTGTCAAAAGGATATTCAAATATCTACAAGGAACTCAAGACTTTGGTCTATGGTATCCAAAGGATGCTGATCTTACTCTTCATGCTTACACTGATGCAGATTGGGCTGGAAGTGTTGATGATCAGAAAAGCACTAGTGGTGGTGCATTCTATATGGGACCCCATTTAGTATCTTGGTTCAGCAAGAAGCAAAATTCTATTGCCTTATCTACAACAGAAGCAGAATATGTGGCTGCTGCATCTTGTTGCACTCAACTCCTTTGGATGATGCAAACCTTACAAGATTTTCAAATCAAATGTACTCCTCCTGTCCCCATTAAGTGTGACAATACAAGTGCCATCAGTATTTCAAAGAATCCTGTTATGCATTCAAAGACCAAGCACATTCCCATCAAGTATCACTTCTTACGTGAACAAGTGCTTGAGAAAACAATGAAGTTGGAGTATGTACCCTCCAAAGAACAAGTTGCTGATATCTTTACCAAACCTCTGCCCAGGGAAGCGTTCGAGTATCTAAGACAGAAGCTGGGAGTGTTCTCTGCCAGTCAAAAGAACAAATCTGCATAAATTTAGAATATGGCAGTGGATATGCAGGTTTCATGAAACACAGTCACGTATATACGCGAGATCCTGCACAGAAAACCGCGTATGTCTGATTGCTGACAATTTTCTGCTTGGAGTCAGCTCTCTTCAGCACAGCTGCAGTGCTGTTTGGTATCTCTGATATGGTATATCTGGTGGTGTTCCAGTTCTCATAATTCTTTTCTCATTTTTTGATAAAGATGCCTTGATGATTTTTTGGTGAAAGTGTTCAGGATGCACAAACTAAGGGGGAGCCTTAGTCATTTGGAAAGGTTTCTTGGTTGCACAGATTCAGGGGGAGCATTAGCTTTGCTGAGTATAATGCATTGTTGGCATTATGGTGGTTCTGAAATATGTTCTCTTTCTTGAGGACTTTCTGGTGTTGAAGTTATATTTGTATTTCGATGAAAAGGTCATGTTGAGACCCATGATGTAAAATTGTAAGTTTCAGTCACGTAAGGACTTGTCAAATTTGTAAACCCACTTGGTTGGGTAGCTGAGTCAAATTTGTAAACCCACTTGGTTGGGTAGTTGAGTCTCATATGTAAATCCACTTGGATGGATAATTGTTGTAAGTATGAGTCGTTGGTGATAGGAAGTTCATAGAGTCATGTACTTCATTGAAAAATATGTTTGAAGATTCAGCATGAACTCAGGGGGAGCTTGGCCACTTCAGTACATATCAGATCTGCAGAACGCTTCTTCCACATGAGGAGAAAAGGGGGAGAGTATGCTGGTTTTTTATCCGCCCTTTGCCCTTGATGTCAAAGGGGGAGAGTGACATGGTGTTTGAATGAAGAGAAGATAATGATGTCAAATATTTGGGAGAGTGACATGGTGTCATTGTATCTATCTGTTGTGGTAACCAAACACCATCGTGGTTTCCATCAAGTCCAAAGGGGGAGATTGTTGGAAATATGTTGCAGAGTGTTGTCCTTGATGGCAACCCACTGAATGAAGATGAAGACATGCGTCTGTTGACATGTGTTGTCCTTGATGGCAATCCACCTGATGAAGTTATTCTGGACGTGATGGACTTGGTAAATGATGTTTGTTAGCAATATGATGGTGAATGTTGTTCTTGAAAGGCAACCCTCTGGATGAAGATGATGGCAACTTACTTGATGAAGTTGTGCTTGATAGAATATGTTCTTAATGAAGTAAATATGATGTATCTACAAGTGTTTACAGAAGGCAATGAAGAAAGGATTTCAGAATGTGCTCTAAGTATGATGAAAAGAGTATGTCTCTAGGTATACGCGGATTTGCCTAAGGGAAGTCGCGTATGCACGCGGAAATAAACGTTCCAAGTCGCGTATGGGTGAAAGCGCTCAAAAAGTGCAAAAACAGGGGTAACCACCATGGTATTATTTTGGCTCATGGTATTGGAAAAGGGGCCGGTGGTATTGAAGGCTCGTGGTATTGGTTTGGCTCGTGGTATTAAAGAAGAGGGGCCCGTGGTATTGAAAAAGGATAAGTCTATATATAAAGAGAAGAAATTCATTGTGCAAGGTGTGAGCGTAGGTGCAAGATGTCTGAGCTTGAATGAATACTTCTCTTTGAAGTAGATCTGAATGGAAAGGGTTACACTTGAATGATAAATCTGAATGTATGATGCACCAATGATGAAGAAGGGGATCTAGATCTGAAATGTGCTTGTATTTGCTAGATCTGTTTATGGAATGATTAGATCCAAGAAGAGGCGAACATCTGTCTGAAGTGAAGGGTTAAATCTGTGTGAAGTATCTGTTCTGAAGAAATGCAATGACCTAAAATCTCTAAAGAACCATATGCTAGTTCGCCGAAGAGGAAGCGCGTATATACGCGGCTTCGCTGAAAGAAAAGCGCGTATGCGCAATTAAATTGGTTATGTAATATGTGCAGAAGTATACGCTGGTTCGTGTGAATGGAAGCGCATATATACGCGACATCAGTAAAGTAAAAGCGCGTATGCAAACTAGGGTTTGCTAAAGTCCGTGGTAAGAAATGACTGTTCTATTCTACTGTATTGCTGCTATCTGTATTCTACTGTTCTGAGTTGTCTGCATCAGTTTGGTTGTATGATTGAACTTAAATCTATGAAGAGGGTCCAGTCTGAAAATATGATGAAACGTGGCCTGCAAGTGTTGTTCTATTAAGTTGTTGGATCCAGTGTGAAAATTGATGAAACGTGGTCCAAGGTGGTGCTGAGGGTTGTAGCCTTCAGTCAGGGGGTTGTAGCTCCCTTCCAGGTGAGGCTGGTAAACGAGATCGGGGGTCGTAGCTCCCTTCCAGGAGAGGCTGGTAAACGAGTCAGGGGGTCGTAGCTCCCTTCCAGGAGAGGCTGGTAAACGAGCGTAGGTGGGTGCCTGCGTGCTGGTCAAGTCTGCGCCAGCACATATGTTGTAATATGTTTTCTTTATAATAAAATATTGAAGGCTGAGCAACTGCAGCGGTGGTTTTCTCCCGACTTGGGTTTCCACCTAAAAATCCTGGTGTTCATGTGTGATGCTTCGTGTGATGGTTTATTCTGTTCTTACTGCACATGTTTACTGTCTATTGAATATCTAATGAATAAATGATGGAAT